>KB672813.1:2919474-2929885 GCA_000349145.1 Anopheles dirus | reverse complement strand
CTTAAGTTAAATTAGAGCTTAACTTATGACTTAATCGTGAACTATGGAAAAGATACTGCAGATTTATTCAACCCAACTACAAGTTTTTGAAAACTGTTGTAGATGCTGTTTTTCCATTGATATCAAGTTCATAATTACGTAAAATTTATAGAAAAGATAGGAGATTTCGACAATTGATGAAACATTAACATTGAGCAGAGAAAAATTTCAAAAAAAAAAAATGCTACTTCACTGCTCATTGCTGATTCTTTATACATTTTGTTCCATCTATTGATAGTTCGATGACGTTTATAATTCGTTTTATTTGATTTTGATTTGCTTCTGATTTTATTTTAACGTTTTTATAATTTAAAGTTTGTATTGCGTAATATGAAATGCAACGTTATATGGAATGGAATGATGCAACGTTTTTAAACGGAAAAATAATACTTTTTAACAGAAATTACCTGGTGCGTGTAATATGTTCTCTGGAAGAGTTCTATATAACTAATTTGTTCATCAAAGAACGATACAATAGAGGCCACGCACTTCCAACGACGGTTCGATAGCGAATGAATGCGCGAAAGGTTCCTCCGAGAAAAAAAATTCTGATTTGAGTATGGTATTCAAACGAATGGCGCTATAGTTCCGCGCTCTTCGGGGCCGGGAATGCACATGTTCGGCACATTCAAAACAATGCCTTTAAAAATACATAAAACCGCGCACTCTGTGAGCGGCATCGCAGGTTGAGGCGACGGGATAAATTCGTCCACATCCGCTGTCAAGTGGAGAAAACGACTCGGAGTCCGCATAAAAAACCGGGACGATTTACCGAAAAGGACGAACGTATAGTGGGCGCCTTCCGAAAGGACACTCGCGGAGATCCTGCTCGCACAAACACACATACGACGTGTGCCAGGTGATTATTGCAGGACCCTAGAGGGGGTGCGAATATGGGGAAAATGCCATCGAATTTAATGTGCTCCGGAGCCGAGACACGGCGCAAAAAGAGAAAGAGCGAACGAGCAAAGACCGTGCTCGAGAGAGCGAACACAACAGCATCGAGCGCAGCCGTCTTATCATATCATGCTTCCGATAGCGCGTGGTGCAAGCAAAAAAAGAAACCGGCCACGCTCGCGCGCGTGAGAGAGATAATTTTCCTGCTACTTTGGGCGAAAAAGGTTCGATCCGATCGGAAGCACAACAAAGTCGATTGTGGGGGGATGTGTGCTTAGGAATCGTGTGCGGTGCCCACTAGATCGATGCGAGAGCCATACGTAATGAAGAGCGGGAGAGAGTGTGAGAGCGCGAAAATGAGTTTCTAGCAACAATGGCTTTTCCGGCACCCTAGATCCTAGCGTATCCTGCCGCAAGAGCGCACACGTACAGCGCGAGAGTGGGGTCACGCCGTGAGAGAATTCAACGTTTAATCGTTCCTTTTTTGTTGTTCGCGCGCATGTGTGTGTGTATGCTTCCACCATGCTTGCGAGATCCAGCGGGCTAGGCGGCAAGTTGGCCCGCACGGAGAGCATCAGAATCGTTTCGATCGCAGAAGGCTCCGAAACGCAGCACAATGCCATTAGTTACCGTCTAGGAAGCGGTCGTCGTCGTCGTCGTCGTCGTATTCGTCGCCAGCGCAGCAACAGCAACGCCGGGCGAGAGCTGTACACTCGTAACCCTCATCAGTAGTGCCGCTGCTCCGTTCAACTCCCTTGCAGGCAGCCAGCGCGCGCGTCATCGCCGCAAGCTCCGAGAGCAGGCAGCGCCGTTTCCGAAGGGGAGTGAACCGTCCAGCGGCACCCTCTCGTACGGGCGAATGGAATGCTGCCGTTCGAGTACGCACCGACGCGACTACTCGTGTGTACTGCGGGGCAGCTTGGCAGGAGGGAGGGGGGAGGGGACAGCCCCGGAAGGGCTGTGGGAGCGCCGGGAGGGGACGCGAACGCAACGAAGGAAACAATATGAAGGAAACCGGTGGGAACCGACGGCCGCGGGTTTGTCTTTGCACTGTCGTCGGGTTTTTTTCGTCCCGCTCTCCGGGCCTTGCTGCTCGGGCTGTGCTATCCCGCTCGCACACCCGCTCGCAGAGAGAGAAGCACAGCGATAAACGTCAAACCCCGCACCAGGGCTCTACGGACGGTGAAACAGGAAGCGACGACGGTTGTTGTTTTTTCGTTTTGTACTCCGCGGTATGCGGAGTGAAACGAGATGGGTCTGACAGCAGCTGTATACGAGCCACGCACACCACCAGGCGCACCAGGTTGGGCGGCTGACAGTGTGCGCTCGATACCCCGTTCGCCGCTGCGGAGGAAAAGTCTTCGATTCATGGCTGTTTTTTCCGCTCGAGCCGGGTGATATGGGCTTAACCCTTGGGTGTGCCGGGAACGTTAGGGAGATTCGAATGATTTCTTATTCTTTTCCGGGCTTTTAACACTTCCGTTAGCAGTTGTCGTCCTGTTCGAAGTGTCGCAAGCAATGATTTTTTGTTGATTTTATATTTGCATTTACATCTCATATCTGAAGTATCATATTAGTCAACATCGATCGGATCGTTTGGAGCACCGATCATTTTACTGTCAAACTAATTCCCTTTTGTTTTTTTTTAATCAAAATTGTTTTATTTTTAGTTGTTTTTGCATCTGCTCTGACTGCAGGTGATCAACAAAACATAAAATTCTAATTGCGGAGCTAAAGTTGATATAGTTAAAAATACCGCTAAGCTATGAATATTTGCCTCAAAAGCTGATAAGGTTTTGTTAGAAAATAAAGTTTATAACACGAATTTTAATGCATTACAGAAAAGTATTGCTGTTGTAGATAGAAAACATTCTTGCTAAATTGGAAACAAATATGAAAATAATACATCAAATATTAATAAAAATGCATTGATGAGGCTATTTTAATTATTTTTTTTATTGAGGTTTGGGTAGTAAAAATGCTCTCCATTTGTTATTGTACTATTTTTGCAATTCAAATCCTTATATTAGTTGGAATAAACAGTGTAGTTCAACAATGTAACAGAAAAAGCAGAATGTAACTAGAACATGATGTGGTAAATATGATCTACAAGAGCTCATGGAGTCCAACTGAATCCAGATATTCGTTAACATTTAAAAAGCTATGTTGTTTTTATAATCTGTTGTTTTATTTTTTATTAAGTATCTCTCATTCACAAAAGAACGGCAGTGCATTAAAAAGTGGATAAATGGATAAAAGACCATTTTCATTTTCTCAAGTAAATTATTTTGTTTTTTTTTTAAACGGTGTAAACGGTGTATTGGTTATACATAATTTCACCCTCCTAATGCTCCACAGGTTAAATAATAACAATTTCACGTATGAAATTGAAGCGATTTTTTTGTCAAATTTGTATATCAATCGCAATTTACTTCATAACATAGCTTCATACACATATTTTTGAATCATCTGCAGATATAACGACGATTACAGAAGGGTTTGCATTGAAGGGTAAACATGAGCCAGAATGAATTCGTCCTCGAATGTACGCACACACACGGACACTCTAGCAAACGATGGTAACACATACACGCCGAACTTGTTCGAGCTGGCACTGGTGAAATGACAGTCGAACGACCTGGCCAAGGCATGGTGGAAGCCAGGGCGGCGAGAGCGTTGGCAGAAAATATATGAACCAACAACAAAAAAAGAAACAACACACCACATAAAATGCTTCGAAAGCTTCCACACTCTCTGCAACGGCGGCGGAGTAGGCGAATGTACGCGATTTGACAGCTCGCACGTAGCAGCGCACCGCCGCCATCATCGCCGCCGCAGCAACAAAAAGATGGGGCGAACGAACGGGGACGCGCACACAGCACGGCGGACTGATACCTTCGATGGGTGCCGGGAGGGAGCGAGAGAGAGAGCGAGTTTGTGAGCGGGCGGCGTGGGTGTGGATGAGATATACGTTTTTTTGGGCTGGCTCTTCACCCACCAATCGCGTCATCGGGCGCAGGGTGCGACGAAGGAGCGGTTTGGATGGGGAGGGCGCAAAATGGCACCAGCAATAACATCACCAACAACAACAACAACGAAAAAAGCACCCCAACACGGGGTTGTTGATGGGGATTTTTGTGCGAACGCTGTGTGTGTCGATCGAAGCAGCGAACCTCCGAGTGTAAACGGTGTGGAGGCAGTGGTTTTAGGCGTTGCGGTGGACAGGGAAGTGGAGTACAAGGAGGAGCAGCAGAAGGCGGGTATCCAACTCTCGCTCGTTCGGTTCGGTCGCTCGGCGCAGCTCGGCTTTCGGTTCGGTTCCATCATCGTCGCCGTCGGGGCGATGGCGGCGGTTGCCGCGGACGATACGGCGATGGCCGCCACTGGCCACCGACTACGGGCTAGTAACATTTCGTTCGCCACACAACACAGACCTGGGGGAGCGTGTGGTGCGTATGTTTTCATCGCCGCGCGCACGCATCGCACACGATTTTCGTAACCGCGAAACCGCGACGACGGTACGGGAAAAATGGCACGTTTCGCAGCAACCGCCGCGTGATACCGGAGTGTGTTTTTCGTAGTAGACTTAGCGGACCGGGCAGAGAGAGAGAGAGAGAGAAAGAGACAGTACATGAAGAACAAAGCAAGGCCAGAAACAAATGCGCGATTAGATTCGGGAAGAACCCGGTGTGGGGATGGCATTTTTGGGGCAAAACATGTGTCCCGTCCTGCTGCTAGGTGCAGTTTGATTGTTGACATTGTGTTGTTTATCGCTGTGGCAGTAGGCAGTGCCGCAGGACATCGTTATCCCGCCGTGCGAACGGGTGGCGCGATGATAATTGTGAACGGTGCTCCAACATTTGTGTGCAATCATAGCAACCAGTGCAACGATCTCGACGGGCTGTACTGTCCGAAGCGTCGGTGAAGAAGCAAGTGAACCTCGCTGCTGTTACTTTGAGCGTTGTGAGGAGCAACTTTTGAGTGAGCAGAGAATTCCCGCCACCGAATGGTTTTCCACCGTCGAGCGAAGCAACGCGGGCAACGTGATGGACGTGATTAGAACTTAGCAATCTACAACTGAAAGTATTCCCGCACAGATATTCTTTCTGCCCAACAACAACAAAAACACTTTCCCGCACCAAAAACCCTTCAACACATCCGAGCACAGCGAGCCGGGAAAGCGCCGGACACGGAAAAGCCGGTAGTTCCTTCAGCACGAACGCACAGGTAAGCGGAGTAGACCCGTATAGCGTTTAGCAATGCCGACGAACCGATGTAAACAAATCCCTCGCCGCTCGCTCGCCGCCATTGCATGCAGTGGCAGTGCAACGCCGCCACGCGCTTTATCGTGCGCGAATCGTGCGCGTTTGTAAACAAATCCCACCGTGGGGGTTGACCGGGACAGGGAGAGGCGGGGGTCAGGGTGGCCGGGGCCGGGTACGCAACACATTCCGCCACCCGGTGCACTACGGCTCGTAAATATCGCTTCTAAAACCGTCTTTCGAAAGACGGACCGAATTACGCTCCGGTTGAAATATGGGACATGAGCATCATTTACGAGAGGGAAGAAGAAGACACCCGGGAGGACACTGAGTGTGGAGTCGGTGGTGAGGCGGGAAGAGGACATGATGAATGGGCTTTACGCTTTACATGCAGCGGCGTTTGCTTTGTTTTGACAAGGGGAAAAGGGTCAGCGTTTTGTTGTTGTGTGTGTTTTTTGGTTTTGTTTTCAAGGAATTCCTTTGCACGAAACGCGCGCGCTTAGAATCCGCTAGGAGGGAAGAAGGGTACGGGTGTTCGGGACAGGTTTTGCACAGGTGTGCTGACAAATGCAACCATGTGGGTCTGCTAGGAACACGTGTCTCAGTACTAGCGATGAGGCTTGGTGTGTTCCAAGGGAAGACGATCTCAAAGTATGGTGGCTGAGGTAACCGTAGCCATAGTAGCATCTCAGTAGTCATAGTTGCGATATACGAACGTAGAATTATTGCAGCAGCGATGTTGGACGCTCGCAAAGGAAACTTTAGATTATTTTTTAAGTTTCTTCGTAACCGCCATCAATTTAAAGTACGTTGTAAGATTGTAATATGAATTTATTTTAATTTAAAGTACAACCCTGAAAAATTTTGCAAGTCAAAATTAATTTTGCTAGCCTACAATGTTGCACTTGCTTGAGATAAACCAAAATGTGTCAGTAAGACCCAAAATTTTAATAAATTAGTAGATGGAAAGATCAATAAATTTGATTAGTCAATGATAACAATTCTTCAAAGTAAAGAAAACACACAAATGAGAGTGTTTAAAAATAAATATAAACATTGCTCAGTTGATGCATCATTTCAGGCAAATTCTGATGTAATTCCGAGAATTTTATCAATACGATTTTTTATTCAAAAAAATGATACCGTAAACAGTATGTGTCTTTTTTAAGAAAAACCTACCCCGTAGAAGATAATCGTTTGCATTTTTGTACCTTCTGTTAATTGGCATTTTAAGAATCGGGACCTCAGCGGCCGAGCCGTGTCTCCGGCCGATAAGAAGCGCCCATAAACTCCCGAAACGCCCACCATGAAAAACCCGCTTGGTAATGAGTTTTCTCAGGTGTCTTGTCTTACGAGCAAATGCATGCTCGTAAACCACCGGCGTTACGGCCCATCATTTTCGTACCATTACTGGCCGTGTTTGCCAGTGTGTGCTTGCCCGTGTGTGTGTGTGTGTGCGTTCGATTCCGATCAGAGCGACTATCGGCTATCGCGCGCGCATTCATCACAAGAAGACGGAGCACATGCTACGAACGCGCTCCCGACACTGTGTGCATATTGTGCTCTCTATTCAAAAAAGCACGTGCCACTCACGAGACGATGACCGCAAACCGCGCGAGACGCCGACAAGCGTAGAAGCAATAAAAGCAATGGCAGCACCAGCATCAGCAGCAGCAGCATACCGATTTACGACGAGACACGACGAAGCGCCGCGCAATAAATCACTCGCCAATTTTCCTTCCCGTCAGCATAATGTTGTGCGAGAGAGAGAGACTGCGCGAGAGAGAGAGAGAGAGAGTTCAAGAATGAAGCAATGGGTAAAGGGGGAACGGGTGGTGCGATATGTTTGGTGCTATTAGCCCTGCAACCTACCCCCCTTCGTTCAGTAGTGGAAAGGGGTTTTTCGGCGATGGCACAGTAGGCGACGAACCTCCCCCGGGCGGGAAAGGGGTGCTTCAGCATATTCTCAATTATGGGTTTCTTTCTACGTGCGGTTGTAGCGAGTGGTAGTAGTAGTAGTGGCAGCCGTTTGTTGTTGTTTTTGTTGTGCGTTTAAGCTCCTTCTCGTGAGGCATGGCGCCACGGACGGCGCGTGTGTGTTTGTGTGAGTATTTGTCTTTTCTTTCTCCACCGGTGGGGTATGCCCGGTGGGTTCCGTTTTGTTTGCCCGATCCATTAAAAATGGGAAAAGTGAGCGCATGAAAAAAGGATGTCACATGCAAAAAAAACTCTCCCTCCCTTTCGCACTCTCTCTTTCATTCGCTCCTTTCGCACCACACAAACACACGCAAACGTACACCGGGCACCGGGCAGCATCTGTTGATGCGGCGGGCAATAATAATAATGATGGTGCATTTCTAACCAGCTGATTGTGTGCAAGTATGTGTGCGCGCGCTCTTCGGAAGCCGTATGGATTAGACGCGTTCATCGCTTCCTTTTCCGGGCCGTAGGAAATAGAGAATGGAAAAATAGCCCACGTGCAAGATAAAGCAGCGAACGTTCGGGTGGGGTGGGGGTTCGGATGCAAACATTTCCACCTCCCTCCTAAACTGCCGACCCATCCTCGACGCTCTCTTTCTAATTCACCAACAATAACAAACAAACAAATGGGTTCCCTTGAGCCGTGGGCAATCGGCGGCGGCGATTAAACCGCGTCAAGCGACAAGCCCCCTTTTTTTCGGGGCGAGCGCCGCCCGATCCGGCTCTCCCGGCAGGTGATTCATTCGGTTTCGATTCGGTTCGAAACTGCACTATGGTGCGGCGTACTTGTTGTCGGTTTTTGTTTTGCTAGCCAATTTCGCACCCGAAACGATCGGCGGCGGGCCAGTTGCGTCTAATTGCTGCGGTGGTGGTGTGTGGTGTGATCGTAGCGTATCGTAATAGCGTGCCGTGCGTCTGCGTTTGCGACTGTTTCTCTCTCTCGCGTGCGCGCTCGCCCTTGTTCTCTCGGTTTCGCTGCTGCTGAGTCGTCGATAATGACATGACCGTGTCTGGATTAGACGCCCGAGATGACTGATGGAGCGGGAGGAAAGCAGGTGCTTCTAGGGGAGCGGCACGATCGGCATCGGTTCGGTTGGAATGTAAACAAAGTGAGCTAATTGCACCGATGATGATGGATACGATACGCGTTTCTATGTGTGTGTGTGTGCGTGTTTGTGGTTGAGAGATCGCTCGTTAGAGCAGGAACAGTTCTCCGATCGTGCTACCCTTGGCTGTCGATTTACTCTCGCAAACGCTGCGATAGCGCGCGATCTGTTCTCAGTGAACTAAGGGACAGCAGGTTGCTAAAATGTTCAACATTCGATATGTAGTATTATTCTGCTAATAGTTTATTTGTGACGTGTAACCCTAAATTCATTTTTACTTGTGATTTTCCATGTATTTTTATTTTTTTCCTCTAGCTTTTATTTGAATGATTTTTTTGTTTCGTTCCGTTTTTTAAATTTGTGTGTTGTTTTTTATGTGATGAATTAATTTCAACTTTCCGAAGAATGATTTATATTTTTTTTGTTATTTTTCCTATTAAAACAATTCGAATTCAACCTTTCCGTTTGGGTATACTCTGTTCTAAGTACATTGGAAAATTGATTCTAGGATACTGTTCGATCAGCTCAATCATTTTTGAAATTTCTACGAATTTATACATTTTTCTAAGATTCCAATTGTTTTAAACATTATAGAGCTGGTTGCTGGCTATTGGTTCTCGATCTCTTGTAGATTAGTTTTCATGTTTTATAACGTTATAAAGGCTATACGGGTATATAGTTACGCCAATGAAAGCTATAAAAGGCAAGCTTAGACTCGCTTGAGATAAGAAGTTGTGCCAGGAAATAAGAAGAATAATAGATAATGTCCTTGATCAGAGTTTTGCTTTAATTTCTTTATGTTTTTCTTCAAATTTAGTTTTGTTTAAATCAAAATACTTAATTGAAAGCAATAGCTGATGATAACATGCCTGTTCAATTAGTTTGTTGTAAAAATATTAGTTTTATTTTCGATAAAACTGACCGCCAATCTGATTGCAGAGATTACCTGGACTTTTTGCACATATTCTGATTCAAAATTCGAGGTGTAGGTTTCAAGATTGAGTCATTTCATCATAATTATACGCATTCTTATGCAGAGGAGCATCTATTAATGAAGTTTGGAGGAGTAGGGAGGAACTAATAATTATATTTTCATTTTCGCCTTCGTTGTGAATAATAATGTATTCATTTCAATTGAACAACCAATTGAACAACCAATTGAACAACCAATTGAACATGATACAAAAACTATCCCGTCTGTAGAGTTCAGAAATTCACGTAGATTTCGAATTCGCTGCAGGTTCCGCCAGCTACGTCCGTCAATCCGGCTGCGACTACGCATCATACCGAAGTCCGGCACACACAGACGCCGCAGCGGCATCTAACTCACGACAGTGTGTCCCCGTCGGTCGGTGGCAGTGTTGTGATACGGTTTGATACAGTTCCCACTGCACGCTGCGGGCCGAAACTCTCTTTTTCTCCTGCCAAACCAAAGCAGATCGTAAACTCACTCTCAGCCCGCGCCACAAGTCTAAACCCAGCCGTGTCTAAAGCATCGCAACGGCACGCTGCACGTGCTTTCACAGTGCAGTTTGACAGGCGAACGGCGCGACACGATACGACGATCCGAACACCGAACACACAGACACATACACAGCGGGGTGGTGGATTCATTTTCGCATTGAAAATTGCATATTGTAAACGGAAACGACGGTGGTGGTGGAAGGGGAGCAGCACAAAACCCTCTCGTTCTTAAGAATGAATGAAAGTTTTGAGTTCGCCTCGGGGCTCGGGGAGAGCGGGTCAATCTTTACGCTCTCTTTATGGGCGCCCGGGAAATGAGTGTGTGTGTGTGTAGCTGTGTTTGCCTCAACAACCCTTTTTCCACGCCGTTTAGGAGAGACGCGAGCGAGCGAACGAGAAGCGTCGCTGGCAGCGAGAACAGCAAAGGCAAACCCACCACCGCGATATGTCAAAGCATGCCGTATGCCGGCGCGATAAGAAATACTATTTCCGTGCAAATAAACAAAACGCACCCGTGTCCGGTACGGTACGGAGAGCGGGTTTTTTTCGAGGGTTTTTTGTGTGTATGGGAGAAAATCGCCAACACTCTACCAGGGAGGAAGACAAGAGAAACAAATCGTCAAGTAAATCAAGCTCGATTCCCTGCTCGGGATGGCGAGCTTA
>KB672813.1:2874827-2913826 GCA_000349145.1 Anopheles dirus | reverse complement strand
TCTCTCTCTCTCTCGCCATACCGTTGCCATTGGTGTGTTTATGTGTGCGGATCGAGCGATCCAAACGTGTCTATGTACAAAGGGGGATGGGGGGGGGGATGTGGGAGGGAATGTGTTCGTCCGAACCACCACCACCTCTCCCCGGGGGCTTATATACTCACGAGAGGGTGAGACACATAGGCGTACGAATAGGAAAGTATGTACCGCCAGGCTGCCACCGTGGGCTCGTTGCCGTGGGAACTTCCTGCTCGGAACGATTCGATCCTGCTGCGGCTATGAGATGAGTAGAGAACGCTCTGTGTGTGTGTGCTGCTGTTCTTGCCCGCTTTATTCTGTGGAACCGGCCGTTTCGAGCTAGAATCGAAGCCGGAGCGCGCGTGTGTGTGGTGTGGCGGTTTGCCCTACTGGAACCATACTGGAACCTTGCGCTCCTTTGTGTGTTTTCGAGTTGAGTGCTGCAAACGTGGTGCGCATGCGCATCACCACAACCATCACCACCACCACCACCACACCAGCTATAATTTACCCCGCATTCCACACTTGCCGGCGCACGGATGTCGTGTTTTGCGACGTCGACGACGACGAGGACGATAGAGCCGACCGAGGGAGAATGTTTTATGTGGCACCGTGCTCCGGCCGAAAGGACGATTCTATATAACGAGTTTCGGTACCGGGGGAGGAAAGCGAGGTGGCTGTATGGGTGTGTGTGTTTTTTCTGTGTCGGTAAGTTCTTGTGCTTGCTGGGAGCCCTGCGAGGGCTGTGTGTTTGGAGTTGTGGCGCGTTATCCTTGTTTTTGCTCCGGTCCGGCCCCAAACTGCCCTCAACTTTTCATGACCTCTCTCCCTCTCTCTCTTTCTTTTTCCCTCACTCACTCGCTCTGTCCGTTCCTCGTCACACCCGAATCCAAACCAGCAGGATCTCCGTTGGGGCGATTATATTGTTCTGATTCCGAAAATAGAACCCCCCATTACGACGCGAGCGGTTGCCGTGTGCCGGAGCGAGAGGCACAACCGAGGGCGGAGGTGTAAATTGGAATGGGTTTCCGACGTCATCGGGAACGGGGGCGGCCAGTTCTCCCGCTACCGATTCGTGTGTAAAAACGGGCTTTCCCGTCCTAAAACAGGGCGATCCGCACCAGGCGCCTCCATCGGGCGGCTGGCGATGGAGGTGATCCTTTTGGATTCCTCCGCCTGGTGGGACACCCCGTACGGAATTAAAATTTCACAAAGATCCCCTTCTCTCTCTCTCTCTCTCGCTTCCTATGGTCGAAGATCGTAGCCCGTCACGCCGGTAACGGTGTCCGCCGGGAAACGACGGGAACTTTGGCTTATATTTTGCGCGAAACAAAAACGGAGGGGGTTCATATGATCGATTCACATGCACCTCCTTTTGGACCTCCTTTTTGGTCCTTCTTTTTGGACCTCATAGCCCGAAACTCGTGATATGACAGTGTAGTGGTTTCCGTATGCAATCGGAGAATGGATTCGAGCCTGAGTACGCTGGAGTGCAACGCATGGAATGCAACGCTTAGTAATTATTGTAATTGAAATGTTACACACAGGGGAGAAATAGTATTGTTACGCGTGTAGCTTCCGTATAAAAGATTCTATAACAAATGAGAGCGATATGGTTTTGATGAACAAACCATGAACTTATACAGCCTAAAACGCTTATAATTGAGTTAAATGTTTTATAAGTATTTACTTATTTAAAAGATAAGCCTGCAATGCCTGCTCTCTTCAGCTGAGAAGACAGACGGATCGGATTTGGATCACTGTCGTCGATGGTTCCCATCGTACGTCACACTCGTCCCACCACGTAAGCTTCCTCGCTCCATGTTTGGGCGTCCCGCGGGAGACCCGGAGACGCCACCAGGACGTGTCGACGGGGCAAGGTCAAACTGCGGTGGGGTGCCGTACCGACCGGCATCTTTCGTCATCGTTTGCTCACTTTCACTACTTCAAAGACGTCCGTTTCGCCGTTAGATTTCGCGCCTTGACGGGCGTGATGCCGCACTTCCCCTCTGTGGCACATTGCGTTTCGAGGGAGGGGGGGGGGGGGGGGAGGTTAATCGTTTTTCGCTTTCGGAATGCGCCAATCCCGCCAAAGGTGGCACTTCCTGCCTTCGTGCCCAACTTACCCAACTTGCGAAGCGAAGGATCGTTAACATATTCACCATCGTCGCCGCGTGGTAGCAACGGAACTTTCGGCAAACGGAACCTGCGAACCTGTTGCACTTGGAGAAAAACATAAATATACGTGAAAGTGATGAGTTGTTCGAAGATCGTGGGAGGGGGGGATGTTTATTTTGTACCAATTTATTGCCCGCGTTCGGGGGCCATTGCTCCTAATTTTATTTGGTTTTATTTACCACAACCGCACGGGCACGGTCGCAACCGTGCGTCGGTCAGAGGAACCGACCCCGGTGCGTTGCTTTAAATCCTCCCTCCGCCTGACAGGCTCATCGCCTATGTGATTTGTTTAGTTACCTCACATACATACTCACAAGAAGCAAGAAAGCATATCCTTTCAATCCGTGGTCCGGGAAAGAATACAAAAAAAGCCACGAACCATAACACAAAACGCATGCGAGTTGTGAATGACACTGCAGATGTGGCTCATTTTTTGCCCCGTTTTTTTTTAGTTCCATTGCCCGCGCGCTGCGTCTGGCAAGAAAGAACGGCATGCCCGTACGGTACGAGGTACCGGGCGTCTCCATCGCGACCTTTTACGATCGTTGCTGTGTTGCATCGCGTTGCAGCCTGTACGCAGCACACACACACACACACACACACACACACACACTCGAACCAAACGAGAGGAGGAGGTCAAAGTTTGAAACTTTGCGCTGTGTGGTGTGTGGAAGGTTCGATGAACACATTCTTTCTGCCGTTCAGGGTAAATATATGTAGGTCAGCAACGCTCTCGGCGGTGGTCCCGTCTGTATGAAGCCAGCTGAGCTGGAGTTTTTGCGCTTTTGTTTGGTTCGTTTGCTTTTTCTGCGGTGTCATGAACGCGAAGGGATCAAGGGAGAAAGGTTAAAAAACGGAGTGATCAACAATATTATTCAGGACGGGGTTGGCGAAACTTTCCGTTGCACCCTTGCGTTGTGCGTACGTCACATTTGCCACTCGAGGCTCGAAGTGTATGACATTTTCCTTTACGCCCCGTACGGATGCGTTACGCATCCCGGCCAGCCGTGTGCCACCTTTGGCTTTTGCCACCGGAGCGGATCAACGGATGGATCCGCTTGCATTATCGAGCGCCACTTGTCCCGGGTTGAATTGTCGTTTTTGTTTGTTTCCCTCCATCGAACAGTGCTTATGTGTGCGTGTGCGTGTACGTATGTGTGTGTGCTCTTTTGCATCCACCAAACCGCACCGGGCGAACGGAACGGAATGAAGCAGAGCTTCATTTGGGTTGATGATCACCACCAAACGGCTGAGGCAGAATAAAAAAGCGGCAGCCAACAAAAAAACGAAAACGATCCCATTTTATCCTCTTCGAACGTTCAGCTCCCCTCCTTTCCCTCTACCCCCACACGTGCACGTTCACTACATACAGCACACAGAATGCTCCGCTGGCTGGAACCGTAAATTTTCACTATAGTTCATGTTTCCGAGCGAACAAAGCCCATTCCCGAAGCGTTGTGTTTGCTATGTGCCGGGAAAATCCCGGTATCCTTTTGCGCTATTGCCATCCCATCCCGCTGTGCTCCGGCGAAGGCCCCGTACATAGGGGAGCGAACGAGGGTCACTATGTGAAACGTGGGACGCCCGTGTGTGGGTGTCGGTGCGCCGGAGCTCATCGTTTGCTCTCCCCACGTACAATGATCCTTTCCGGTGTGCCTGGATGCTGGAGGATAATTTACGCGGCGAATGGGAAAGGAAACGGAGTGGAAGAAGGGGAAGCAGGACTATTATCTACATAACAGAGCGAACGGCAACCGCGTATGGTCGCGTGTGCAGGAGAGAGCGAGATGAGGAGAGTAAATAGAGCAAACACCTTAGCGGCGGCCATCAATTGTATATGCGATAGGGAAAGCGCGAGCGAGCGGGCACCTATGTGTGTGAGAAAGGGAGAGTCTTGTGTACATAAGGGCGGGCGAAAAAGTTTGACCCTCTATGTACAACTCGCACCCTCCCCCCCCCCCTCACGCCCGTCCCCGTGCGCAGGATGAGCTCGGCGGGATCCTTTGTGTCGTGCTACTAGGGAGGGAGCTTTGGGCGGTATTTTCAACCATATTCGTTGCCATGGCAACTACCACAGGCTTTTGCTGCTGCTTCTAGGATTTTGTGGCGGGCGATGGAACAGCGGTTTGGGGGTGGAAATGTCAAGCTCATCGCCTGTTTAAAATATGTGATGCTTTCCGTTTGTGGAAGAGAGCATTGAAGGAAGGAAAAAAACGGAGAAACAACAGGCAGGCAGGTAAAGTTGCCGAAAGTTTTATTCGCCCCAAAACATTAAACCGCCACCACTTGGGCCGTTGCCTCGGCCGCGTGTTGTATTAGGAGCGCGGGTGAGTTTCGAGTTTCTTGCCTGGTTGCTTGCGCCGCTGTCATTAGCTAGGACACGAACCCCGATAAGCAGTACGAACCGTTCGGTTGTTGTTCGAGGTGATTGGAGGGCTCTGAAACGCGGGAGAGGGAGAGTTCGTTGTAAAGTCATGTCGCCGCGTGTATGCATGCCACTATGGTATTGACGATGTCGCCAATGGAGCTTTTTTCGCTCCGTCAACTATCTTGCCGCCGAACTCCCTACTCCGTTCAAAACAGCTGGTCCGCTCGATGCACTCTACGTCACTGTGGAACTCACTTCCTCGGGCCGTCTGTGTGTGTGTGGCACGCGGTTGCATAAATAAATAATGCCCTCGTGGTGTGCGCCACCCCACCGCAGGCGGGCATCTCTTCAAGATCAAAAAAAGGAAAACAAAACGCATACGCACACATGCACACGGGGGAGGAGCACAAATAAAAACAATCCGTTCACGGTTGGTTGCAGACGGGGGGGGGGGGGGGGTAGGAGGTTCGCTTTTGGGTGGCCAACATCCGGTGGCCCGAGGTGGCATTGTTTCACTCCCACCCCCTGTGCTTTGTTTGTTCAGGATGTTTATTGCGGGACTGGCGGGAGTTGTTGTCTTGGCCACTTTACTCGGCAACAGGTTGGCCCGCGCTTCGTTGAGGATTAAGTTGGGTGTTTGATTTTTTGCCCCCCCCCCCCACCATTTTCTTTCAAACAGCTACGATAACTTACCAACCATGACACTGACACTTTCTTTCGTGCTTTCTTTCGTTACAGATGCAGGTGAGTTTGACGACGACGGTGACAGGATGAGGATGACTCTTGGGGAGTAAGAATGTTGTTGTTCTTTCACACATTTTCACACATGAAATGAGGAAAAAATGCTCCTATTTGTAGAAGCTTTCTTCCCTCAAACATTATTCCTCATTATCGGTCGATTGAATCTTCAACCCGTACTTCAATGCACAAACCCCGCGGGAGAATGCAACGGGCTTTAACGATTTAAGCTAGCCCCAGCTTTAAGATTCGGCTGCGGCCGCCATGCGAAACGCACGTCCTTTAAGGCTTTAGGCCTGCCCGGTGGGGGTGGGCGTTGGGCCTTTCATTGCAGCTTTAAGTGGGGAATGGGCCGAAAATGCGCCGACCGACTGCACACGGATGCATCCCGAGCCCATTGTGTGCCGCTGGTGACCGAATATTATAATCCGGCGGGTGGGAGGACAGTTGTTTAAAACACAAAACACACATATCACAGCGATGGTCTCTGTACTCATCGCACCGGCAGCAGTAGCAGCAGAGAAGCAGAGATAATTTTCTCGGGATCGGGATCAGGGTCGGAAGAAAAAATTGGCATACAAACAACACACAAAAAACCGTATGCCCTATAATGACACGCCAAAGCACAACGGTGCAGGTGAAAGCTGATCTGGAGGCGGCTGTCCATTGCAAGTGGTTCCGAGAAATTTGGGAAATTTTATAATAGTTTGCAACAGCATTAATTTCGGCTCGTATTAATACGGCAGAATTATGTTATGAAAGAGCAAACCGTTTTTAAAGCCTGTTGTAGTGAGGTAATTTGTTGTTCAAAATTGCACGTGTGTGTGTTTGTGTGGAAAACCAAAACAATTTCGTTTTGCCTACATCTGCAATTGGTGGAGCGCGCGAAAGCACGCATCAATCTTCCCTGTCCGCGTACGGGCTTGGCTTCGGTCAAATGAACATTAGAATCCTCTACTAACACACGCTTTGATAAACACGAACGGGGCGCACATTGAAATGAACACTTCCGGTTCATTCCGTCTGGCGCTCGTCATCATCATCATCAGCGGCGTCGTCATCATCGGCGAGCAGCGGTTGCCGGTATCACTTAATTAGTGGGTTAACTTTAGACGTGTAGCGCCTGGCCCCTACGAGCGTCCTGGGGTTGACGGTTCGGTGGGTGGTAACGGTCCGCCATCGAAAGGCGCTGTGTCAGTCGCTCGCGACCCCCGCCAGACACAAGGTCGCCGGTGAGGGGTGTAGGCCGTTTCGAACATAGAAACACACACACGCGCACGGCGCCACACACAATGCAGAGGCACGCGGTCATTTGACGTTACGCCCGCGAGAGCAGAGTGGAATTTTCAGCAGCAGCAGCACCAGCACCAGCAATGCTGCCTCTAATGCCGTCGATGATAAGCTAATCTGCTCGGTGGAGCGTGTGCCCGTATCCTGCCGGCGAGAGCGAGAGAGAGAAAGAGAGAGAGAGTGAGCGAAACGGCGCGACCCATAAGAGAATATTAAATGGCGTGCGTGTGTATCGCGATGCCCGATGGCCACGGCGGGGGTCACGGGGATTATTCGGCACCGGGTCGGCGTCGTCGGCGTCGTCGTGGGATGAGGGCCTGAACTCGCGCGTAAAAGGGGTTTCCCAGTGCTCGTAGACAGTTTTTTTTGGTACGTTTGGTTTTGCATCGTGTTCTCTTTTTTTTTGTTGGTTTTGTTTAAAGTCTGACACATGTGGGTTGTCGCTGCTCCCTCCCCAGCCAGGAAGATAAGGGACGGCCGGGTTCGCGTCTTCTCGACGGTGGTGGTGGGCGCCTTCGGGCGTGAATCACATGTGCCGCCCGGAAGGTCGCTCTTTGTTTTATCCCTTTTAATTGTCATCGTTCACCATTATCCGTCGTGGAAAGTAGGTTGGAAATGGCACACTGGAAATGGCAATGGGAATTTAAACCTAACGCTACAAATGGAAGCTTTCGGCTCAAAAGGAGTTGTTGTTCTCGGTTCTTCTTGCAGATGGAGTTACAGAAAAATCGCCCAATACTTACAAGTATTGATGTGTCGCCAAAACTTCCAAACGTCTTGGCCGGATTGAATGATCCTGCTCTATTTTATCCGTCTGATCCAGTATCCACATGTTTGGGAATGAAATAGACATTCAATCCAGGTGTACAGATTACAAAAGTTTTTTTGTGAAAAGTGACTACTGGAAAGACATTTAAAGTTTAAAACGGCAGATTAATTTTTCAAGCCAGATCAGATTTACAGGACAGATTAGTCTTTCAGGGCAGATTAAGACGGATTAAGACACCTTCGCTTTAAAAAGAATATTCTGTCATATTTCACCGGAGTGATATATTCTTCTGTCTTCGGGACAGAGAGGGGACTTTGAGTTTTTGTTGCAATACAGGAAACAACTAAAGCCGAATGAAATTTCAATTCAACTATTCAATTTCCAAAAAAAACTTTACTGTAGACGATTTAACGATGCTATGTGGAACGATCTTCTATGGAAACTATAGTCACATTCTGTTCTTCTTGTTTGGAAGATGGCTGAGATATTGAGATATTGCAGGAAAAAGATTGCAAAATCCCTTGTCAGCTCATAAAATTTCGAACCATTTTGATAGTGTGTGATAATAGCAACGAAAAAGACAAATGTTTGCAAAGCCTCCACACGTTGCACATGAATGGAAATGGTACTTGTACCACCATTTGGGACGGCCCACGCACGGTTCGTCATATTGGCTGCCATCCTTAAAATACCCCGAGCCATCTCTATTTCCAGCGTCCGCGAGCGTGTACCCGGCCGCCAGTAGGCCGTGTCCTTTGGGGCGGCGTGCGTACGACCAGACCGTGACGGACACACACACGCACACACGCATGCACACACGGACGTGTACGTGTGTCCTGCAAAACGCCACGCAACCGACTCCACACACAGAAGTCGCTCGCTCGCTCGCTCGCTCGGCACAGGGCAGACGGATTAGTGTGTTTCTATTTGCGTACGTACACGCAGCACGCGGCGCACACCACGTCGCAGACACATTCATTCAATCTTACTCACCAATAATGTGCGTCTGCGATAGCCTCCCACCCACCCATCCACCCCATTCGCTTCCCAGCAGGGTGGGGGTGCACTTCTGTATCTGTTGCGTCGCCACGGCGCGGATCGTTTCAGCTCCGTAGCTGGTGCTGTGTGTGCGGGGCGGCTTTGTTTATTCTGTGCTGGCTGCGGCGGCTGCAGCGCTAATAATAAGTGAGTATGGAATAAATTTATGAAGGTCACCAAGCGCGCGTCCGGGCGCGATTTCTCGTATCCGTGGAAGACACACGCGCCCGTTAAAGTTAGAGCCAAAAGGGCTAGTGAAGCAAAAGGGGTGGAGGAGCTGTATCTTCTCTCGCTCTCTCGCTCTCACACTCGTCATCTCATGTGCCGTTCATGTGTGGTGGAAACGGATTTCGTTTGCCGAACTGGAGGGGGGCGAGTAGGCTGGTTGCAAAAATTGAGCCTACTCTGGTACGGATTTAATTGCACATTGTTTATGTGGCGGCGTGTATGCGTGTGTGTGTGTGTGCGTTTTGTTTTGCTGTTTTTTTTTTGTTCGCTGTTGCTTGCTTTCGTTTTCTTTTCTCCCCCCTCCGCAGACACTTTTATTGCACCGGGTTTCGCTCGATCAGCCGCACGTTACGTTTTTATGAATGAAATCGCTTATCTTCGGCATGTTGGCACTCACAAATCGTAATTGCAGAAATTGCGCGAAAGAAGGAGAAACAACAACAACTGAAAAACCGGCGTCCGAGCGAGGGGAAGAAAAATGCAAATAGAGAGTTCCATTCACGGAGCGATTTGTGCACCTCTTTCCCGCTCTAGTGTGTGTTTTGTGTCGTTGTGTTTCTTTCTCCGATTCGAGTGATAAATTGGATTGAAATTCATTCTCTATCGCCAATACGCTCTGCCGGTTGCCATGACGATGCGGTTCACTTGATTTCAGCCTTCTTAGAACCCACCTGACGCACTTGGCTTGTCAATTGGATTTGAATTGTGCAGTAGGAACAATTAATCGTTGTTATGACGCTTCACATCCTGCATTAGCGAAAGGGATTTTCTCTTACGTCATCGCGCGTCCATCGCGCCGGTGAACCGTCTTCGTCGTCACTGTCGCCGTGTGGGTTTGGGCCCCCGCGACGATTAGTCATTCGCCGGTCAACGGGGAAGCGCGAGCATGAGTCAGTCACTCCGGCGAGATAGGGGTGTGTTTATGTGTGCGTGTGCGTGTGTCTGTGTTTTTTTCTCTCCCCGGTCGCTGCCGATTGGTGGTAGTGAGTTTTTAGAGGTCAGTTATGATACCGCCTATCGCGCTCTTCTGCTACTGGCTGCTGCTGCTGCTGCTGCTGCTGATCAGCTGATTATAATGCGATCAAACCCTCTTCAAGCGGGAAGGCAAGTAAGCGGGCGCTCACGGTGGGTGGAAAAGTTTCCGGGCTGACAGACATGCACATAATGTGGCGTAAGGCGCAGTGCCGGCGTGTGCGGACGCGCCAGAGGTATATGGTAATTAAAAGAGGCCGGTTTGCCGTATGCAACGCAACGGTTAAGGAATTCTCACCGGCTGGCTGCTCGTAGCAAACAGCTGCCGCATGTCGCGTTGCATTTTTGCTTAACCGTATTCCAGACAACCAGGAGCTACACGGGTGACCGATGCTGACCAAAATAGCTGACAAATAAAACTGATATTGTTTAAATTAGTTTTATACCTAGTCCTGATAACCTTCGAGTAAAAAATATAAGAACTTTTCTAGTTTTTAAATCTGCTTTATGTGGCTTTCGATCTTTCTTCGTTTTCTTGTCAATGTATTGTCAAAGAAGTATCACTTTTTCAATAAAGAACACATTCATAACATTCTCTATTATTAAATTCGTAATTTATGCAGGATAAATCCAAATGTCTATCTACACAAGAAAGGGGATTAAAATTTTGATTTAGGTCAAGCTATGGTGCTAAGAACATACTTACTTTGTATATCACCATCGATGTCACCCTTGCTTCTTATACTTGTACAATACTTGCTTCTTATTGATTTCCAATTGAAAATCTTATAGAAAAATACTGAATAAATTATCATATATCCGCATTTCATTTCTCTTCCCATTATAAAGAAGGCATAACAGGGATAAAAAGATTTAAAGCATCAAAAATGAAGAATGTTTAAAGGTTTAAATTTCTTTTAAAATGTTAATTTCAAAAATAAATGGATCTTCTTTTTGACGAGGTAAAACAAGAATAGGGACAAAAAGTAGTAATCTATGGAAGTTAGCCGATTCGAAATCTAGAAGATTTACCTTATTTATCAGCCTAAACGTTGAACCAAACTTTTTTGCTAACGTTGCTGGCTGCTCGCACTATTCCGTATTTTTGGTTGTCAAAGAAAGGGTTAAGCTAGGTGCATCTTGCAAATATGAGCGCGCGCGCGCCCAAACACGTCAACACAGCGTGCAACACGTGCTCCCCCGGTTCGTTCGAACCTAGAAGGGTCCATCACCTTTTCTTTCCACTGCAGGTGTTTTCGGGATAAGGATAAACATTAACAACGGAGAAAAAAGAAACAGAACGACCTCATGCACACGTGTCTCGGCACAGGCTGCAATTTGTGGCGAATTTGCCGGACCGACCTGCGTCTCTCGGTGATGGTGGCATTGATTGGGGCAGCTGAACAGCGCCTGAACAGTCACCACCAGGCAGGTTGATGGAAGAAGTGAACCCGGAACTGGTTCTGTTTGCATTGTGTGCGCATTTGTTTGTGCCTTTATTTTAACCATTAACACCTTATTCGTTCTTTCCGTTGGTTCTTTTGACAAAAGAAATTAAAGGCTGTTTTTTGTTGTTACTGCAAACTCCACGATAATAATAGAAGGATACTGTGCCGTGCCCGTTGTTCGATGCGGTGAAATTATCTTACACAAAAATCCATCCTCTATCTCCCGAATAAAAAGCGTATAAAGTAAAGCGAATAAAAACGAACACACACGTACACCTTCGTCCACACAAGAACAAGCGAAGGTCCTTTTTTCAGGGGGCGAAGCGAGAAAAGTGGAAATACATTTGTGGAAAAAGTGGGATTTTCAGGAGAAGTTGTTTGCTTTCCGCTTCGAACCGAACCGAACCGTAGGGTGGGTGGCTGGGTGGATGGGTTGGCCGAGAAGGGACGCAGGGAGTGAATTGTTCGCTTGCCATCGACCTGCGCCAGTAGACGCGCCGAGCTTAGAAGGAGCGGTTCCGAGAGCGAGCATCCGAGACCGTAATCTTCTCTATGCCATTACCCACACTATACATAAGACAAGAGGGATGTACGGGATGGTCGTTCTTCCACCCACCCCCAACACATCGGGCCACCCGGTTTCGGAACCTGATGACGAGGGAAAAACTCATCTCGCACTAACTCGCTTTTCCACACCGAGCGTCGTCGTCCCTGTGTGTCCTATGCTGTGGTGCTTTTTTTTGTATGTGCTGTTTGTTTGTGCCTTCCTTTATGCCACCACCTCGAGCACGAAAGCCGGGGCTCGGAAACAACGGCTGGCCAAACGACCAGCACATCCCAAACCACCCACCCCACCCAACATCGACCCACACACACACTCGCACGAATGGCATGAAGCAATTCAACCGCGCGCGCTCTGCACGATCTACACGACGGCGGTGGTGGGACCAGGTTGACCTGGTCGGGCCGAGGGTCGGCGGTGGGTGGCTGCGAACGACGACGGTCAGATGAGACGTCACATGATTCTCTACCGAGTGTGTCATGCCTCTGCCGCTGCTGCTGCGATGGTGTCCTTTCCGTTTGGACTTACGTCTTACCGAGCGTACGAACACGAACGGCGAAGAAGGCAGGATATAAATAAATTTCTCCCTAGTCACCCACTCCCTCGGTCATTGCAATCACATCGATGTAAGCCGTGCTTCCCGGCTCGGTTCGGATCTTCTGTACGAACCCATCGCAAGGGTGCCGTCTACTGTGCCGCGCGCTGCCATCAACGCAGATGCTCTGCTGCTGGGCCAACAAGCACGATAGTAGAAGGCCGCCCACCTTCGACCGAGTCCAAGCAATCACATTTCGCGCTGGTGAAGCTGCTGGAACAGCGCCGAGCGTAAAAAGGGGGTTATCCAACTCTCTGCCTCGAGTCATTCGAGCGTCCCGTCCCGTGTCCCGTGCCCGTCTCGAGCTGCCCTTTTGGCCGATAAGGCGGGAGGTAGAAACATCCCTCGGCGGCGGCGGCGGCAGCGGCGCAGCGCAAAGGATGGAAGATTGGATCCCCGCTGGTTGTCGGATGTCTCACCCCCGAACGCTCTGTGGCCGCTTTCTGTGTCATGGCTCTGGGTGCGTAGCTTCGCCGTGGCGATATCGCCATCGCCCTTACTCTTGCGCGTACGCTTCGCTTTGGAGGGTTATTATTTCTCGCTTTTTGCTGTGGTTCCGAACATCCCTAGTTCTCGTGAACGAACTTTTCTCGCAAAATTACTGAAGGTGGATTATTGGAGTGGTTGCGATGAACACGACAGATGAGCTCAGTTTCTTTGGAATGTTGCAGGCGCTAGGTATTACGAGAAAATTGTGTTTAAATAAGTTTCATCTGACATTTCCGGTAACTCTCGCAGAATGTAGTGATTCAATCGAATGGATTATATTTTATGTAATCGATATATAAGTAACTTTTTTGGGTGAAACAATATTCGCCATGTTTGAAAAAAAATTGCCTTTTGAACCTTCTGAGTTCTGAATTTGAGTCTTAAGTTTTATATGTCTTTAAACAGGATCACTACACGTAAAGTATATGACATGAGAGTGGCATTTTTGTTTTATCCTAATATGCTTACTCTCTTTTGCTGCTCAGATAGCAAATAAGACCCAGGAATGAAGCTGCTGAAATTTCTAGTTGTTTTTATATAAGGGATTGACAGTAAAGAATGAAATACAAGCTTTCATATGTCTGCAAAAAGCTTTTCTAAAACTAATACCAAACAACTCCGTCCTAGTCCCAACAACCTCGTCGGGAGAACACGAACACCACAACAATTCATAGTAGACAACTCCATGCTGGTCCCACCAACCGTTTGGTTGGCAGAAACAAAGTTGCGGCAAACGTCAATATGACATTTATTTGACAGCGCGCCACTCTGACGTACTTGGCCGGGCCGCTCGCTCGCAACTTTGTACGCAACGCAAACAATCGTAAGGAAAGTGGACTACCACATTGTCTGGACCGGTGCTGCTGCTGCTGCTGCTTGCGTCCTTTGCCCGTGTGTCTCCAGGACAACTCGAACGGACGAACGAACGGAGATGAGTCAGAATTTTGCAAAGGAGGCACCCTTGAGCGACAACGACGACGACGGCGCACGGGCATAACGACGGGGCTATTTCGCCTCGCCATATTTTGCCCGTACCGTTCGCCAAACCATTCGCCCATTATCCACCGTGCGAGGGTGAAAGAGTCAGCAATAAGCCTACTCCTGTCGCAGTTCCACCGCTGACATGAGGGAGCGTTTTTTTTTGTCTGTTTTTCTCTCGGTCGTCTTCGCTGCTGCTATTTCTCTTACGTCGTCCTGTGTCATGTGTGTTTGTGTGTGTATGTAGGGGTTTTTTTCTTCTCTCCATGCGCTTCCGTTCCGTTCGTTATTTGAACGCGTTGAGTCGGTCGTTTTTTCCGTCTCGCTTCTCTCCACTCAACGTGTTTTTCTCCGTCTTTTTCCGTTCCGTGCCTTTGTGCCTTTCTTACCTTTCTTACGACGGCGTCCAAAGCATCACAGGCGAACGAATGCGTGTTGGGCTGGCTTTCTTTCGAGCCGCGTCGTCGTCATCGAGCGCTGCGTGGTCCGTGGTGTTTCGTTTGCCGTGGTATTTTTTTATTTCGTTCGTGTGCTTTTTTTACCTCCTCTTCCCACAGCTCACTTTGCGTGTCGATCGCAAGATCTTCTCGCGCGCTCCTTCGCTCTCATCGGCACCGCCGGTTGAGCATGTTTTTGCTGCTGCTGCTGTTGTTGTTGTTGCTGCTGCTGCTGCTTCCACCGTCGTCCGATCCAACAGCTCCACGAAGATTAATGAACGCGCGCCCGTTCCATTCGCTCCCTCTCGCTCTCTCGTGTGCGTGCGCCTTGTCGTTCGCTCGTAACAAAAACGCGTTTCGCCGCGTTCCTTCCACCGACGGCGACGCGGGACGGAAACAACAGCAGCAGCACCAGCAACAGTGTGCGGTGCGAAGCAATAGCAAAACAACGCAACAACGCACGAAAGACCGGGAGGGGGAGGGGGACGGCCAAGAAGGCAGCACGGGAAGGATGAAGAGGGGAGAAAAAATGAAGAAAACGAACGAACCGAGAGCGGCAGGAAAACGAAATAACGCAACCAAACAGCGCGCCGAGATGGAATTGGAATTGGTTTTCGGGTTGATTTTTTCCATCGCCCCATCGCGCTCTCTCTCTCTCTCTCGCTCTTCCCTTCTCATTCTCTCTCGCCCACTTCGCCGCACCGTTTTTCCTTGACGTCGCCGTCGTGGAACAACACCCTGCCGTTGCCGGTGTGTTGGGTGGATGATTTTTCTCTCGCTCCCTCTCTCCCTCCCTCCGTCTCTCGCTCTCCTTCGGTGTCGGTCTCTTTTCCGCACCCGTCGGTCCTTGCCGGCCGGAGACTCTCCATCGTCTTCAAGGGGATTGTACTGTTTCAAAGTGAGCACACACACACACACACACGCACGCGGGCGCGGGCGCGTACAAAAGAAAAGAAAAATGGAATGGAATGAGGTGATGGGTGGGCGGGGTGTGGTGAGGTGGCGTGGGGTGGGCGAACGCGGTGAACGTGGAACGGGGGGCGTTGATGGCGTTGATGTTGGGGTCGAGCGTATTTCGTGCACGCCGGGAAGAGAGGAGAGGGTCGGGGCGGGTGGTGGCGAGGAGCATCACGTGGAGTTTTGGATCAAGGGGGAAAGTAGGCTATGGAAAGAGAGTCGCTGGGTTGCCCCGGGTTCACTCCGTCGTGAAGAAGGAGCAGAGCGATTGAAGCAACCAGCGCTCCGTTGCTTGATTGTGACGAAGCCTTTGGGCTGCGGCAGGGGGCAGGGAGGGATGGATTTTGGAATGTTCGGTCGCTGAAGGGCGTACCGGGCGAGAGGGTGTGATCCGAGAGACGGAGACGGTCTACCGGGGGTACAGCGTCGACATTAAAACAGCGCCAAGAAAGAAAAGCAAGCCCGGTTCCATTCGCGCGCGCTTTGCGACGCACCGGGGAAGGAAATGGGAAAATGATCGTGATGATTGGAAGTGGGTGGGTAGGTGGGTGGGTGGGTTGTTGGTTTGCGGGGGAAATCGGGGCAGGACAACGGCGCGGTGCGGGGCCATTGTGCGTGAGCCCGTGAAGATGATGGGGCCTTCGGTTCGAGGTCGAAACACAAGGGAATTTCGAACCCAACCGGAGACACTGGATGGGGAGTTAGGGATCGGTAACTTCCAGGATCGCGCGCTGGCACGGGCGTGGAAATTTGACGTGCGGAAAAACTCGTAGGCCGAGCGACGATAACGTTGATGCTGGCAGGGTGGGTGGTGACACGGAACGGGACGGTGCAGGTGGGTCAGGGGACTGGGACTGGGGATGGTGTCGGATCTGTCGCATTCGGAGGAAACAGTTCTTTCTTCCCGCTAGAACCGATGTAGAACGGAACGGAGCCTTTTCGGTGGAGAAAAAATGTCGAATTCTTTCGCATTTTGTATCTTTTCTTTTTTATTGTGCTATTTCTTAGTCTTGTTGTTGAGCTTGTGATCATTTTTTTTATTTATATTAGATTACTGTTTTAGTTTTTATTTATTTGAATTCGTTTCTCAAACTGTCTAGAGAGATTGTTTAAAGAGATTTCTTTAAACAATACACAAAAAAAAACAAACAAATTGTTATAAGAATAAAAATGAGAATCTAAACATAAAAAGATAGCAAGACAATACTTAAAAAGCATTAAAAGAACATTAAAAACAGACAAGAACTAATGAGAGTAGTATATCAACCAAAACGTAAGGACACAACCGAAAACACAGGTTGAAACTAAACACCGCGCAAAGAAGGAAACGATAAGGAAAATAGATCGACAAGCAAAGCACGCTGTCAAATCTGATTCCCAGCCAGCCAAATCCTTACTCCTTTGACTTCCCGCACGATAATTAATCATATGCACTTGCCATCCTGTTGCTTCGTTCTGGTTCGACGTCGCTCGATCCGTTTCCCCCTTTTCGAGTTTTGTTTCCCTTCTTAATTATGGATGCGAAAGAAAGAGAGAGACAGGCGAACAAAACAAAACAAACCCCAAAAAGAAACGTCCGATCTGCATCGTAACAACGAAACTCGCACCAGGTAGATGCGGATGGCAGCACGGTTGTTCCGGGAAGTGACTTCCTCCGGACGTGAACGAAACGCACGGCCGAGTGCCCGCGGACCGGTCAAACACTTCGGCCACGCGATTATCGCGGTGGCCTTCTCGCCTGAATTGCGCACGAAGTTCGCGTGGAGATAGTGCCGCCCTTATCTCGGTGGCGTTTGGGCTTTTGCGTACGTCCGTCCCGTTCAGTTCGTGATGCGCCCGTTTTTGACCTGTCAAGTTCGAATTCGGTTGTAACGGCTTTCAAGTAGGTGGTTAAAGTACAGTGGAACCTCGCAAAGATAGAGAAGGTCTCTCTGAGTCTCATTTTTGACAATTCCTTCGTTTACGATACATTGGTTGTCTCTCAAAGATAGAATGTCTCCCAAGCGTGGAACTCCCAAAACTTCGACAATGCTTTCGTGTTATCGCGACAGTCAGCGTTATTGAAATGCGTTTATAGAGTGTGGTTAAACAGTTCTGGGATTACGTAAAACTTTCGTAATCGCTTCAATACCACTTAGTTTTCGTTTGAAATAACTGCAGATAACATGTTGCATATCAGTCGTTTAGTTTCAAAAACATATGCAACACGTACAAACCATTCAAAGCACTTCTCTGAAACGTTTATGACGCAAGGTGCATGGGTCGACTAACCTGTATAAAACCTCCCGTACCAAGAAGTCTCCCAAAGATAAAACAGACTCTTCGGGAGGTTCCATGGTACAAGATACCGCTTTTTGTATGGTAAAACTAACCCGTTTCCGTTCCCTGGCTTCATAGATCGCTTCCCGCATGATGCCACCACCGAACTTCCACCCACACCGTGCCGAGTGCATCTTACAGCTTCCCTAGCAGATGTCTAGTTCCGGAAAAGCCGCTCCGTTTTCGACCGTCGCCCGTCGAGGGTGAGGGTTTTTGTCATTTCTTTTTTCCCCTCTCTGCGGCCTCTTCTACCGCGTTGCGCGTGTTGCCGTCCGTTGACGTCTCGGGGAGAATGTCTTCCCGCGTCCGTTGCTGCCCTGCTGTATGCATCACCCCGGTGCCTTTTTCCGCCGGATGATGATTGTTTCGTATTTTCGGTGCCGGGAATGGGGGATGAAAATGGAAGATCCCCGGTTCGTTTTGGGATAGATTTGGAGGAGTTCTGCTCTCTCTCTCTCGTCGTTCCCGCATGCAATCGAGAAAGATGTCCCCGCACGGTCGGCACTTTTTCGGCCGCTGGGGATCGCCGGTCGACTTATCGACGCACATCGTGGTGCTGCGACCCTCCGAAGTCGTGGAATGAGCAATCCCGGGCCTATGTGTCTCCTCGAGTGAGTCTCGATGCGATCGGTGACATCTCTCCCGGCAGCGTACGTCGTGTGTGCAAGATAAAATTGATGGAGGCGCGAGGGCGCGCGCGCGCGCTCGCTCGTACATGCGTTCCCATCGCATGGGCTCCCACGTGTTCGAAATTCAAATCTAAAGCGCTCGTGGTTGCCGCCGCCTCTATTGTTGCGTTTGCGTTGCCTCCCGTTCGGTGGGCGCCGCAGTGTGCAGCGCAATCGCGGGGCAGAATCGTTCCGAGACCTTCTCCACATTCAAATCGACCGTTGGCGATGAAGAGCGCCTGCAGATAAGCACGCTATCAATTAGCGTTCATCCTTCACGCTGCACTTCCAACGCCAGGTAGCGCCAGCGAGGAGAGATTAATCTAAATACAGCAAAAATATGAATATGCTTGATCCGTGATCGTCCGGTTACGTTTGCTGCGTATTTATGAAACATTATTGTGGCTGCACAAAGCCGCGTTTCAATGCGTTGCTCTGATTATACGATCGTTATCTTGCGAATCTGTTTTATGTAAAGCTGTTGTATGTTATGGAGCAGTTAAGTTTAGTTTAGTTGAGAAGTTAAGATGTTAAAAAGTGAGGAAAATGATATACTTTCCGAATACAAATTGGTTATAAATATAAGTAGTAGGCTATTTTTAAGTTCCAAATTTTACGAAATTCGTTAAATATAGCTCATGAGTGTTTTTGTCTATTGCGGTATAATTAATTGTATTGAATGATTTACAACAGCTCCACAACATTGGTAATACATATACAGTGCGCTTGTTGCCCTCTGTTAGTTTGTTAAAATCTGTCAAGTTTAATAAACTTTACAATGATTTTTTTTACTTTGCGGACGATAAATCGGCTAGATTTTTTTTATTTTTTTTTTTACGAACAAAGCACAGCCGCTGGTATTGGTACTTTCTTTTATTGTTATACTTTTTCGTTTCCGTAAATATTTTCGTGATTATGTATGCCGTGTTACGGCTTACTTGACTTGCCCATGCCGTCATTCCTATTATACATATGAGTTAATACAAGAGACATTTATTTTTTATTTGGTAAACTTTTAATTTAATTATATAAAAATAATAGTTCCAATTCGTTCTAATTCTTCCATCTTTTTATAACTTTAATGTTAAGGTTCTTCCTTCGAAAGATTTAAAAATAATGTTAGTCTGCAAGCAGTTCCGATATACTATCGATCAAAGCATGCAAAGACTACAGCGCCCCGGTATTATTGCACCGGCTACTACAAATGACACTAATGACACTAATGACAGACAGCGCTGAAGAGAATGAAAACAAAAAAGCAGGGGTATCGAACAGGTTGTGTGACCCGAAATGCAACTTTTTGTGCCGTACCTCTCCACGCTGCGTTTGCTGCTCATTACCTTTTGTTTCGCTTCTCCTTCGATCGTCTCCCGGATTGCACCGTCCGTCCGTCCGTCCGTCCGTCCCTCATTGCACGATTTACGCAAATTCCAAGGATTGACTTTGCCACAGAATTCGAGGTCCAGAAGGACACCTTCGATATGCCCCACCTCACGTTCTGCTTTCATTCTGCCCCCTGGATCCCCAGCCCCCATTCGCGTACATTAACGTCCGTCGTCCATTGCGCGGGCCCGGGTTCCGGGTGAATCAGAAACTGAACCGTGTGCGTACATGCGTCCTCCTTCTTGTGTTTCTCACCGGGTGCGCGCATAAGAAAGGAACACAGGGGGAAGAAAAAAAAACGCTGTGTCCAATCTCCTAAGAGGTTAGGCTGCGTGCTTCCAGCGGTGCCCCGGTGCTCGCAAAAGTTGCAAAGTTGCTGCCGCTGGTGTGTTTTGCTGGTAGATTTCTTCCCCGGTCTCGGACCCGGGCGCCCCCACCCCCCTCCCCCTTTCGCCGGTAAGGTGTGGAAGGGAAGATGGGTTTCGATTGAGACAGAGGGCGCGAGTTCTTCTGCTGCCCGGTGCCCGGTGCGAGAGCAGCTATCTCGTAATGCCCCCGCACTTTGAAATATGCCGTTGTATTTTAGTGCGAATGACGACGGGGTGGTGGCGACCGACGGCGTGCGGGTACGAGGTGGTCTCGTTTCCTTGCATCGTCGTCGTCGTCGTCGTCGCGTTGATGTCGCCGTCCCGTGGCCGTGCCGTGAAGAGGGCGAATTCCCCTTTAATATTATATTTCCCTTCCATCGTCGAAAATGAACCGCCGTCGCTCCTCCTAATCCCCTGCGTGTTCCACCCTCACCCTCACCCCGCCCATTCCCGCCCGAGCGCCTGCCACGGTGGCCACGGTTGCCGATTCCACGAGCTCTTCACATTTTGTGCGGTGTGTTTCACTCGCGCTCGAAGCCATCATCATCGTCGCCGTCGTCGTCGTCGGTACGTTCGCTTCGGTCGAGGTCTCTCCGTCCACCCCAAAAACCTCACCCCATCCCCCATCAACCCCTCCCCACGCACACAGTCGCAGTCGCCTCCTACGTTCGTTGATGATGAGGCCACGGCTGCTGCTGCTGCTGCTGCTGTTTCTTTTTCCGCTTTTGCTGCCCCTGCTGCCGCCGCTGCTGCTGCTGCTTCGTTTCGGTCGTTCGCCGCGAGAAGGGCGAATGGCTGGCTTGGCCCGACGGCTTGGCTGACTGGTTGGGCCGGGCTGAAGCAGGAAAACACAGCGCGCACACGGAGCGCACGGAGTTTTGATGGCAACATTGGCAGCCATTGGTAAAATAGCATCAGCTCGAGCGCTACGACCGAGCGTACCAGCAGCGGCGGCGGCGACGGCGGCAGCGACGGCAGCGGCAGCAGCAGAGGGTAGAAGCGGGAACGCTCACTCCGTATCCGCCATCGATCGCGTTGCCGTTCGTTCGCTTTGTTCGTGTTGTGTGTGCCCCGGTCTCGCTCTGTGGTCGGTCGGTGTGCTTGGTGCTCGATGCTGCCTCGGTGCTATGCACACCGAAGCACACCGCACGGCACACCGAGGGCTCTGGCACAGTTGGGCGTTGCGTGCGCTTGCCGCTGGTCAAAATTGGGATTCACTTGGAGCAATCGTGTTTTCATATTGGGTTGGATGTAGCATAGCACACTTTGTGCAGTAAACATTGGTTTTTTTCATTACAGTATTCAACATTTAATTCTATGCACACATTTTATAAAAAAAATATTAAATTCCTTGCTCTGTAGTAGCGATTTCACAAAATTTCCATCAAAATAAACATTCATTCGAATATATCTCCTCCAAAAATATCATGTTAATAACTAAATGAACAATTATTCAACTGTAACATATTTTTTTCATAATAGCTTCAAATTCGTTACAAATTTGAAAATTGTGTTACCAATTCTGAACGTGTTTGAGAACAGTATTTTAAAGTTATTTTACTATAAGAATCAAGTTTCGCTTTGGGTTTTTTTCTCACTTTAATGTTCAAATTCACGATTAGACGTTATATTCGCTCGACCCGTACCGGTTTTCTGGGTCAAAGTCTTCCGGGACAAATATGACGATGAGTAATGCAACAACCAGTTTTAAGAATTGCACCTATTGAAATGTAGTAAAGTTTCTAAATCTTATCTCATATCGTTGAATTGCTCTTCAAATATCATTGATTATTAAGGAGCTTATTGCTTCCAAATTGATCAGTACAGATAAACGTATTACCATTTTTTCGATTTTTACAGTCAAATAACAGATATTTGTATCGTTTCTTTGTGGTTTTAAAGAATATGCACAAACTATTGAATAGATAATGTAATTATGTTCATACTTCGTACTTTATAGTCTGGTAACTAAGACCACTTGATTCTATTATTCTATTGCCTCTGTCGATATTAGTTGTTGATAGGAGAAAAATGTTGATAAAGTTGCAAACTAGTGTGTAAAAAACTCCAAGTTTGTCTAAAACCCGCACATGATATTCCCGAATCTCCTCAAAGCAGTAAAAATACATAAACTAAACTTGCTACAGATGGTAAAAGCGGCTTCAGCCGTTGCAAACCGCACACCGAGCCGATTTTGACCAGCACGCATCGCATTCCGCGTGTGCCGCATACCAAAGGCGGACACACCAGCACCGGCTCGGTTCGGCTCCGGTGCGATTGTACTGCGCGTCCGTCACCTTCCCGTGGCCGCCTGTCCTCCGTCCCCTCCGGCCGCTCATCTCACAACACCTCCGAAAAACGCTCCGTTCCGAGCCGTGGCACTACGATATTCCGCAGCCGCCGCTCGCTTGCTTTGCTGCTTGGTCGAATCGTGTCGTTCGTTGCTTCATTCCGCGTGTGCGGCTGTCTCCTGCCCTTCTTCCAAGCGGGTCCCTCTCCGCCGCCTACCCTCCGTCTTCCGTCTCCCTGGCCCCGCGTACGTACAACACACAGCTGACACTCGCGTTTTCCCTTCATTTGCCGCACACACACATATACACACACACACGCATACCGCTCGGCACTCGCAACCCCTATTCATGCCGCTTTCCAGCCCCGTGGCTGCTTTTTGCTGCTGCTGCTGTTGTGTGTGTGTAGATAGAGGAGGGTAGTCGAACCGTCGTCGTCGACCGTGCGAGCGATGTTCAGCTTGGAAAGCGCAGCAGTTGCCGCTGCTGCCACAGCGCCCTCCTAATCGAGGCAGGCCGACCTAGACGAAAAAGCGCGTACGTCAGAGAGAGAGAGAGAGAGAGAGAGAGAGAGAGAGGGAGCGAGCGAGATAGCAGCGATCCCGGGGTTGTGGTGTGCTTCGGTTTGCTGACGTTTCTCGCTCACATCCTCTCTTTCTGCTGGTGTGTTGTTTTTTTGCTTCGTTGTTGTTGCCGCTTGCTTTATTTTTTGACAGATGCCTACTCCGGACGGTTCGTTCGCTTGCGTGCTGCTGTCAAATCTCTTTCCCGTTTTTGGTACACCTCCATCGGCGGCCGTGCGTTCGTTCGTTCGTTCGTTCGTATGCAAGAAGGAAAGGGACCGGCTGCGTGCGAGAAGTTTTATTTTCGGGTGGATATTTTCCCTCGGCACAAACGCTGAGCCGGGGGTAGGCAGGCAGCAGGGACACGACAGGGACACACACAAGGGACGTAAAAGCGCGTTGCGTTTTGCCTAACCATCGGGGGTTAGATTATCGGTCTCGTTCGCGCTCCCTTTCGCTCGACGACCGGGATGATGGGTTTTCCTGTGTGCTGTAGCCACCCGCAACACAGCCTCTCGCTCTTGCGCTATATGCAGCTCTCTTTCGTGCGCGCTATGCGTCCTTCCCGCTGTGGATTGGAATGCTTTTTTTCTATCTTGCCGTTGCTGCTGCTGCTGCTGCCCCGGTGTCGTGTTCGAATCCTTCCGCTCCGAGGCGAGACCTGGCTGGGCAGTATCAACAATGCAAACACCCAGAGTTCGGCTACCCACATCGCACAGCATCACACACATCGGCGCGGGGGAAAACTCGAAAAACTCGAAAGCCCCATGAGATGCGTGTGTGTGTGTGTGCGGATAAGGATGGAAAATGGTCCACCAACCGAGGGAGCACCAGGAGCGGAACATACTCATATTGGGCAGAATGGCGCATACGTACGTGTGGATACGGTGCCAGGAGGGGTTGATGGGATGGAGTGGGCGGTAGTGGTAAGGGCAACCTGTCAAGGTGGGGTGGATGTTGCCCGAAACGAAGCGTTCGAAGCAGCACCAAACCGGAATATAAAACATCCACACAAACCCACCGCCACCACCACCCACCACCCTCGCCCCACCCCCTCTCGGACGCACATTGGGCGGCCTTCGTGTCCGCATCGTCCCTGCTCGTCCGTTCTTTTCATCCTGGTGGTGTTATACTAGCGAATCTGGCTGATTTTTTTCCTTCTGCTCTCTATTTTTGTTGTTTATCCGTTTCGTTTTTTTCGTCTTCTGGCGTGTAAATTCGCTCTCTCTCTCTCCCTCTTCTCTTCGGTTCTTGACTCACCCACTCCTCTACCCTTTTCCACCAGCGTTTAGATACCTCTTCGAAATGGCAAGAATAGCAAAAAAGCGCTCACACACATACGCAACCTTTCGCACCGGAGAGGGGTTGTTTTTTTGTTGCTGCTGCCGCCTCCTTGGATGGGGTTTTTGGATGTTGCGGGGGTTGCGTACGAGACACAACAAAAAAAGGAGTTACAGCGGCAGGAGAGTACACGCAGGGGTGCATAAATAGGAAAAAAAACGAATCCTTTCTCCGCCGGCCAGCGCAAGTGGGTGGTTTTAAGCCACCCTCCTCGGTTCGAGGTGAAACAATACGATGATTCAACGATGTCTGCCGGGCCACCGTGTGCCCGGGGCCTACGTGGGTCTGCGTGCGATAAGCAAAAGCTCACAGCACGCAGCCGAACGCAACAACAGCAACAAACAGGAAAAGGATTTTGGCGGGCAAAAGGTGCAATTGCGCTTCCTGCCGTCCGCCTGTCGGGACAGGTTGTTTTGGTTTGCACAAGAAGCATATTTAGTAGGGGCGTATGGTCTCGGTTGTTTGTGAGATTTCAACACGCGTGATCAGGTGTGCAGCAACCGGAAGAGGAGTTTTTTTTTAGAGACGATTTGATGTCACAAGTTGCTAACAATTGTATAAAATAATGCTTTAGATCTAACCATTGCTGCGGTAGGACTTAAAATCGAAATTCGTTGGACGATCCCCTATAACTTGCTGAAGCTACAACTTCAGCTTTAGATCAAATTATCTGCACAAAGTAAACAACACCCGAAACGATCGTCTCTTACATACTCTTGATCTTGCCGGAAAGCAATCCCATTTGCGCAATTCGCCACTTGCGCGATTGTCCTCATGCACGATCAAGAAATGCCGGCTCTTGACGTGATCGTCGTCGTCCAAAAATCTCGCGCCAAGATCGACCAGGATCGGCCGACGTTTCCAAAACAAACTCAAGCGAGCTTCACTATCCTACCGCGGGTTGGGTGCGGGATGCATACCTGCACCGCCCGAAGCGCTTACCTGCCGAGGGACAGGACGCGCGTAGGTGCCCGCAGTCCCTCGCAGGATACGTGGGCAACAGCGTGTGCGTCGGGCCCATTATCGGGCCGTCCCCGTACGCTCGGACATCCCTCTGGAGAGCAGAGCGAAATGTGTTTATACTAGGACCCGCTCCGTATACCCTTGCGGATCCTTTTTACCACCGGCACCCGGATCCCAGCGGCAGGATTAGAAGGGACCGGGGTCCGTTCCGTTGGGTTGTTCGAAATTCGTCCCATCTTCCAGCAGGGCCTCCTGTGCTCCTTTTACTCTCGTCCTTCTTTTTTTTTTTTCTCCCCCAAGTGTGTTTGTTGGGTTCTTCCTGTGTCAGGCAACTCCCAGCACACACTCTGGCACTGGCATGGTTGTATGCGTGACGCGTTCGGTCGAACGCGAAGCCTACTTCGCTCTCCGCCATCGTTCGTTCGCTCGCTCTCTCTCTCTCAGGCGAGCGTGCGCGAGCGAGAGCCTGCGTTTTCGAATCGAAGCGGGGCCTGCTCGAAGTTTCAGACCGTCTTCGGCGAGTTTTCTCTCACCGGCGCTGCTTCGATACGCACGTATCGCACACCAAGTCCGCCGCGACTCCGGCGCGATTTCTCGTACACGCGCGCGCGTTTTCAGAACACACCGAGTTCGTGGGCGACGATCGTCTTTATTGGAAGTGTCGCCGAGGTGTGTTGTTCCAGAAATACGTTCCAGAAACGAGAAAAAATATTTAACGCACAGCATCTGGTGACATTCGTCGTGTGGAGTGATTTCCCGGTGCAAAGCATTTCGTTATCGTTTCGTTTAGTTTGAGCCACAAGTTCCACGGCGGGTTTTGAAACGTGATGTGAAACACAGTGCCGCACTGTGTGCTCCTATATGTGTACGCAAACGACGCCGAATGTGCAAGCGAATTGTGTGTTCCTCCGTGCCGGTGCAACGTCTGTGCATCGCGACCTCAAGTGCAAGTGCAATCCCGATCTCCAGCGACGTCCCGAGCCAGCCCACCGGCGGAAGCGGTCCTTCGACTCAATGTGTATCATAGAACATCCTCTCGGCGGCGGTTATGCTGTAAGTCCGGCACGACGCTACCTGAACCCGTGCTTCTGAAACATGTCCCATCTCCTTCTGCACAACAACGCCTAAAAGGAAGCGAAAACACAACGCCTGCTGTGGTGCATTTTTTATGCTCGTCTGGCTGTGTGCGCGTCTCGAAGATATGCACATGTCTCGTTGCGTGGGCGCGCGAATTGCTGCTGTTGCAATCGGTTGACCGTGGTGTTGGCGCGGGTTGTTTATCTCTCCCCGCACGTGGGTGATTCGCGAAATGTATTTGGTCCGGTGACAGTGCACGAAAACTCGTAAAAAGTGTGTCACATTGTACATCGGGTGTGTTGTGCGATGCATTCTTGGTTCTCTGTGTTGAGGTGGTACAACTTGCGTTGAGAATGATTATTTTAATACTAAAAAAAAGAACAATTTTTGTGAGAATTTGTTCGAAAAACGTGTGATACCTTAACCCGAATCATATGAGATTACGTGTGCTTTTAGGATACACGATTTGTGTTCAAATTTCGTACCCAATGGAGAACGTATTTTTTGTGTCTTCGATAGCCCCCAGCCTACTACAGGTTGAACCATTATTATCAAACATCAGCCCACTGCACCCAACACCCGAAAGCACTGCTCGCAATCACCATAAACCGATGCGTCCCAACCCTCACCCCCCCCCCTAAGCCTCCAACCCCCAGCGTTAGGGGTTGAAGTGGAGCTTTTTCCTCCATTGAGACTCCACGAATCCCACCACCACGCAGCTCCCTCTCTTTCTCCGACGGTGGGTGGAAGGGGGAAGGAGGTGGATGAGGTGGCGTGTACGAAGGGGGGCAAAAAGAAGCCTTCATCAAAAGTTAATTTCAAGAGACCCCAAAGCAGCCGCCACCACCGAACCGAACGATCGGGCAGAAAGAAACGGCCTCGCAATACTGCTGCGTTTCATTCGCTCCCTCTCTCTCTCGCTTCTTCCCACACGTTCGTGTATGGAATGTGTGGCTGCTGTCTCGCTCCCACTTCTTTCCGTCTCCCTCACGTCCTGGGTTTATCCGTCGTTCGCCTTTCGCAGCGCTTCGTATTTCACGGGTGTTGCTTTTTGCGCTATTTTCCATTCCACGGCACCGAGCGCGCGCGCGCGTGTGTGTGTGTGTGCGTGGATGCACTGCAGTGGTAGTTGACGATCTTGGGAAGCGAGCCCCACGAACAAGTGGTGAAGCAAAGGGGAACAGAGAGAAAGAGAAAGAGAGAAAGGGAGAGAAAAGCCGGAGCCCTGCGAACCCCGTGGAAATAATGCTCGGGAAAGAAAAACCCGTTAACTAGTTTTTTTCTTCTTCTTCTGTTAATAATCTTTCCCGTGTGGGTTGCCTCCTTTCCGTCAGGTTGCTATAGCAACGCCCGAAGACGGGGTTGCGTTGCACCCTCGCGCGCGCACACACACACACACACAAGGGGCTTTTTTCGGTGGGGAAAGCAAGGAGGGAAAGAAGAAGGAAGAGGTGGGGCGGGGGGAGGGGAGATGTGAAGCTTTTATTTCCGTGCACAGCTTCGCGTGCGTCCGATCTCGCGATCTCTCTCCCGAGGCGCGATCGCAGCGCCAAGATCTTTCACCATTGTGTGTATGTGTGCATAGGTCCGGGTGGAGAGCGGCGGGAACCAAGGGGTGAGGAGGTTGAAACTGGATTTCGTTCCTTTTTTGCCCAACACCACCCACTACCCCCGGCCGGTCCGATCCTGATCCCCATCGCCCCATGCGTCATGTTTTCCAATCGCGCGGTGGTCGCTTTTTTCGTCACACCCGTCAGGGGCAGATTCGGGTGCGCAAGAGCACACCCCAACGGCTTTGTTTGTGCGCCGATGCGCCACGCCAACACTGGCCCGCTGGTGGCGGAAAGATAAATTTATCCCACCCGATCATCCCGAACCACACCGAGCGATCGAGATAGGCGAAAAAACGCGCGTTCCAAGGTAAACACACGCACCGGGTGTCCCGAGCCGGACAGTGGCGCCTTGGAACATAGCGACCAACCGAACGAGACGGGGAAGAATTGGTGCTTCGATACGATTATAAACCGTTCCAACATAGTTGATAATTTTTGTGAAAATATGTTCTCATTTCTTGGTTGGACGGGACGTTCGATCTGGATGTGCTTTCTTCACCTGTTCTTGAATAACACCTACAAAAACAAAAAAAGACGCACCCATCCTCCCGACTCGCGCAAGGTTGTTGTGTGACTCCGTTCGAATCTCTCCCCATCCGACTGTGTTGAGACGGGGTGGGCAATATACACACCTTCACCAAAAGACTCAGTGGTGTGTGGGTGTGGATGTACAGTGGTATGGTCGTGGAAAGAATTTTGGCGACGCCAGTGGGGAAGGACTGCTGCTGGCGATGACCTCGTCGGCAACGCGGCGGTTACACGCAAACGGCAAGAAACAACACACCTAAACAGGTCACGCAACGGTGTGAACCGTTTTCAACCTGTGTGCACCTCTCTGTGTCCCCTACGGAGAGGGTGGGAGATTTTATGTAGGACGTGTCCGGGCTGCGAGTCCTTGCGGAAGCCTGATGGGATCCTTCCGTCCTTCCGTAGTAGGGGCCTTTTAAGCAAATTCGTCCTCACCGGGACACCACACCAGACGGAAGATCCAAGTCGGGGTCTACATGTACCCTAGGGTGTTAGCTATGTTTGGCTATTTTTAAAAACGGAACACGGACTTACAGCTTAGGGGACCACTTCCAATCCAAGACTTATTTGGATGCCGTTTTTTGAACTCCACTCCACTCGAGTTTGGGTGGTCCACGTTCTCGTAGTGTTCTGCTGCGTGCATTCCGACGTTCGCGTGACGACTACCCGTCGTGGCGTGCCGTCAGACGTCAGCGTAACCCGAACAACGCAACGCGCCCGTTTCCAGACATAGGTTTTTGGTCAGATTTTCTAGCCTCTTCTTGATTGATCAAACGCGCGGAGTAAAAGAAAATGAATGACCCCGAAGTGGTGCACGGTACGAGTGTGTTTTTTTGGCTACAGTTTGATAGTAATATCATAATTTTAAGTTGAGTTCGTGTTTAAGGCACAACAGAAGCCTAGAAGATAGTACTCTATGTTACCGACACATCGTTGGACACAGTTTTTCAAAACTTTTATCCCATCCTCGTCGCTTGTTTGTAGTACTTCGAATAATCTCTAGTACAGAGTCGATTCCACTTGATTTCTTGACATTTAAGACAGACTACACGTGGCAATCGTTTGTTTACATTACATAGATATTCTAAAACGCTCCACTTGTGCTTCTTCACGTGCCATTCAACTTCGAACCGTATCATTCTACATAATTGGACCGAACGAAAAACTCGGAAGTATACCATACCCGCTTCGAGAGTCGACAAATTGCGCTCGAAAAAGTCACTCGTGCATGTCCAACATGAAACGACCTTCGGGTGAAACGCCTCCACCCCTCCGTCTATCATCGTCTAGGGGTGGAATTATAAAAGATTCATGAATGAATTCTAACATCTTGTGTAAAGAAGAAACCCAACCGAGGAGAGGAGTTCCAGTACCTGTTGTTGTTGAGTGCCGTGGTTTGCATAGGCAAATATATATGGACACTGCCAATCGGTCAATTACACACACACGCACGCGCGCGCTGAAATACGACCCCGCAAAGCATAAAAGAAGGGGCAGGGTAGTCGATTATGATACTGAAGATGGTTTTATTACACCCGTAACAAAAAAAAAACACGACGGATTTGTTCGCGAACAAGGAAGAAAGGAGTTGCCGTTCGCGTCGTCCCAATTCCATGCCACCTGACGCGCGCGGTTGTAAACAGAAACCATATGATTTTTATGATCGTTTATCGGCGCCTTAATTTATGTGCTTATTGTTCGATTATTGTGCCCGGGGTCGCGTGGAAATCGCGATGAATGAATTCGTCTGTTTTTTGTTGTTGCCGTTTCGAATTGATCGCTGCTCATCTTCGGATTCAGTCCATTGATGGTTTCATTCATGGATTTCTGCAAGGGTGGGATGGGTTTCTGCTAGTTGTTGTACCAGGGGACGATAATGACCTAGACTAGAATATGAAGCTTGAAAAGCGTTTTAAACTAAATTCCCGATCTCTGTTCTTGTTGTCTTTCCAGCATTCGACACTAAAAATGGGTCAAGATACGGAAGCAACAGCGGCCACCGCGGTCGTCACCAGCACACCCAGCACCAACAACACCACCACCAGCACGCCGTTGTGCGGCAACAAACGTAAATACGACGAAATTTCGACCTCAGCGGCACCCGTTCCGGCGGATAGTGATGAAATGATCGTCGACGTAGTTCCGGAAACGTGCCCGGGGCAGCAGCAGCAGCAGCAGCAAGAGAGTGGCGAACAAGAGTGCGACGGTGTTAAGGCCTGCAAGAGTCCACGCTATGAGAGCGAAGAGTCGGTGCAAGAGGGGAGCGACTCGCCACAGCGACGAGAGCGGTCGCCGGAGCCGTCCGTTCCCGTGACGGAGCAGTCGGAGGAGGAGACAGATAGCATTAGTACAACAATCGCCCTGAGCAGCAGCAGCACCCCAGCGGTGTCGAGTAGCAGTAGCAGTACCATAAGTAGCGTTAGCAGTACCAGTGTGACGGTCAGCAGTCCCTTCGTCACCGCCTCGCCGACGATCCTCAGTCCAACGGCACCGATCCTGCTGACGGCACCGGCCAGTGGTCCGGAGGAGAACGCCATCGCCAAACTGGAGGCGGTGGCCGTGCCGGGCGAGAGCGCCTGGAACTGTGAGCCGATCGTGGATAGCATCAGCAAGCTGCAGGCGGTCGCCGTGCCCGGAGAGGCGTGGGGCAGCGCGTCGGACAGCACACGATCAACGCTAGCGACGACGCTCCTGGTCGCGGACGATCTCGACGACGATGACGATGATTTCGAGGACGACTTTGACGACGACGAGACGATCCTGCCGGGCTACTCTTCGATGCGCTACCCGTGCTCACCGAACCGGGGTACGACGGTCGCCTCCATTGCCGGTGGACCAGGCGGACCGGTAGGGTACGCGAATCCGGCTTACCCGAAGCCGGGCTACTTCCCGGAACCGTATCAGAACTGTGCGCGAACCGGTGCCGGCAACAACGGAGCGCAGCAGTACGCCAACCGCGGATATGGATGGGCCCAGCACGGCTACTACTCGCCGCCGTACGAAGCACCCACCTCCCAGCAGACGATCCGGTGTGCCGAGAACGGCAAGTCGTACTTTGAGCTCGGTTCGGCCAACTACAGCAACGTTGCGGCGGCCGGTGTCGGAGCGGGAGGTTCCCCGGGTCCAATGAATCCTGCCATCCCGATGGGAGCGTCACAGCAGCAGCAGCAGCAGCAACAGCAACAGCAGCAGCAACAGCAGCAACAGCAGCAGCAGCAGCAGCAGCAGCAGGGTCCTTTCGGTGCGCCGGGAGTTATGGGTGGTGCGAGACCGCATCATCTGAAGCGATGCTGCGACGGACGCAACATGTCCTGCAGCAACAAGCAGTGCTACAAGGAGCGCCGCCTGAAGATGATGAATCTGTCCATGTTCAAGCTGGCCCGGTTCCGACAGGCGTCCGATCAGTCCCTGTACCGGTCGGTGCTGATCTGCAACACGCTCAAATCGATCGAGCGTGAGATCGACAACGAAAACAAGGAGTTTAGCCATCATCACCAGCAGCACCAGCAGCAGCAGCATTTCCAGCACCAGCAGCAGCAACAGCATCATTACCATCTTCAACAGCAGCAGCAGCAGCAGCAACAGCAGCACCCTGGAATGCACCATCAGCTCTCACCGTTGCAGCCACCGCCGCCACCACCACCTCCACAGTCTGGAGCGTCCAGTCCGGACTACTTCGGCAACCGGATCGGTGCTCCCAATCCGCCCAACCGGCAACCGGCATACGGTCTGTCGGCAGGTGGAGATCCTTCCACGATCACGATGCAGCTATCACCGTACGATCAGCAGCAGCAGCAGCAACAACAGCACCAACAGCAGCAGCAGCAGCATATGCTGCATCCTCTACACCACCATCATCACCTGCAACATCATCACCATCACCCTCACCCACAGTCACAGCAGCAGCAGCAGCATGTCCAGCAGCAGCAGCAACAACTCCACCAGCAACAGCAACAGCTTCAACACCATCATCTACACCTCCAGCATCAGCTTCATCCGATGTCACCTCACCTCGGCAACACCGGTAGCCTTCAGCACCCGCTGAAGGATCCGCAATCGGGACGTGCAACACCTTTCCCTGCGACCAGCGGCACCGTCAGCCCGGTAGAGCTCCCTTCAATCAGTGACAACAGTGATAGTGGCGTTGCCTCATGCTCCACAACCAACGGTAGCAGTAGTGGTAGCGGCAGCACCAGCAGCAGCAGCACCAGCAGCATCAGCAGCAGTAGTACCAGTAATAGTAGTAACAACAGTAGTACCAGCACAGCAAGCAGTTCTTCCACAACTTACGAGCAGCTAGTAGCCCACCACCATCAGCCGCAAGATCAGCAGCAACAGCAGCAGCAAGTGCTGCATCATCTCCATCACCTCGAGACGGATGCGAGCGGGTTCGCCGATGACGATTGCACGCGCCCCATCAACTGGGGCTCGGTGCTCAGCCTATCCTCGCAGTCCGCGCTGGATCCACTGAACGGGAGCGATCTGTTCGTCACCTCGCCGTCGACGGCCGTACCGGTGGTAGTGGACGTGGATGATGCGACCGTGCGACCCTCCCCGAGCGTGGTTGTGACCGTCGACAGCTGTGATGAAGGTGGCCCGCTACCGTCCACCACCAGTTCCGTGCCATCCGTGCAGCAGGTGAACGGCGACGAAGGCACCGCAACCGCACCGTGCATCGGTGCGTCCGATGCGGGAAGCACTGGCGGGTCCGGTCATCCCAATGGATCGGGACTGGATGGAGCGGTTCACGGAGGCGGAGCAGCAGATGCCTTAGGACTTGCCGTGGACAGTGCAGGCGGTGAGGGCCGGTCGGGGAATGGGGTTGGTACTGCTGGATCTAGCAGTGGCAACACGGATACCAGCAGTAGTAGCGGTAGCATCAGCAGCAGCAGCAGTAGTGGCAGTTCCAGCAGCAGTTCCAGCACCAGTGGCAACAGTACAAACGCTTCCGGCAGTAGCGGTAGCACCAGCCCGGCTGGCAGTGAGGTCGACGGCGATGTGGACATGGAAGCGGGCAGCGTCGTCGGTGGACCATCCAGCGTGGATGATCCGAGCGTACCGGCGGCACCGTCGGCGACGGTGGCCGATGGTAGCGACTTACCAAGCTCCACGACCACGCTCACCTCCCTGACGACGCTCACGAGCAGCAACAGTAGTGCGCGCGGCAACACCAGCCACCTGACGACCCTCACCAGCAGCAGTGTCGCTTCGTCGCCGCTCCTGTCATCCTGTGCCTCCGCCCTGCAGCACTACAGCAGTCTTCAGCAGCAGCACCTGCAACAGCACCATCACCAACAGCAGCACCAGCAGCAGCAGCCCTTCCATCCGCTCGGCGGTTTGCACGGTGGTGGCAGCGTAGCGAGCAGTGCCCCGACCAGCGCCTCGAGCTGCTGGGAGTTCGCGTACCTGGACATGGATCTTGGCACGACGCACGAGCTGTACGACATGTTCCCGAGCTGCTACAAGATCACCTCGTTCAACACGGGCGACCACGTCGACGTGCTCGGGCTGAAGGGCCCGATGCTCGAGGGCCCGAGCAAGGTCGTGTGCGGCGACAACGAGATGGACTCGTTCACGACGCACATCATGGTCGGCAGTTAGTATTGAACGGGTGCCGCCCGACATCGACGTGGTGGTGGTGTTGGATCGCGCTGAAGGAGCAGCGGTCGATCGAAGATGGCTGTGCAAAGATAGAGAGAGGGATGAAGTAGTAGGGCGGAAGAAGGTGTTCTTGGTTCCTTAAACGAATGGGGGGGGCGCTAGTGCGAATAGGCAGAATATGGGTACCTAACGGATTCGGGGGATTACAAGCTGGATTTGAAAGTGCGCAGAGCCTACTACTATTATTACTATTACTATTACTACTCAAACTACTACTACTACTACTACGACTACTCCAATCAGGCGACGCCGAAGTTACGGAACAGTATTTTTGGTGTAATGATTGTGCCATAGCGGTGTCACAAATCACGCAACCCCAATCACCTGGCAGGTTCCTCCATCGTTTGTTTGTGATCTGTTTTGTTTGCCGTACCAGTCCCTCGCGCGGACTCCAGTTTGACACACGGAAGCAGCAGCATCCGTCTGTCTAATTCTAGTCCACCAGCACCAGGCGCTGTAGACGGATCCGTGCGGGCAATTTTTACTCTGGTGGCAAACTGTGGCAGCAGCCGCAAATCGGTCAATTCAGAAGCAGCCAGCGGGCGATGTAGTCTTGTTTTTTTTTTTGTTTTATCCTACTGGGAGTTTTGAAAGACTCGCAACCAGAACCCCACTATGTATGGCGCATCGTGCAGCTCGGATCGGAAACAATCGCAGTGATGTATTATAGCGAACAACAATGGCAGGAGAGCAGGAGCGAGATTATATAATGTAGTATAGCGAAGAAAAGCCACGCTCACACAAACACTCTTGAAACTGGCGGTCAGTTACTAAGAGGACCCGCCGCAGCGATCGCAGCAATCGATTTGATGTAAACATTTGATGTTGGTAGCACAAAACTAAGCAGGCCATGCATGCTGGAAGGAATTAGTAGCTGTAGTAGGTAGCTGCCGCCACTCCCCCTTCCCTCCCATTCCTAGAGGTGGGAGAAACGAGCGCCACCTAAGCGTATGGCGCAGACAAACGATGGCATCTTTTAAAGCATAAGTAAGCAGGGCGGAAGGCCGGACAGGCAGCGGGATGGTGTGTCGCGTAAGGTCGGCGCGACGACGTGCTTATAAAAGCGTTTTAAAACAGCTCTTAGTGTGTAATCTTCGGTAGCCGTTAGACGTTAGACACGTTCGCGTGAGAAGCGAGAGAACAAAAAAGAGTAATTTATTGATCTATAAATATACCTATATATATACATATAGACCGTATATACTTATATATACAAAAAACCCTTACGATAAGGTGTAAATATAAGCGTTGTAGCGAAACGGCTAGGATAAAGCAACAGGAGCATCCCCCTAGCGTTTGAAAACGACTAGCGCAACAACAACACACAAGACAGCTAGCCAGCTAGAACAGCAGGGCACAATGATGGCAGTCTTTCGTTCATGGATCCGGCGCACGAGACGTGGCGTCGGGCGTGATAACACTAGCAAAAAAAAGAACAAACCAACAATACAAAACAAAACCGAGAAAAACTGGCGAGTAATAAATGAAGGTGAAAAAAACATTACCTGCAAATATTTAAACCACAGCGTGTTTGATGATTTTTACTGGTTAAGTTCTACTATCCGAAACATCTGAATGAGTCATTTTGATGGTATTGGGAGTTACGTACAGATCCAACAACTGTCTCGGTTGGGAGTTAAGAACAGAACGAAATAGAACCTTCTTGAACGAACATGGCGATTGTTTACATACAGTGTACATTCATTGATCTCACCGGAAGTGTCTTTCAGCAATGAGCAGCACTCACGCCTTACTATGTTGAATGCTCATGCCAAATATGGATATGAGAGTTAACGTAATGCTGCGCCAGTTGAGAAATCTACAACGAAAATAAAACGGAGAACAAACTAACAAAAACGGTATGGAAGATGTCCGCGAAAATGTAATCGTCTGTAGCTTCCGGCTAATTTCTTGGCAGCGCCATCTGGCGGCGTTTTTGAGAGCTTTCGCGAAGCTTTTCTTTTCAGGCTTGTTGAGGCTGTAGCATTAGCATGACTTCTTCAATATACACATTTTGAGCGACAAAAGCTGAACGATCGCAACTTGTAGAGAATTTGAAGTTGTTAAGAAAAATTAACATGTGCGAGTTTGGAATGTAAAATCTAGATGGTTGAATGTGGAATTACTTTTCCAAATGACGCAGACAAAATCCCTATTTTATTCCCATTTTTTCAGTATCATTTCTGCCACAGGTTGCTTTTATAGACTGTTTTAAAAGATCGAGGGTTTCGGGAATTCCGCTAATATTACTATATTACACACGCTAATAACCTATATTACTTTCCAATCTATACTAGTATCTGAGCGTTGTATAACAAAATCAAAGAATCGATCTACAACCGTAATTTAACACAATAACAGTAATTTAGTTACGTTTCGAATGACTTCGAATGAGTCATCAATATAGTAAGGACGATAGCAGTTAGTACACAATCGTTCCTTTTTTTAAGATGACTCGTTTTTTGTTGAACATGCTGCAGCATACAGCAGTTTGTAATTATCGCATTGTAATTTCTACAGCAGTATCTGGGGTTTCTCATGCACTGTGTATGATTATTCTGCGTCCACGCCTGACGATAGAAAACAAATTAACTGGATTAAATCTGATCATCACAAGCTTACTCTACCAGTGGGTGAAAACGGTTAGATTTTTATCCTTTATTTACACCCAATTTAGTTCCATTCGATCGCTCCGTACACTACCGCCCCCGATGCAGACTTCTAATTCTGGCCGGACAAGAATTTGGACAGGAAATCCGTGGGTTTCGGTTCCTGGCTCTCCTTCCAGTAGCGCATGATGTGTCCTTTCTGCTTCCAGATTTCAACCGACTCCTTCAGCTCCATCTGCCCCTTGATCACGAGCATATCGATAACGCGGATGTCGGACACGTTCTTGTGCTTCAGGAACTCTTCGCGCAGCTTTTCCCGGCACTGCTCGACCGACTTCGGGATGTCGTAGTCCATCACTGGGGTGAGCCGGAACCGGAAACCGGAAAGAAAGCGGACATAGGTGAGTCGAACGCGCTTGCGAACAAACAATAACAAAGCCAGCTCGCAGGATCGATACACCCCGCGGCTGGAGCATCCCTATGACATAACACACATAGCGCTGCGCTGGGTCAGCTTACCGATGTACGGAATTTGGCGATACCAGGCTTTGTAGAGGTTGAGCACACGCTTGCGGGCCTCCTCACGGTCGACGGACAGGATGGGCCGCACGGATTGCACCGTCCGGCGTACGGCTTCGCGGCTGGCCATGCCTGAGTTTTGGTAGAATCCTTTCGGGGTCGAGAGTTGCTGTTCTTGGCGAATAGGGAGATCTTGGCAACCCAATGTTATGACAGTTTTTTTTTCAGCTGTCATGGCCTACTGTCACAAATGGAACAGTGGTCGGTCGGTGTAACAAAAAGTTTTTATTTTTTTAAGCATATCACAATTTCTGCTTCGCTTCTTATTTTATATTATGAAAAAGATTACTGGGGATTAAATTTGAGCTCAGCTTATAGCTAATTGATTGGGAAAGCATGATTTCATTCATTTTTTTGTTGCTCCGATCTACTCTAGAAAATAACCCTTGTGTTCAACAGCGCCCACGTGACAGGCGGTTTGAAAATTTGAATTGCTGCTTTTTACATCTGGAAGAGCACATTTAAAACAGGATTCGCTCATAAAAACTGTAAAAATGAGCATGTAAATGAAAACATTAACATTTGGTCTCATTGTTGTAGTCATTTCCGTATCCGATTCCGTTTACTAAAGTACGGACCGGATAATTTTCTTATGTTCTGCATCCCACTACCCATTGCCCATAATGGAGATGAAAACACTACATTTGTTTCAATAGTTTTTATTACTGTTAATATCCATTTTGTGTTTTTTTTTTGTATTCCAAGACATACAGTCTCATTTGTTAAAGAGGGAAGGTTTCTGGTTTGCCGTAGTTTACGTGTGTTTGTTTTGCATGCGGATCGATTACCAATATAGTTTATTTCTTCTTATGATTGGTGATAACATTTTACGGTTTTGCGCTTCCCCGGGGTGGTTATAATAGCAAGCCCGGTTTGTTTTATCTGATATCGAAGGAGTACGATCGCAACGGGGCGTTCCTGTGGCAGTGGCACGCCCGCGAATTTCCTGCAATCCGGAATTGGGTATCGGTACAAATGTGTGTTCAATTCGTTAAGTTATAAATAAACCAACGGTGTTTGTGTGCGAATAGAAAACCCTTTAAAACAGATGTCTGAATTCGCGAATAATTAAATAAAAGTATTTAAAAACATCATACTGCCACATTCGGAGCAGGAGTAAACAAAATGCACACATTGCCCGTTTTTTTTAGAAAGCACCACCGGCTGACGTAGAATTAGTATCATTGTTTGGTCTCCCCTCTATTGACCACTATGAGGAATAAAAAAATAACGTTAGTGTTAGTGTACTATATTGCAGGCAGTTGAATCAGGCTCAATGCGGCAGCGGGAAGAGAGAACCGTAAAAATCAGTCGTACACCTGACTAGTCGATAGATTATTTGTGCTCATTTACTCATTGGCTCCGAGATACTCAACGTTCAATTCAAGTCCAATACCATTTCACTCACACGACACAACGCACACACAGGGGAAAATGTCCTTTACGTTTCCATACCGTTCCCGCTCCACATCCTTAAAACGTTTCAGTAAACATAAAAAATCGAGCTCATGCTTAGGTGGCTAAAGAACTTTGTCCCTTCGCTACAGTATCGCCGTTCGTCGTATTTGAAAGATAGGCTGCTGTTGTAAGTTCTACTGTAAGAGTCTGTTGCTGCTATAGCGCATTTATTGAGATAACATCTGTCATGCCCAAACTACTACTCATACCGCACACACTCCCGGTCTTCCGGTTAGACTTTTGCTACTTGTTACTGTTTCACTCTGTTTTTTGTACAATTTACCTTAGCTACTGTTACAGGCGTATGCGGGAGAACGTTTTGTTTTGTGTTTTTTTTCTTCATTTTATGGCCCAACAATGGCGAATGAAAAAGAGGGAAGGAAGAGAGTGTGCTTTGGGAGCGTATTTCTATAAACAATTCCAGATCTGAGCCTGTGTTTATTCTATCGTTAAAAAGTAGCGAAAATTAGTTCCACGATCGTTGAAAAAGTGTGTGCGAGTGAGAGACAAGGAGTAAAA
>KB672813.1:2782327-2869827 GCA_000349145.1 Anopheles dirus | reverse complement strand
CCGTTTCGTGTATGTGTCATACGAGAAAATTTGTTCGTCAAATTCCTCAGGCGTCAGCGAGGTAGTTTGCGTCAGGTTGTGTAGTATTTGGGCAGCTTTGTACTGAGTAGTTCCTCGGGCAGTTTCAGATACAGTACGATCCGGTACGCCCGACGGTTCACTTTTTTCACTATGTTCGTCAGGCGAGTGTCCCGGTCACGGCCACTGTGTGGTGGCGTAATTAGTTTAGGGTTTGCATTGTATGTTCGAGGATACCATACGTTTGTTTTCAACCGTTTGCAGCGCGCCATTTTGCCGGAAAGATTCAGAGAAGAAGAGGTGTAGTGTCCCGAGGGGCACGCATTATTGGATCGTTTTGTATTTGTGAAATGAAGTTGCGTTCCATATGTACACATTTCAAAACCTTTCCAGCACAGCACACCAACACACGGCAGCAAATGGGTTTGTTCAAATTACGATGATGAACGATGATTTGAATGGCAATTCTGAAACAGCAAATCTACGTATGGATATTTACATCACTTTGTTAATGTATATAGCAATCCAAAAATTTTGAGAAATTCTACGTCATGAAAACTACTCAAGAAAAGGTTTAGAGAGATATTTCTGCAGCATCGATTTGTACCGAGGATTCTATTCATAAATGCAGGTTAATCAGAAACTCAATTTGTTCATCGCGATCCTCCAGAAATAAATTACACCAATCCGTCATTCAGATGCAAATGTACAATCGTGTTATCGCTTTGTTAGTTTATCATCCGGAAGTCACGCATTGTCCACACGTCTGTGCACAACAGGTCAGTCGGTTAGAATGTCCAACACACGTCTGCTAATCAGGGTCCAATGTACGCCAATCCGTCCCAGATAAAGTCGTCACACTCGAAATCCAAGAAAATAAAACACGAACAAACACGAGAGGCAACCAGCGCAATACTTACGCTTCCCAGGCGGCGATAATGTCGTACAGATAGTCGTGCGATTTGACATGCTCTTCCCCATCCGGGCGCGATTGATAGATCGCCCAGCCTTCGATGTTGCACAGTCCCAGCTTCTCGGCCAGCTTCGCCACCGCATCGCTGGCCGTATCGGTCGGATGCACATCGATCGCCTTTGTGCGCCCATCGAGGAAGAAGAAACGACAGACGATCGTGCCCAGTCGTCGCATTGCCTACGGTCAGACGGATGAAGCCGATTAAGAACTGTACTGTGGGGGATACTTTGCTCTGCCACACTTACCGCTACCTCCACGCTCGACGGTGGATACTGCCGGCAGCGAACCTTGGTGTTCTTGCAATTGTCCAAACACCATTGCACGTACTGGCGCAGCTTGCCCTCGAGCGATTCGAGATTCTTCTTCAGGAAGCTCACGAAATACCGGAACAGCAGTTTGCTCGGCTGGAAGGCGACGATCGTCAGACAGAGCAGCAGCCAGACGCGATCCGTCCAGTCCACGCTCGGGTTGTTCGTCGCCTGGCGCATACACTGGACGAAGATTTCGTCACGCAGCTCCTCCCGCTCGATGCCCTGCCCGATGATGAACTGGATGACCTGCAGCTCCCGCTCGTTGTTCAGCTCCCCGCGGATGTACTTGCACAGGTCGCGGAACACGTTACACGCAATGGTCACGTTCTCCGGATCGTACATGTGGATGTGCGAGGACGGGATCGTGGTACCCCGGTAGTACGTAATCATCTCGTACTTCGGCACCATGTCGACCGATTTGCGGCCCTTGCGCGTCAACGTCGCCATAATCGTGCCCTCCGGCGACCGTTCGTGTGTGTTGTAGTAGCTTTCGGCAAACTCGAGAATGTCGTAGTACACATCGTCCCGCAGCAGTTCCTTCTCACGCTCCGTAATGTCCATCTGCTGCATCTCTTGGAGCTTCTTCTCCACCCGGTACTTGCGGCGCTGTTCACGCTCCGCGAACGGATGGCCACCGCCGGTGGAGGACGCCCGCGAGCTCGGACGCGAGTGTTTGGGCGATGACGGACTCATCGGACCACTGGAGCCGGTGCGCTGGATCGGACTAGCCGAGCGTATGACAGCGGGGCTCTTGGGGCGCAACTTGTGGCCGCTGGTTCCGTTCTCCAGATGCACGTAAGCGTGACTAGGGGCGGCATGCGCATGCGGTGGAGGTTGTGGCGCTTCGTTTTGAGCCACCGGATGGGGCAGAGCGGGCTGGTTGGGTAGCGGCGCATGATGCGTCGGTAGGGCCTGATGCGCATGGGGTGGTGGTATCGGTTGCTGATGTGCGTGCACCGGAGGCGGTGGGGCAATCGATGGGTGTTGCGAAGCTGCAGCCATCACTTGCGGTTGATGCTGCGGAATTGGTGGCACCTTTTCGTGTCCGTCTAGTGGCGGGGGCGGTAGCTCCTTCAGGTGAATAACGGCCTCGTAAATCGGTTCTTCGTGGCGCCGGATATGGTGAAGCGTGGCGGGATGATGTGACTGAGCCGCCGGAAGTGTGTGGTTGTTATTCTCGATCGGGGGAGGCGGTGGCGGCATGGTTGGCTCGGGCAGTGATGGAATCCTGTGGAAAGAAATTCATGTTAGGAATAATACGATTGTAACAGCTTCAGGAATTCTTACCCGCCCAATGGTTTCGGAGTGGTTGGCTTGTTCAGGTTGTTGTTGTTGTTATTAATATTATTGTTGTTGCTAAGCACGTTGCTCGTTCCATTCACCAGCGGACCCTTTGCAGATGGAGCGGCAGAAACATTGTTGTTACGCTCGCTAGTCAATCCCTCGATCTCCTGCTGTATGACCGATTCCAGCTCCACGTCCAGATCCTCCACGAGGTTGTCCATCTTCTCGCCGATCTCGTCAATGATCGCGTTCGAGTTCGCGTTTGGCTGTACCTCGCTGAGGAAAGCAAACAGATTGTCCAGATCAACCGAATCGTTGCTCTGCAGGCTGGCAGAACCGGCCCCTTTCACGCCACCGGCCTGCAACGGACCGCTGCCGTTCTTCTCGCCCCCGGCCGCTCCATTCTGCTGCAGTGAGGCTTGCGCAAGGCGACTGTTATTGTTTGCGACATGCTGTTGTGAGTGCAGTTTCGAGTTTATCTGCTCGGCCATTTGCGACAAAGCGAGTATCTCTTCTTTCGCAACCCTGCAGGGAAAAAGGTGTCAGCATTAGTTCGGGAGTGTTACGCGATATTAGAGGGTGTTAGTGTGTGTGCAACTGCAACTAGTACAGGACTTCGTACTTCTACGGCAACTGGTACACGTGCATTCTATCGCAGTTTCGATCAACACTAACTAGGAAGCGGGTAGCAGAGGACATTCGGACAGACATACGCGTTTACAACAGATACACATTACAGAGAGACTACACGTTTAGGGCCGCGGACGGCCCACTCACCCGTTTCCGTGCCCACATCCGGTACTACATATTAGCATGCTTATACAATGTACGAAAATCAAAACAGGGATTTGTTGGTTTCAATTCAGGATGAGTAGAGTTGTTACGGGACGAAAATAGCAAGCAACAGAGGCGGAGACAGTGTGATTCGGGTATGATGGTGGTAAGGGCTTGGACTATCCCATTACGGCGGTGGTTACAATGGATAAGGAAATCAAAAGTATCACCAATGTTAGGTTTGCAAAGCTGTGGAAAATGAACAGTATAGCATTTCAAAAACTGGATTGTAGAATCAGATGTAGAAACTATGCGGAAGAAAGGCAAGTTAAGCTTTTTCATGCGGTATAAGACAATAACTACTCAAAATACGGATCCGATTAATGATTATGCAGCATGTCCACGACATCGAAAAATCCCCTCCCCACGTATCCCCCCGGACAAGTGTTATCAACTATACTTTCACGGCAAAATATTCAACTACTACTCTTAGGATCACGAAATGGTGAGCAACAGTCCACAACCAAGCCCGAGAACAGACCTTTCGCTTTCCTCCAGCGCCTTCCGATCGGCTTCCGCCTGTGCCGCTTCCCGCTCCCGCCGTTCCGCTTCCAGCCGCTCCCGTTTGCGCATCTCCTCGTCCACACGGCGCATTTCGCGCAGCGCCGTCGCCACTTCCCGTGCGAATACACCGCGCAGATGGCTCTGGATGACGATGGCGGCGCGCCGTTTCTTCAGGAACTCGATGCGCAACTTCCAGCCCTTGTACGCGTGCTGTATCTTGAGGGCGGCCGATCGGATCCGCCGGTACTGGCGCTGCTGGCTGAAGCGTTTCCAGTTGCGCTGGATGACCAGTGCCTTCGAGTTGATCACCTGCTTGCGGGCGTCCTCGAGCGGTTCGTGCACCACGCTGCGCAGGAACACCTTCGTCCGTCCCATCTGCCACTCGGTGGTCGGTACGTTCAACTCCCGTATCACGGCCAACGCCTGATCCTGGCTGGACATGTTGCGGAACCGTTTCGTGAGACACTGGTACTTCTGCACGAAATCGTCGAACGTCAGGTGCACCGGGAAGCCCTCGCGCCGTATGCGGATGATGTCGAGCATCCCGAGATAGCGCAGCTGGTCCAGCACGAGCTGATTGTCGTAGTCGTTCGGCAGCTTCTCGGCGTTCGGTTTGATGCAGCGCACGTACCACGGATTGGTGCTCTGCAGTACGTCCACCAGCGCCTGCAGCTGCTGGCGGAACGTGTCGCTCACCGTGAGCTTCCCCTTGGAGGTGCCGCGCGACACGGTGCTCGTGGCGGACGGGGCCGACTGGACGTGCTGGATCGAGAGCAGATCCTGGAAGGAAGCGATCTCCTGCACGAACGTGTTCGTACTGCGACTCATGTGATCGAACAGCACGTCCTGCTGCACGTCGCGGTTCTTGTCGACGAACCCCTTCACGGTGTAGCTAACGCAGCCCGCGTAGTGCCGGATACCGAACTCCGACTCCCAGTGGCGCCGGTCTTGGCCCTTCACGTAGCTACCGTGCGATTCGAATTCACCGTGCAAATTTGTGAGGTACGCCGTGTCCGACCCCTTTGGCATATGGCACTGTTCCGTCAGCAGCTTGAGAATGCAACGCGGGGGCTTCTCGATTAGCTCCAGACATTGCGTGTTATCGGTGAACTGGATGTGGGAGAACTTGATTTCCTCTTGGCGGTACTGGAATGGGAACAAGGTAAAGACAAAAAACAAATTTACATTACAGGTCCACCGGGGAGGAGGAGGTAACGAATTCTGGTACGTACGATCTCCTGCTCCAACGCAAACACGTAGTGGTTGAAGAATTTGTGCAGCTTCTCGTTCGTGTAGTTAATGCACAACTGCTCGAAAGAGTTGGTGTTAAAGTTTTCGAACCCAAAAATGTCCAGCACGCCCAAAAACCGGGACGCATCTTGGCCCGGGTTGATGCACGTGTTGATATGGCTGATTAACCAGGCGAAGGTGCGCGAGTAGAGCGCTTTCGCCATTGCGTGCCGGTTCTCGCCCGCTTCCTGCAGCTTGAGCGGGATCTCCGTGATGTTGCCACGCACGTTGATCTGGCGCTTCAGCAGCACCTGCACCAGGTCCGCTTCCTGCAGCCCGAGCAGCTGCGCCACGATTTTTACGATCTCGTCATCGCCGGGCGCCAGCTCGCACCGTTCGCCGTCCACGTCGGCAAAGTTCAGATTGCCCAACCACATTATGGCACTTAGCACGCGGAATATCCCGTCGATCAGGGGCTGTGAGATCTGCAGCACGTTGAACGCCAACCGGAGCGCCTCGAAGCGCTTCGATTCGGTCGCTATCTCCAGTGCCGATTGGTCCGCGGTAGACTCGCCGCAGCTGGCCCCACCGGACGCGTTGAGGTACCGGTAGAAGGACGCATCGCGGAGGTGCAGCGCGGCCGCCAGCTCCCCGTTCGTTCGGCCCTCCGCGACGAGTTGATACAGCACGTGGTAGTTGCGTTCGCCCGGACTCTGGAACGTGATGCGCGACTGCTCCAGCAGGTAGTCCTGGATGATGCAGCCCTTGATGCACCACTTCGAGTCGAAGCACACCTGCATGAACTTGCCGAAGCGGGAGCTGTTGTCGTTGCGTATGGTTTTCGCGTTACCGAACGCCTCCAGGATGGTGTTCGCCTCGAGGATCTGCTGCTGCACCCAGGTCGACACGTCGCACGTCACCGAGCACAGGTACTGCAGGATGAATTTGGTCGTTTCCGTTTTGCCGGCGCCCGATTCGCCGGATATGACACAGGATTGGTTCGTGTTGTTGTCGCGTATGTTGCGATACGCCGCCTCGGCCATCGCGAACACGTGTGGTTCCAGCAGGCCCAACTTCTGGCCGTGGTATTTGGTGACATAGTCCTGGTGGCGAGCCGGAAATGAAAATAACAGAACGAGAAGTCCATTAGTGCAAGTCGCATATGACGAAGGTTCACGACGCTGTGACATTCTCATTCAACCCGTCAACCCATCATTAGACCCTCGAGAGTGTACATTGGGAGTGCAATTTCTTTACAAAACGCTACTCTCGCTTCAGTGAAGAAATGTTTGTTGCTGGAGTGCAAACGGGAACCCTCGTGCCGTCAAGTCAAGGTAGCAGTAGGTCAACGAGGTGTGAGGGTGTGCATGGTATTAATGCAGTGACCTACATTCGCACAGCGCCGCCGTGTTGCGCAACAGTCGGAAGGCAAAAGAAGAAATCTCATTTAGCGTCAGGAAGCGCGCTACGAGTTAAGTGGGAAAGGATATTGCACCAGCCGTTGGAAGAAGTGATAAAACACGGCACAAGTAGACACGAGTGACCCCAAAAGGGACGCACTTAGGGTTGATGGTTTCAGGCTGATGAAATAATTCTACACAAATTGTACGTTTTGATGAAATGCCACCCTTATGGGTTTCATATTCGCCTGCTGTTGTTGTGTTGCTTTAACATATTTCCACATTTGTTTCCCATTTGCTTCCGACATGTGAAGCACACATTTTCCACACTGTTTTAAACACAAGGCTCATCGTCCCCCCCCACCGTCATGCCTTACGATAGCATTGGACATTGTAAAACCGTGAAATTTAAAATTCAAATCACCGTACATCCGACCGGGCTTAAGTGGAAGAAATGGTCATTATTCAAATAAAGCAATCGCCGCAGTTTCGACTCATCATCTGCAGGGGGTCTTGCTTTGAACAGCACACACCAACCAGCGATCGTAAAAGTCTTTCAGCTGCGAAAACAAAGCCGCCGCAATCGAGACTGAAGAGACACGGAGGCACGTTGGAATTGGTTTTCCCGAATGCTCTCGTAATGTTTGTGTGTGTGATATGCATCGGTGACCCTGAACCTGGAATTCCCACAATTAGCATGCGAAGGAGGCCGGCCGTGGCGAGGGTCTTTAGGTAGAGACGGTGATCAGTAGCGCCTATCGGATGGGATATCTCCGGAAGGGCCTTCTTCAGAACCGAGTGCGTACGATTGGCTTCCACAGGATTTCCCCTCAGCTGCGGACGATATTTGTCATTAAAAAACTCTGAGAACCAGACATAAATGTTCTCACCACCAGCTCTCCTCCGGATCAACTGCATAACAAAGGATCGGTCTGACTCGGGCGGACGGAGCGAAAAGAGTTTTTGGCGAACACATCATTAGGCTCGTGGTGTAGCGCCGTCTTGCTATGCGTACGCATTAAACACAAACACGTGCTGGTTTCACTCCGGACGTGAGCCCGTCAAGACGCAACAGGCGCACCAACCGCGCATTGGAAGATGTTATCACGGTGGACGAATATCTTCGGTGATAATTGTAGTTTATTTGGCACAACGACGACGCGCGTGCGAAAGAAAAAGTTTTACGCTTGCTCTCCTCCACCTTCTTCTCCTGAGGAAGTAGGCAAAAGGGTGTTAGTAGTGTCCGTCGAAACAGCGCACAATGATACGGCCGGGTGCGTGTAATCGTGTGCAAATTCCGAACCAACTGACGTTTGGACGGCGGGCGGGTTCCGACACACCAGCTGGGGCCTGGTTAGATTGATTAGTGAGATTTGTTGACGGTTGCTGCTCTTCCCGCTTCACGCTGGACGTGTACGACGAAGAGGCGCACCCCGAAGCGCAAGGGGGTTTTCTATTTCGACATCGCGGGAAGCAGCAACAAGCAGCGTGAGCAAATTCGCGTCCAAGGTGTATCGAGAAAATTTGTGAACTCAATGCATCAATAAACAGCCCACTTTTATAACCATCGCTGATTGTAATCAATTAACTCTTTCCGCGCAGCAAACCGGGTAGAAATCAATGTGAATTGTGCGGCGCGGATCGTCTTCTTCGGTTCAAACTTCCAGTGTCTGCACCAGAGCTGGAGCGGTAGGAGCAGCGTCGTTTGGGAGGAAGTTGAGGAGCTTTCGCGTGTCCCTGAAAACCGGCACCACCGGCTACCCTGTGCGAGCGAGCGGATAGTGGGCCACACAGTTTTATGCGCACCGGAAAAATTGCACTTTTTTGGGAGTCTATTAATCAATCAAACAATCGAAACTGCAGCATCCTATCGCCGTGTGCGTGTGGTTTTCCAATAAAAACTTCCGCTCGTAAAGGATGGCCACGGGCGTGGGGCGAGCGAAGGCGTCGATAGGAAGATTTACGATCGCGAAATTGCGAAACGGATTACGAAAATGGAAGCGTAACCTTCCGGATGCTTGGGCCAATCTTCGATCCGTTCGAGAAAGGCTAAGCTGGGCGAGAAGCTGTACTACATACTAGCAAAGCAACAGAGAACTAAGCGAAACGGTTCCAATGAAGGCGTGGAATTCATACTAATTGAAACAAAAATGATCTGCTGACTAATAACTGAAGATAACACCAGCACAACCTGACTGTGTACTTATTGAAAAAAGGTAGAAATTCATCCATCCCAGCCTAGGGAGAACTTAGATATTGATATGGAGGCCACGTACGCAAGCCCTCCGGGAGACACGGGAAAGAACTTCCTTTCGCAGTGCTCAGAGATGGAGAGGAGTTAACAGTTTGGGCATGGAATAAAACTATGACGGCATCGGCACCACCCTCACAAAGACACACACCCCTGTCGTAACGGAAGCACGTCCCCAACGACGCTCCACCAAACGCCGCATCATGCATTGTCTTATGCGTACGTGTTTTGGGGCCGGTTTCGGATTGCCGTAGGTTCCACTTTCGTTTCCTATCTCCAATCCAAAACGCTGCCTCTTTCCGCCGGCAGCTATAAAGCTTTATTGAGCATATGATTTTGGCAATTTAGCCATCGTCGGCCATCGTCACCGACGACTGCCGCAATTAGCGCCGCCATAACACCACACAGGTCACACAACGCACACGGGGACACACGGCGGCCGCCTTCGCCATTGTAGATTGTGCGAAGCGATTGTAATCGCCATCGTAACGTTGATATCTGATTCGCACATCGCGGGGCATCAACGAGAGCAGATATGTCCACTCGAAGCACCATAAAACTACACCTTAGGATCATGCCTAAGGCTTTGAATACGAAAGAAGCATGCAAATCGCGGAACTAGTTTGCTTTATTTATGCGACGACGACGACGAGAACTACCGACGACTTCCTGCGATCGTTTAGCACGGGGAGGAACCCGTTCGATTCAAACTGCAGGCTCGAACGCTAATGCTAATAATGCCCGCAGCAGCAGCAGCAGCAGCAGCATGTAACTTGCAAAAGCCCATTTGTCAATCATGCATAATTGCATCCCTGCCCGTGTAAAAGCTTGTTTATCGATGGCGTGGGAAATTCGCGTCACGTCGCCTCGGTTGGCCCGATGTTTGGATTTTCGCGGCCCCCACCCAACGTTCGGTAATTAGAGGGTGTATTTGCAAGCGCAGCACAAGTGCAGCAATGGAAAGCGGTTTTAGAAGCTTTGCTCTACTAACGGCGGCTAATGTTCTATGTCCGTGGGAAAAAATGGCCAGTCAGTGGAGGTGTGTAATTATCGGGATCTTGTTTACCTACGGGTGGAGGTGATCGTCTTTTCGTCTCTGTGGGAAAATCTGAACTGAAAACCCATCGAACGGATATGTCCAATCGTGTAGCATGGCACGAACACTGTCCTTTCCACAGTGAAACGTGCTCTCTGCGAAAGTTGGTGCTGTAACTTGCATTTGCATTTGCATTTGCATAACTAGTTCCCAATCCAGATGGCTCCGGACGAGTTTGGAGATATTTTCGGGAAGTCCATCACTTGATTGTCACAATTTAATCGAAAGTAACACCCTGCCGAAAGGGAAAGTCGACCTCCTCATCTCATCTCGACCCACTTTACCCACCGAAACAAGGGGTTGTGCCGAAGAAATCGCCTATCTTTGGACCCTCGTTTATTTGCACTTGTTTGCCAAAAATTTCACCGCCAATTCGCGCGAATAATGTGTTGTATCCCACATTTTCCGCCACACATATCTATGTCGCGATCACACGGGTAGGTTGCGAGAGCTGGAGATCGCGGGGGGGATCATAATCATCGATAACTACGGTAATGAGGTGAAGTAAGCTTACACCGCCGGCTGATAACGGTGCTGCTGGCCGGGCGCTGGCCGGCCGCAAGAAAGCGTGCCTGTTTGCGGGCGCGCGTCAATTATGCCGATAGCAAGGCAGCAGCACCGGAATGATGTTACTTCTTCGTCGTCCGATCGATCGGTTTTGAGGTTGTGCGGTTCGCACCTTTTGGAAGGAAAATATTCAACGATGGAATTCGGGCGTCCGCGCTTCCCGCGGTATCCCAAAAAGCCTTTCCCAAGAGCGCGATAGACAGGGAGCTATCTAGGTGACGCAGATTGAAAACAAATTTATTTACGTAATTACTGGTTCCTTCAAGCGTAGTTTTATGTATTTGCTCGCTCGCCCATTCCTATCCTGCTCTGGCCCGTGGTCGTGGTCGTTCGTAAGGAGGAAAAAAAGCGTAAGGTGATTTCGGGAAGGTGATTTCCCGGGTGCGTATACCCTACAGCGCGCCGGTGGCAGTGCACTTCTCGCATCGTCGTTTCATGCACCAGATAGTTCACGGCTCGACCGGCCATGGCAACACGGCTAGCGGGCCAACATAGAGAAAGAAAAACCCCGAGATGAACTATGATGACGACCCGGCGGTTTGTTTCCACTTTCTGGGCCCGGCCGCGGGGCCTGCCTCATCTATATCTACACCGAAAAAAAAACAGCCGCATCGAATGTGGGTCACCACACGAGCAGCAGATGCTCTCGAGGGGAGCAAACGAACATTGGAAGCGCGCGCGCCTTTTGGCAGGTTCGCGCACACACACACGCGCGTGCTCTTCTGCGTTGTTGAACGCTCTCCAAAACGGAAGACAGTAGGAACCCACCAACGGGGTAAGCAGGAGCAGGACAGTGTATGTGTGTGTGTGTGTGTGTGTGTGTGTGTGTGTGTGTGAGGAAAGAAAAACAAAACCCGGAGAAACAGCATTTGTGGAAAAACTACACGGCACAACTACTCTTCCTCCTACTGCTGATTAATCGCTTCAACCCGCGGGAAGTGGGTTGGCCGGCCCCCTCCGATCAGGTTCGCAGATGCAAGTGCCGGCGCGGTTCAGGGTAAAAGTGAAAATGTAGGCTCTCCTCCTACGGGGCAAATGACGCGCGCGTGGTCTAAAACCGGAGAAACACGTTGTTATGTTTATGTAGGCGGCCGCGTGTGTAGGATATTAATGGAGTTTTTTCTTCTTCTTCTCCTACAACACCCACCTACGCCCCCACCCAGCGGGTGTTGCATAAACTCTCTTATGAAATCTTTCTAGAACATCAAAAGCAGATGCTGTGCTCCCGTTTTTCTGGTGCATTCGGACTGGAGGAGGAGTTAACGTAGCGGGGTTAGAGTCTTAGATTAGAGTCTTAATCGCTTTCGGCACGATCTTCATGCGCTCCTCCGTCCGAAGGGGGCAACTGGAATGGATGAAGATCATAAAAATTGAATGATGGACTTAATTCCACCGAAACCGCTTAAGGATTACTTAGATACGGGAAGTAGCGTAATAGGAGATTACGAGCGTGGCGAAAGAGTGCGCGCGCACGCTGGGCAGTTTTGTTCCAGCGTGTAAAGTAAGTCATTTTCCGACCGACAGTTGTCTCCGTGGCCGTTTGTGCAACAGGAACGCGCGCAATTAATCTACAAGCGTCTCCGAAAATAATTGCTCATTGTGATCCCAATGTGTTCGTTTGTTTACGTGGCCAACCGGAGAGTCACATCTTGATTGTTTTGGGCATGATTTTTAAGAACATGTCACAACAGAGCCCAAGCATGATTGCCGGGTTCACACACATCGTTTTACCCAACGGTGTCACGGAGGGTCACCGCGTCCGGTCAAAGACCTCCCAAGGGTCGACGAATTTTCGGACGGACCGGACAGAAACACACACGTGCGACAATTTCATCTTCCCCGTGTGCCACCGGTCGCCGTGTTCGTGTCGTAAAATATTGCCTTCTGAGGAACGCTGTGGAATGTCTTCTAAATTTGTACTGCTTTGGATAGCTGCTTGATGCCCGGCGACTGGCGCGTCCCAATATCCCAGGAGATTCACTAAAAAGAAGAGATAAAAGGCAGCTTGTCTTCGCCACGCTCATAACAATCATCGTTTATGATCGTTGATCGTTGCGCGCGCACTCGATGAAACGCCGGGACGCTTTAGTCGCTGCGCTTTCTTTGCCACACGTTCTTGGGCCATGTGAGCCAGCTGAAAGTGCAGGAGCGCACAGGAACTGCTCGGTTGCATAATCCAGCAGCCACGACGATCTTGCCCCCTTGCGAGAAGAACTGAGACCGTCCTCGCAACACACGCTGCACTTCCGCAACGTGAGCAGAGCGCACCACCGTGGCGAAGCAAATTTATTGCCACTGAAATATAAATCACTCCGGGTTTAATGGTTCACCGCCTTCGTGTGCACCGGAATGGCGGGATTTATTGGATGGGAGACATATACACACACACACACACACACACACACACACACACACACACACACACACACACACATCGATTTGATCCTGGCAAGATTGTGATCTTGCCGGGCTGTGGAGGTTCTTACCTGAGTGTAGCAATCGATCTCTTTGTACGGGTTGACGGCGATCAGTATCGATCCGGTGTAGGTCTGTGTCGTGCGGGATACGATCTTTGGGTTAAGGAAAATCACACACAGTGTACTGGCGCTGAGAAAATACGATCGACAAAGGAAAAGAAGCGGCGGGCGACAGATAATCATGCAATTCATTTGCCTCTGCTGCTTTTTTTTACGGAGACTGGGACGTGCGTGCGTGCTCCAACAAGACGGACTCGTTTGTATTGCATTTCCCCCACTCGGATGTTCCGAAATTCTGGCACCGTGTTTGGGAATGTTTTCTTGACACATTTCGAAGCGTCGTCGAGTAACATAAGCCAGACACGAAGTCATTCGACGACGGACGGAGTACGGACGGACGGGAATGTAATTTGTCTCTTTGTGTTTGGAGTAAGTAAAGCCGCTTTCGAAGAGGCAAACAGATAGGAATTGATCTTAATTTGGTTTGACTTGGTACTCGGTGCGTCGTGGGGCGATCCACGACATGACACGTGCTGGAGTAATTATAGCTCAACTAGTCTGATCGCTTTTATCTAAAGGGTAGGTAAAGGGGTTATTTTGTGTGTAGTTTCGAATTCAACTTTTCATTTAACACAATGTATTTGTCGGAATACATAATTAACAAGCAAACAACCAACCAATTGCTGTTGTTGAAGCAAGAGAGCAATTGTACTTCAGAATTCAAACACCACTATCACCAAAAGTGAGTGCGGAGACCACTCACATGTTTGGCCATGCACTTAAGATTGTTTATGCATCCCTGCAACCTTCCACTCCTCCACGTTCGGAGGGTCCGAAAAGAATGCGGGCCCGTTTCTACAGCTGTCACTTCGCCAACTCCGGAGCGTGTAGTGGCTGGAACATGTTGGATAGAGTGTGGGCCAGCCAGCAGAGAGGGCTAGAGCTAGTGAACCAATTAATACCCGGGCGTTCGGAGGACATGTGGGAGCGTAAATTAAGAAAAAGCGTGGGTATCAAAATCCCCGGGCGTTGGTGATGCTTTATTTGACAGTTAGGGTGGGTTGGTTGGGAGTTATTGTTAGGCGTGCACTCTCTCTCTTTCGCTTTATCAACGAGAATGCGGAGCACGTGCTTCCATGTTTTGTTGTACCACCACAAACGATCGAATGCGTGAAACGACGATCGAGTTAGGCGCGAAAAGGGTGATGCGATGAGTCAACGATGCTGTAGGTGACAATCTACAGAAAAAAAACACTATCCCACGAACTGGCCCGTGTCCTCCTTATCATTCTACACGAATGCAGATTGGTCTGGAATTTCCGACAAACGTCCGCCAAACATCCGTGAGGCTTTTAACGGTATCCATCCCAAGCCGGCTTTTCTGCTACCTATGTATACCGGGAGGGGTTCCACTGCTACTCGTGCTGATCTGCTGAATCACGGCGCGCGCGATGATTCATCGAAAAACCGGTCGTCGTGATGCTGGGATCTTCCGGCGCGTTCGAGTGAAGGTGCACACAATCAAACATTGATTGACGAGCCGGGGGTCCGGATGGGTTCGCGCACTGCGATTATTGCTATGGAAGGTTGAGAGCGAGCAGCAGCAGAGAGTTCATGAATATGATGATGACGATGATGGAAACATAACAACAGCATTGACCCACATGATTGAGAGGATCCGTACGGAAAAGGTGTCTCACGATTCTTGAGCCACTATTGCACCATAAAACGCTCCTGCATTTATAGAGAAATCCTCGATTGATTTCGAAAAGCGTCTATAAAAACTGTACCTCAAATTCCTTCCCAGTGACTCATCGCCTCCAAGGCCTCCAGCCATCTTACATTCTGCCCCGTTCTGCCAGCAAGTGCATTCTTCTCCGTTGCGAGGAATTTGATGAACTGAGCGCGAAGAAAGCAACAATATAAAAAAATGGAAAGTACATTCGCCTTTCAGAACACCACGCGGCGCAAGAAATTCCATCTCGTTATGGAGTGCTACCGCGGAACGATGTAAACGGAAGACAACCGAGAGAGCGCGCGCGTATCGTGTAACGAAACGAAACAAACGGGGAAAAACTAACCCGAACTAAACCACCGCAGGGCCGCGGCCAAAGATGCGTAAAATGTGTTTTATATTTATTACACCAAGCCACCGCAACACTAACCCCCATTCGAAACGGTTAGCGACGGTCGTGTGTGTATGCTTTTTACTCTATCTCGAAATTATGGTGGTTGATTTTTATGGGAGAAAAGCATCTCTGATTACATCTGAGCTGAGAGGACTCATCCTCTGTCTCGCCAGTATGATCTGCCTTGCAGGTATGCAGGGTGCTTTTGAAGAGTATGATGAATTACTTTGAACCACCTTCAGTCGGTACCGGACATGTATATCCCCTTTGGAAGGAGTAATGTCTGCCTTTCGGGGCATTTCGGTTGCGTTCTTTGTTTTGTGTTTTGCTCTCGGCACTGAACTCGGATTGAGATGAAATGTGATTGATAGCCGGGAAGACGTTTGTAAAAGGATACGTAAATCTGGTCCCGGTCGTAGCGCACTTTCAGATTTCGGTTGATGCCGTTTTCGTCGATATCCGAGATGCAGGTCATATCGGGGACGCCCTTGTCCGGTGTGGAGCCGATGCGGCCTGAAAATAGACGACACGAGAGACATATTAGTTAGAAACTAGGATTGTAATGGAATGATGAAGACGGTACAAAGACAAATAAGTGAAGTTGGTTAGCTATCAGCAACAATAGCTTTATTGACGAATTATTAAATCGTTCATTCCTGTCTAGTATGCAATTTCCATTGGGAAAACTCAAAGAAAGCCAGGAGTCTGGCAAGAGGAGATTGTCAACACTGTCTTTATAAGCTCACCAATGCAGAAGGCAACAGGGAAAAAACAAAAGGAAGCAATGCTGGGAACACATACTGCAGAACACTAAAACTAGCCATACCGTGCCATCGACCTCTCGTGCAGCGGTCCATAGTCCGTGCCAAGCCGTGTGTGTGCGCGCTTCAATACTGTTTGCGAACTTCGATGCACTGGACCTGAGAGAGCCGGCACTCTACTGTCTTCCTTTTGCACTTCCCGCAGGTTCCTCTGCCAGGTTTATTACAGCATCGCGGCGCATGGTTCTGGACTAGTCAAGACCGGTCATGCTCCACCAGTGCTCGTTCCGGCGATTCTACCTCAGCGGCGGCAAGAACCAGTTCCGATGTTGGCGTGTTTTCCTCGGCTCTATTCCTATCTCCACCCGAGGAACAACAACCTCAACGACACGCCGCAAGCCGCGGTGATGAGAAATGCCTGCGGCTGGGCCATTTCATCCGAAGTTATTTCTAGTTTCTCCCTTTTGCGGAGCGGAGATGGGTTTCGCTAGGTTTTTATAAATAGCAGCAGCCAAAGCATTGGCGATTCGTCCCAAGCATGAATGGAGAGATGCAATGAATGCAATATGCCCTCTCCGTCGTCGTTCCAGCTCGGGCTCGGGGGGCTCACAACCAGCCGCATTACACGTCGCACCGTCCTCCGTTCGATCCCGACCGAAACGACAAAAGCGACTCACAGATCTTCTGTGTCTAGCCACAAAGCCACGCGGCGGCGGATGGGTTGTAGAGCGGAAGTATTTACGTCAGGCGCTTGTGTTGCTGTTCTTCCAGACAGAGCGAGCGAGCGGGGGGATTGCAAATGAAAAGCCCTCTAAGGCCCGCCTCTCACCGGGACACCTGTCGTCTAGACATGACAGATTGATTTTTTGTTCTGTTCAACCCGCGGGCGGCAGCGAAAGGCAAAGTGTTGGAATCATCTGCTGGATTATTAAAGCGGGGTAAAGGCCCGTTTTTGGCCTCAAAGGCTGGCTCAGTTCAGTCTGGATTTACGCTAAGTTTAGTGTTTAAAGTACACGCTTAGTGTTAGTGAGTTCTATTCCTGCTCTTATGCAGGTGTTACCGAGTGATCGTTCAATACGATTAACAGCAAAGGCATGTTACCTGCACTAAATTAAACTGTAGCTATTTGACACTGCGGCTATTAGAAGATAAAGATTAAAGCCTACAGGCTCTCATTTGGGACAAAACAAACCGAAGGCGTGTGTTCAATGTAACGTGCTAACGAGTGATCGTTAATCCATATTTCGAACCACCCCCCGAGGCGAGTTAGGCGAACAAAGGTTCATATAATAACCTTTCCGATATGCCAGCAGCCCCGCTAGAAGCCGGCCTTTACTTTTTCCCTTTTGGGTTATTTCTTTCCCGCTCTATGTTGGGCTCAAAAAGACAAGATAAAATTATCAGCAAACGCTCGGCTTTGTTTTGCTCGCCCGTTCTGTTACTTTCGGGTGCAGCAGCCGCCAACACACCACCAGCTGACCTCATTCCGGCTGACCATCGTGGCTCGTGATTGCGTCCGTGACTTCTCGTGCCTCCTCCTCCTGCTCCAAACAATGTCCGTGACTTGCGACCTGATTTCTTTGACGTCCGCGGCGAGCGAGACGTCTCAAGACGCCCGAAATCAAGACGTCGAAGGCCCGGCCGAGAAGAGCTGGAATCGAAGCCAAACGAACACAGTAGTGGCCACCTCCATCCACGCCCGGGCCTTCCCCTGACGGGCGGCTTTTGTTCTTTTACGATATGAGCCTACAGGCGCGTGCTAGCCGACAAACAAAAACACGACACGCCGGCGGTGCGCGTCTGTGCACGGACAGCTGAACAAACGCAACGCAACGGCTCAATATCAAACCGTATCTTGGGTCATTTTCGTGTACAGAAAATGGTGGGGGTCCCCGCTTTCCGGACGTCTCGGAATGGACGCGAAAAGCGTGATTGATACAGCGTCTTGAGCAATCGCACACCAAAACACGGACACAACAAACGTTCCGAGCTGGCCCACTCGGTCTAGCAGCAGCAGCAGCAACAGCAGCACGCGCCCGAACATTCTTATGGTGCAGAAAAAAAGGAGTGCTGTTTTCGGTGACGTGAGTAGCATTTCAATTTGAGTAGCCACAGCCCTCCGAAGGAGCCGAGGGTGTTGGGTTGGGTTCTTTCCCGTCCCGAAAGGAATCGATCCGCGATCTCGCTGCTGCTGCTGCTGCTGCTGACCAACCTTGATCTTGGAAGTCTCCAAACCCTTTTTTGTGCCGTCGTTGTTGTAGGTAGCTCGCTCCGTATCTACTTTTCCTTTTAACGAATTAGAAAAAAAACAACGCCTTCCGAACGCGGACAGTAGCCACCGGACAACCGGACCGAAGGGTAGAACAGACACACGCTGCAATTTGACCGGTGTTTCGATTGATGTAAGGTACGGCCCGGGCGAGGAAGCAAACATTGTGGCACTGTGTTCTTTGTCAGCGTAACGCGATCTCCACCCCGGCACGCATATATCACTCATGCGCGATCGCTACATGAACCGAGCATGACAACCGACTGGGCGCGCGCCCTCCTCTCGCCATTTGCTAATAATGCTCACTCAGCTCGTGCCGAGGGCGTGCGTTTGGGCCCTCCTTCTGGGCCCCTCTGGTGGGCAAAGTCAGCCCTGGGTTGCTTTCTTCACACCCGGAAAGTACGTTTCGGCCGCTTGTACCGAAGCGGATATTACACTGCGGTGTAATTCAGCTCCGCTCCGGGAGGCAATTGCTTGCGGCGAGAATTAGATAACTAGCGGTTGGTAGACCGAGACATGTCAATCATTGCTAGTGCACGCCGCTGCAGCTGGTCCGTAATTTATGGTCCACCAGATTTTGCCGGGCTCTCAGCAGCGCGCCAGTCGCCAGTGTCAGCGTCGCGTGTCCCAGAAGTCAGTCGCAGATATGTGATAGGTCCATTTCTGCATCTGCTTGACACAGCAAACGCAAACCGAGAACGCATACAGCGGATTGGCGGATAAGGATCAACTAAATTCTGACATGACCCAAAACACCCAGGGTGGTCTCTCGGACCGGCCTGGGCAAACCTGGAGTTTTGGAGTATGTTCCTTTTGACCGGGACATTAGGTCAAACTTTGCTGCCAACAGCTGGGCGGAGTATGTCCAATGACAGGCGCCGTTGGAGTTGCAGGGATACCTGCTGAGCCCGCTGCTATCGGGCTTGGAATTAATTGGCCGGTAATCAGCATATGTGTGTGCGTGTGCGTGTGTGTACAGCACTCCATGGCTGCGATTAGATTCAATTACGCGACATAAATTGATACAAACGGATCCATAAATAGTCACTGACTGGGTGGACCCGCCGCCACCGGTGTCCCAAGCTGGCGAGTCCGTTTTGGAGTCCCCGTGGGCTTAACAAACGGAGTCGCCACAACCGGCCGGGAAGGCGCCCAACATCGGAGCGCAAGAAAAATGAGTCCACGGACGAAAAGTGACCATTCTGGCGAAAGGTGCTGACACCTGGTGGACCACATGCCGCCGTCGTCAGACGGTGGCTTTGAGAAGCATAATTTAGAACGTAAAATATGGATATGATTCGGTTGAAAGATACGGCGTTGGCGGTTGGTTGGTGGGCAGGATTTATGAAAGGTGCCATTTAAACTTTTCGGAGGCATGCAACCCGCTTTTTTGTACTAAAATATAACTCGCGTTGACAAAACATCGATCGGTGCCGGTCAATAACATCCACCAGCGAGGTTTTTCAACCCTTCAGGGGCGCAGCAGCGTTTTATGGGCTCGATTAGCATCTAACCAATCGTGCAATCAATCATATTAATAATCGTAAAGGAAACTGCTCATTGGCCACAGCCGGTGACGTCGATCGGGTGTGCCTTTCATCGGGTGTGTTTAGATGCGCTCCATCAATTCGCAAATCGCCGAGTGTATGGAAAGCATGCCTGACTATCGGCTTATCCGTCGCCGTGGCCATAAATTAGGAATCCGCCCCGCAACTGTCCGATGTCGGCGGCGATAGCGGTGTAATTAGTACCTTCGCCCAACGAAAATCCTTGCGTGTCGATTCACTCCCATTAGGCCATCTTTCTTCGGGGCGTCGTCGTTTGTGGAATGCAGCCGGGGAGAAACTACACTTACATTGTTGTACTGCAAGCAACTATGTAGCAGTTGTTACGCGATACATTGTACGGCAGGGCCGCCGCCTTTATCGATCCGGGTGCTAGAATCTCATCTTTCTTTCCGATTGAAAGTTGGAATAAATTAAAGCGCAACCGTCGTTTCATAGATACCGGGTGGCTATGTTGTTCTGTCGGGTTCCGCATCACGCACGCCACAACGCCGCGCGCGCACGATCGTGTGCGATCGTCGTTATCTTACAACCTTGAGCAGCTGAGCAGCTATGCGCAGCCAACAACAGCGGGCTGGTTGGACCGGTTCGACATGAGAGCAGCAGCAGATGGTGCGCCGGTGCCGCCGCTGTGTGCGATTATGTCGAATTCAGCTGCGAGATATCCTGAGGCGACTGAAGCAGGATTTGATTCCGAAATCGTTGAGACACTAATGGAATGACGGAAGAGAATCGCCACCCTGAAGGCCGATCGTGCGCCGATCGGGAATACTTTTGAACGACCTCTTCGTCGTCATCACTTAGAAGCTTGATGAACCTGTTTGCTTGATGTGGTAATACCCATCCTGACATTGCGCATAATCAGACCGTAGACCATGAACTTCACGGGTACCGTTGCCGAACAGCAGTAGAAAGTGTCTCTGATCGTACACCGTATGTACGCTAACGATACAGAAAGGTCGTGCGAACAATGTTGTCTACCCAGCACTTCCGGATGGAGTGTGTCTTGCTTTTGTGCTATAAGGTTCTCGATGACTAATGGGCAGGAGAGTGAGTACTGCTTGAAACGGCAAGCCCCTTTTCGAGTTATCCTTTCACCAGGTAGCACGTACTGGATTTCCTTTTTTGTTTGAACCTTGGCAAGGTTACTCTCATACAATTTTGTAATGTTTTAAACAAGAATCAGTATTGCAAAGGCAGCAGATATCTTCATAAAAAACGTCCTACAAACAGGAACAAATAGAGCCGCACGCTCGTGTATATTTCAATCAGTTCGTTAGGCGAAGCGAAACAACACAAAAACGACAAGTCCAACACGAATGTGTTTACCATATGGTGGAAATGTTGTTTGCAGCCACAACTTATATGACACCATTCGCCACAGCCCCATGTGCGCTCTCCCCCGACCTGGAACGAGTCACTCCCGCACTTGGCCGTTGAAAGTTCATTTCACTCCATAACAGTGCCAACGATCCTCTGCCCAAGCGCTGTGGCGGAGCACGACAAATTGATTCCCATTTCCGAGTGTTTCTTTCAACAACAAGAAAACCACCACCAGAGCCAGCCCAGAAGAAGACGGTCACTGTCTTCACATGTTTGCTCAGTACGCGGTTTGGCGAATACGATGAGTCAGCGCCGGCAACCGGTGTGTACCACCTTTTGCGCGTCGTTGGTTATTCCAAGACTATTACGCGACCACCTCGAGGTGTCGCGCGTACAATTTACGTAAGCAGGATTTGCCCTCCTCCAGGGGGCCCTGTGGCAAGGAAACGTTTTGACATTCAGCAACCGCTCGTTCGTGGACGCTCTTCACGGTGGCATAATTGGAATACGGGGCCTCCTCTCTCTCCCGGCGGTTTAAATTGTGGAGCACGAGCTTTGTAGAGGTATTTGGGCCAACAATACCGCGGCCGAAGGCCAGGCGTGTGTGCTATACACGCGGAGAAGCCTCACGAGGCACAGCATCGGGGAATGATGCGTTTCGATGAGGCGTTGATTTTCGAAATTAAGCAATTTCCACATTTTGTTTCTTTCACCAGCCACCATTTGCTGCGCGGTGTGTTAATTAGACTGAACTGGCTTGGTTAGGGGAGGTCTCGCAAGGGAAACCCCCTGGGAACTCGCTTGTCTCGCTAGCTAATTGATTGCAAACACCGGTCCGGGAAGAGGAGACCAGTAAAGGAAGCAACACTTAGGCGATGTGGTAGTTAGCGTGATTAGATAGTGCAAAACGTGAGCTTTAAATGCGGTCGATACCAAAACAACACCTAACGAACCACAGCTAAACTCTTTTGGCAGGTTGTTTAGAGTTGAATTCTTTCCAAACTGAAAGCTGTTTTTCAATTGCGATACCTTATTTTGCCTATCGCATCGAACTCGAGATATAACAAGGTGTTTTATCCATTCTCTTGGCACGCTTTCGATTGGTTGGTGTCGGAGTCACTCCAAGATACAAACTAGATACAGAACAGCGGACAAAAAGCCAATCTGTTCGGTGACGCCGTTTCGATTCAATCAAACTCAGAGCTCCCCGAACAGCTCTGGGTCTGTGCTCGATATGCCCCCGTCGCGGCCGTACCAATTAGGGACAAATTTTAGCATACTTCATAAATCACGGGGCGGTGGCGCGATTCGCGATCGCTACCGTAAACAAAAAAGTAAACCAATTCACTTGCACCGTCGTCGTAACGCGGATTTATGCGCCGGAGTGAATGTGGCTTCGGGTTCTGGTGAAGGGCACTTGGCACAAATTTTGAATCGCCCGTTTGAAGGTAATTAAAAAAAATAGTTTTTCATGCTTCTGCTACTGTCCCTCACGACCCCCAATAACACGACGAGGGCGGCCAAGTCCAGCCTCGTAGTGCTGATAAAAACCAACATTACAACGAACCGTTCAGGATTTGACCTGAAGAACGGGAGATTGTCCGAGGTCGGTCGAAGCTGGGAGAGAAATCTGACAACTTCTTATCGCGCAACACACACATAAACACCTCCGTGATCGGATTTCGTGTGTGGGAGAATCGAACGCTCGCGCCTCGGTGAAGGCGGGAAGTCGTTGGATTGGGTCTTTGCTGTCCACACAGAGACAGAGTGGAGAGAGAGAGAGAGAGAGAGAGAGAGAGAGATTAGAGAAGTGTTTTGCCGGGCGTAATTAAAGCACAAAACAGCACACCGGGTTTGTCGTTGGATCGTGTTTAACCGGCTTTGGCTTTGGCGCAGTCACACACAGCGAGGGACACGCCCGATCGATCTCGCCAGGCCTGCCAGGTAGAGGCGGCCCCAGAGATTTAGATATAGGCGTCGGTCCGTCGGCAGAGACGGAGACGGAGGAGCCGACAGTATTAAAAAACGGCTACACACCACCGGACAAGATTAATATTTCAATTATTGACCCTTTTAATGATAACGAGCAGCTGAGAGCCATAATTTACGGCTTCATTATTGGCCAGGTATCGGACACTTGACGCCCGCGAACGGACACACAGTCGTAAAGTCTCCACACTGGACGTGACTATTGTCTCCCGGCAGGCCGGGGTACATTCCCCCAGCTCTCCGGTCATTAGAGAATGAAGCAAAAACCGGCATCTAGATTCTAGCTCCCCCTCGACTCTGGAACTGCTAACTCAGCGCCACAGGAGAGGTTGGCAAATTTATGGCATAATTAATTCGCACCCGGTTCGCACGAATCACGTGGCCACGGAACGAGACAACGGCAGCTGGCCAGCTCGCCGGAAAGGAAGTCGCTGTCCGTCCGTGTGTGTGTTATCCTTTCCGAGTTTCCCATTCTGGTGGGGGGCCCTGTTGGAGAAAGAAATGCTTGGCCGGTGGTGTTTTTCGCTCACGATTCGACCTCTACCGGATGGTGGTTTTTTGTTTGATACGGCTGGCCGACGTGGTGTGTCGATATCTTACACATTGTATCGAGTAGAAACCTCCTCGCTAGGCACCTAAACGTACCGAATGTTGGTGCAACATTGTACGGAGGTCAGACACAAAGCAGCCCACCGGGGGCAAGGTGCCCACAGATGTGCTCGGGGAGCATAAAAATGTGCATTTGTTAGGACCGTTTCTTAGCCATGTCGGTGGGCCACTTGACAAGGCGGTACAGGAGCGCATGCACACAGTCGCCTTGTTTGGTGGATATACCTCTTTTTTGTTGTTGCTCGCTTGTACAGACGGCTGTACGTTGCCGCACTGCACTCTGTCCATTCTATAAATCACGCCTGAACAATTGTCCCGAGCGACGGACACGTTATAGGTATAGGGGTCCCATAACTTTTGTACGCGCCGGGACACATGGGAACCAGCCCCTTGCTCCCTATTTGTTCCCGTGTCTCCGAGGTGGTCTTCAGGGGGTGCGACCCACCAATAAAGGATACTGCGACATGAAAGCAAAAAGGATAAAATATATGCCAATTAACCGCAGCGATCAACGCGCGCCGGCCAATAACAGCGAAACGCCATAATCGTTAGAGTAATGGGACGTCGTTGCTTATCGGTCTCGATTGGGTCTCGCGACACGCGTGCAACGGAAGCGGTTGAGTTATTGCTGCTTCAGATTCTGTACGATTATTGCCACTATGATTAGAAGGCTTAGGAAGGTTACAAGGCAGCTCGAGTAAGGTAGCTATGCACATATTTTAAATCAATTCAACTCTTATCATATACTGCCAGGTTGCGGTAGATATCTATCGGTGTAGAATCTAGTGTGTGATAAGAAAATCGTGCATAAAAGTGAATGTCCCTGCGGGATATCCTAGAAGTATCGGATAGAATAGGATTACAGCAATATAGAGGTGATTATTAGCATCGAGTGCATCGTCCCCCAGACGCTGACGATATGTAACGGAGGGTCGCATTCTCTCCTGGAAACCATTTTTTGACCAGACTATCTTGTGCTACAATTTTGGATGAATCACGAAACGAATGATTCACCATATCGTCTCCCCTTCGTTGAATGATAAACTAGAAAATCCCAGAAAACAACTTGCCGGTTTCAACTACATTCGCTAACGGTGATAAGCGGCGAAGTAAATATTTGATCTCGAAAAACATTGTGCGGCAGGTTTTTAGATGCAGCCAATTGTTATCTTTATAGGTATCATGTATTAGTTCATCTTCTTTGATGAATCAGGCAAAAAAGTCATGTCGTACTAGCCAGAACATAAATAAAGTATATCAATTTCTTGCGTTGGACACCAATTGCAAAAAGCGTGTTGAAAGCATTTAGAAGAACTTGCTGAACACTTATAACAAAAAGCGAAAAATCATACCAAAAATATGTAAGAAATGTATCAAAGTTCCAACTTTTCCAAACAACTCTAAAATGGAACAGTTACGAAATATTTTTCTTCTAACATTGTTAAGAAACGAGTTATGTAATAGTGTGCGTGTTTCTTTTAGAGAAGCCTCAGCCACTGTTCCTTCACAATGTAATCATTTTATAAACATTGCGTGATTGGTCTAATTTGCTTCCGTTCACGCTTCCGTTTCCAGGCAGTCACCCAGAACCGACCGATTCTTCCCTCATCCGCTTTAGTCCTTACCCAGATACATGCTGTCGTTATCACAGTGTTAGTGCTTCACACAACCACCGACAAAAACGTGCATTTTGACGTGTCGGGCAGCAACGATGCACACGCATGCACCATGCAGCGCATTCTGACCATCTGCTCTTACGTACTCTCTCTCTCTCTATCTGCTCGCCAGCATGACCATGTATGGTTGCTATCCTTAATCAGGACGATTGAATATTTTTTTTTATAAGTCCTTCACACCCTACCGATCGCAGCAACCGTTGGGGGAAGAAAGAATGAGTTTTATGTGCTCTTTTCTATCCACAGATTAAAAAATGACAATCTCAGCAGGCCTCAAAATGGAACACGAACCGAACAAAGGCCTCCTTCGATATTATTCCATAATCTGCACCGCTTAATACGAGAAAGCCACATTGTTTACATCCCGTCCGGAGAGAGAGAGAAAGGAACGAGGAATAAGCTTCCAAGCAAAAAAAAAAAGATGCCCGGAAAAAAGGATTCGATTTTATTCCACCCGCATGGTGGCCTCTTTTCCTGTGTTGGTAGTGGTACGGGCCCTAATGTTTATCTGTATCATGAAACACACATCGCAGCGAGGAGCGCTCTGCTTGTTTCTCTCGCAACGGTGGCATTTGACAGCTGCCACAGGCGGAGAAGAAATTGGGAAGCTCGCGTGCATGCGCACGTGCGCCGATCGTGTTTGCACGGCACGTGTTTGTCTGTGCGTGTGTGGCACCACAGGTCCCGAAAAGGACGATACCCATTGCGTAGTGGTGTTGGTGTGAGCGGAAAAGAGGTTTTTCTTCGCCCAGCGCAGTTGAAACCAGCTGCTGCTGCGGCCATGCATAAAACAACCCAATGCATATGCACAGTACGGTGATTTGATGCAATATTAAAGAAAAAAAAAAAACACAGTTCAGCTGCTCACGCATCGAACGTTTATTTGATTTGCGTTGCCTTATTTACTCGTCACTTGCACTTAATTTACGACGGGGTCAAGAAGGGTTCGCGGGAGCCGTGACTCCATCAGCAGACGGAGAAGAGGAGCAATCAAAAACACAGCACCACACACTTCGATGCACTTTGCACGCAAATTTATTATTTCCGGTCGGTTGTTTATTATGCCAGCGACGTGCGCGAGCCACGGCCATTTCTTCCCAAGAACCCAGCGCCGCAATCCCGTGTGGCTTCGTATGCAGTCCAGTGTATATTGTTTCAGGCAATCTTCTCAAGAAATATGCTCTCGAAAGATGAACACGGACACGCAGTGTTGACCGTCTTTTAAAGGTCCACACAACAGATCGAACGATGAATATTTTACACGCGTTGGAGGCTCCGGAAGAAGCTCTTGCCGTGTCATTTAAATGCGTGTGTATTCTAGCTTCCGTTTTTTTGTGCTCTTCCATTCTGATGACCCCGTCCCTAGCTGCAACATTATTCTCGTTCGAGGAGAATTCGTTCCAAAGAGAGTTCACAAATAAACAATACCCCTCGGGACGTAGGTAAAACAATGTTTCGGGGAGCGACCCTTAACGCGATGCGGCCAAAGGATGTGTTTAATTCAATTTTTGATGCGTTACGAACATCGGGCAGCGAGAGGGTGATGTGTGTGATGGTTGTGGTTGAATTTTCATGAAAACATGCAATGACAGTTTGGAGAGAAGAGAACCTTTTATATTATATAACAAAAAACGTTGGTGAATATAACGAATTTGCTTTTAAAACACACGGCTTCATGTGAGAGGAAAAGAACCCTCGAACCACCTGGTGGTTGTTGTGCAAAATTGATGAAATGGAAAGAGATTCTAATCTAGACACGCGCTATTGGCACCTATTGGAGGTGTTTTTCGTACCCTGTGGGGCCATCCACTTTTATGGTTGCGCGTTCCCAAGCGTTAACGATAAAAAAGGCCCCCTGCTCCTCCTTGGGCGGTGGCAAAATAAGGCACAAAATTAATTGATGATTATTTTGGTTCCTTTAGGTACACACGGTCGTTCGCTTTAAGCTACCGTGCTTCGGCGTATACGCGGATTAATCGACGGTGGTCAGTTTCTGTTCAAGAAACAGCACAACGCACCAAACAACGAGTAAATCAGCAGGAAAAACATATCTCCAGACGCCACAAAAGCCCATGTATCCAAGGTCAATTTTATCAGAATCGCGATGATACGCCTGGATACGGTCCGAGGAGCTCCAGAACGTCCGCCCAACCGTAACGACAACTTCAGCACGAATGGGTTCTCGGGAGTTCTGGCGAATTGTATGCCACAAACTGCAAACGAAACAGCAACGAAAAAAAACTGATCCATATCGCATCCAGGCAGGTACAACGAATAAACCGACCGACGAAAAGCAGTTGACCCAGCCCCAAGATCCGTGGATTCCGCGGACGTGCCACGTGAGGTGGCTAGAACCTCGCCTCGCAGGAAAACACACACCCGGGAAGTGGTGAAATGAGATAGTCACAGGTCACTTGGTTTTGCGCGAAACCTTGGTAGGAAAAGGACAGCAAATGCACCAGGGGAGAAGCAGGACGAAATAAGGGTGTGTAAGTGTGCACTGGATGTCAGGAGAGGTTTTGGGTGTGTATTTTATTTTGGTTTATGTTGGGCATGTTTTTATTTTATTATTCACCGTTCGGAACCTGATACCTGGTCCCTTTTAATATTTGGTCACGACCGGTTGTGGTGTGCTCCTTCTTATCGTTTGCTACTGATAGCAGATAGTCCTGTGTTTGGAAAGCCATTCTTTTCACCGTCTGCGGAGTACGGTGCGTTGCACATTAATTAAATTAATAGGTTCGTTGACATTGCGGTTTTCTAGAAACAGCCCCTTTTTTAAATTCTATCACTGATTTCGATTGAGGATGCGAAAAACACGTTACGGGAAAACATACCTTCGAGAAACACTGGCACGGCCATTTTTGGTGATTTACTCCGTGTATTGGAGGAAGAAAATGATCTGGACGCAGGATTTTCCCAGCCTGCAGGCGTTGACGAAATGCACAATTGTTTTTCTTTCGAAGGACAACTGGGATTGTCGCGTCCGGTCTGGTTTCGGTCGCGAGCCACAACTGCCTCCCAGCGCGAATGGGAAAATGAATCCCGCGCGTCTGTGTGCGTGTTTGGGCCTGCCTTTTCTAGGCTACAGGACGTGTCTGGTGACGGCGATCCTGGAGCAGGGACAACGACGGCACATACCGTGCGCACACGACGAACCTGCTTACACACACTGGCACACAATCGGCACACTTACGCGCGCACGCACATCAGCACACATGTTGTGCAGGGGGCACCCTTCTTTCTATCGCAGCAATGGAAAACCGAGAACCCGACTACGAGCAAGCCCTCCTTCGATGCCGTCGGTGCGACTTTTCGCAGGATTTCGCTACCGACACACTCACACAACGGATGGGTGGGGTGGGTTTCGGTTTAAATCACTTTTCCTCGCACTGAGAACGGCAACCAACCCACACATCACGCACTCTGCACCGTTGAGCGTGGACACCAATGTTTCACCATTTTCACACTGCACACCCCCACCCACACACACACACTAGCCGCGCGGCGAATCGACTATCCTTTTTCACACTTTTCACGCCCGTAAAAGGCCTGGAAAACACACACCCGCCGTAACGCTACTGCCCGCGGTTGCTATGAAACGCACTCACACACACGCACTGCTCCGGTTGCTGCTGTCAGCGCCCGATATTTCTTCCACTTCCTTATCAAATGGCAAACTTCCGTTGACGCTGGCTTTCCCGTGTGCGTTTTGTTTCTCCTCTTCGTAGAATGTACGTCAGCCGGGAGCCACAAAGGGTGGCCGCCTGCTTATGCCTCAGCACACACCCCAGCAGCAAGTGCAAAGACGCTGCTAGTGGAACTACGGGGCACCACCTCCGTGCGCGAAAAATGTGGTGGACGGCAGAAGAATGTCACCTTCGCGTTCCTTCTGCTAGAACTCGCGGGTGGGCCGTGAGCCATCCTCGGCGTACACACGCATAACAGGGTGCGGTTGCATCTTTTGCTGCTCGGTTCGGTTCGGTGTATTTTCTTTCCTGTATCCTTGGCTTTTTGCACACACACACACAGTCCCCGGTACGGACGACGGTTGTTCAAAATTCGACGAAAAGCAGCGTGGTTCGCGCAGGTTTCGAAGGAACGAGGAGAAAAGTTGCCAGCTGGCGAAATTTAAAACTCAAACTGCACAAAACACAAACGCGATCGAGCGCTCGAACTAAAAGGGCACAAACAAAATGCACAAAACACCGTTTCGTTCGCCGGAGATTGGCGCTCGAAGCGAACGAGCGGTTGAAACTTTTAAACCGCGACGGCGGAGACGACGACGACGCACATCCACGCGCTACGAGGTTCGATCGGCGAAAGCTCTCGCTTGAGGTTATGTTGGTGTTGTTGTTTGAATGGCGAGAGAGAGAATTCACACCCACCCGACAATGGTCGTTACGAAATGCATGCCAACTCGCTCTGACCTATGGGAAAACTAGTGCGAGTTCCTTTTGTTCATACAACTTTCGTGCTTGTACGCTCAAGTTTCTATTTGCCTCCTATTCTAACTGTCATTCCTACTCATTCTTCTGGGTCTTTGGCTTGCAACATTCTTTCCCATCCTCCATACCTTCTCAAAGGACCTCACGAAAACCGGTTTATTATTTCGGGCAATGGCTGCCCAGGGTGCTGGGATTCCTGGGAGCGGAAGAAAGAATTAAAGAAAGAGAGCAGAAACGACTGTTAACAAGCCGATAACAAGTCAATAACAAGCCACACAAGTTGTATGGGATTTTCATGCATGTGTCAACGGATATTGCCGGGTGGTATTAACAAAAAATGATTCAACGGCGCGTTAAGGGAGTCATCCACTTCGTGACCACAACAAAGCTAAAACCCGGTTTTAAAATTGGTTAACAAATATTGATTTAAAATTGATTTCGTTCTTTTTATAGAAAGTATCAAATTATACAACGTCATTGTAAAGCTCTGTGTCACTGTTCAACTTGTTGTTGATCGAGATGTACAGAAACGAAGTCGTTTTGCTCGTTCCCCTACTGCAAACTCTGATCGCAAATTATCAATGGTGAAGCTCTGCAACCAAGATAAGATTGTACGATTTTGCGTGCAAAAAATGCAAGTCCCTTCTTGCACATGCCCTCCTCCTATCAACCCACGTCTCAAGTGCAGCAGTGGGTCTTTGTGTTTGTTATCTATTATTGCGAATATTTTCGTTAATCTCCATCGATAAGACCTCGTTGCAATATGTGCAAAAAACGACTTGCAGAAAACCGGTTTGCCAAGTCGCGTGGCAGAAACGATAAGAAAGCAATTAAGATAAAAAGCATTAATTGAATATGAATTTCTATAATTATTATCCCGTGGAATAGTAGAGCCTTACCTTAATCCTGTCCCTCTATCGAATAGAAACAAAACTACTCTGCTGTCAATAGGTCTTCTTGACAGGTTGTTTTTTTTACTTCTCATTCGTGGTTTCCATTTTTGCATTGTGTGTCGAGAAGAGTAATTTCTCCGTGAATCTGTTCTTTTTGGCCAAGCAGAGAAAATAAAATCCTACCAAAATGCAGGGAATGACGATGGCTAGTTTGAAGAAGAACCCGGCGGTACGTATTTCTTGCGGGATGCGCAATTTCTGAGCGATTGTTCTTTTTTGTGGTTACGTCACAGTGTTGTTGGAGGAAGGGCACGCAATCCCGCAGCGAGAAGAACACCCCGTGTTTTGTGCTTGTGAAAATTAATATTCCTTTCCGACACTTATTTCATCCTCAGCTGATCCCGCTGTACGTCTGTATTGCGCTGGGTTCGGCCGGAGCCGTGTTCTACACGCTGCGCCTGGCTCTCAAGAGCCCCGAAGTCACCTGGAGCCGCAAGAACAACCCGGAGCCATGGGAGGAATTCAGGACCAAGCAGCATAAGGTGATCTTTCGCGTTATATAAAAGTGACTGCATTCTAAACGCCCCTGACCGAGGGCTGCCTATTTTGGTTGAAATGATCACTTATAATTAGACCGAAGCGTATTGTGCTTTCTGCTTTCCGGTAAACAAATGCACTGACCCGTCGCGTCTTCCTCCCTTCCCCAGTTCTACTCGCCGATCAGAGATTACTCTAACATTAGCAGCCCGGCCCCGAAGTACACCGACTAAACTGTCAGCATTGTCAGCTCTAGAAGCCGCCAGGCTAGAATGGGGACAACAACCACAAATCCTTAGCATCAATACTGGCCGCATACGACAGGGGGTCCCCCTTAGTAGTGCAGATGTATCTACGTTATATGAGCAGCCGCTGGAAAGACTCAAACCATAATTCGATTCGACCGTTTGATTAGAACCGCTAGCACATTCGCACGGTAGAAGCTTTCTCCTTGGACGACCATCTTGCCGGGAGGAAATTGGTGCTTATTCTAGTTTGGTTGGCATTAGAACTTCTTATTTGTAAATATGGTCCAATTCGTGTGGTGACCGGAAAAAATGTGCGGCAAATAAAATATGCTGATTTCGAAAACCAATTAGAACACTGCGAGCACGGGATTTGTGGCGTTAGCAACTACTTCTGTAGGGAATTTCGTTGATTTCAATTTGGTGATTTCACCATGTCTGGACGGAATTTTAGGAAATTTTAATTGGACGCTTCGACCTGGTAAAAATTTGATGGTGAATTCATATTTTCTCCAACATGTTTGCTCGGGTCCTTAGCATCTTCGATCGGAATCAAATGTGTCCGGCGTATGATGACCGATGACGACCCAACAGCTCCTCTTACAGGATTTTTCATACATTCTTGTTCAATTCTCACAGTTAGATGGAATCGTCCCAGTCAATGTTGAAATCCATCCAACCATTCTTGAAGAGGTTATTATGTGCAGTTCAAAGATCGACCTCGAACAAGTCGATACGATTGCGTCATTGGAAGTATTCAATCTGACATGTTAAACACAGTGGGGAAGCCCTGCGTAGGAAATTTCATTTCATGAATGGGTGGGACGATTTCATCTAAAGTGGGAACTGTTCAAGAATGAATGAAAAATCCTTTAGCTTATACACACGCGCTGTCGCAAAAAGGGTTAAAGCCAAATATGCATATCATAGAATTAATTCGGTAAAATTTGTTGTCAATCAAATTGGCCATAGCAGAACACTGTCCGACCGATGTACAAAAACAAAACAAAAATATTTCCTATCTCTGCGAAATCTCTACATACATAGCCACACAGACAAAGAAGAAGAAGAAGAAATCTCTACATAACATACAATCTGTGCCGGTTTTCGATAAATGTTCCGCAATAATTAGTTCTTTTCCCTCAAAAGTGTTAAATTTATTTGGAACGCTTTCCGTACTGGTTCAAAGTCTCAAATAGATCTGCTTGTACAGATTTTTCCGACGCCGGTTTCCTGCTTCATTGTGGTATGTGGTTGTTACAAGTTGTAAGACGAAACACTGCACTTCTCACAGAAATTGTAAGTTACGTTATACGTTTTTCCACTCACATTTCTCTCAATTTTTGTCCTCATTTACAGTGCAAGGCGACGAACGGCATCACACGTTTTGGAGGCATTACCAAGGTACAGTTTCACGAAATGAAATATCTTAACCAGCATGAAGCGATCAGTGTTGACGAGGAGTTGTTCAACGAGTACAAGTTTAGCGTTGACCAGCTGATGGAACTGGCCGGCTTGAGTTGTGCACACGCCATTGCCGAAGCGTACACCCCTGATAGGTATAAAATGCCGAACGAAATACCCTAGACGTTGACTCAAGCATAGACTCAAGCATCCGGTTGTTTGCATTACAGTTTGAAGACGAACAAAGTCCTCATCTGTTGCGGACCGGGTAATAACGGGGGCGATGGATTGGTAGCGGCCAGGCATCTCTCACTGATGAGTTACGAGCCGTACATTTACTATCCAAAGCGCACCGAGAAAGCTCTATTCGCTAATCTCCAACATCAGGCAGAGTGTATGGGCATCACCGTGGCGACAGAATGTCCCACGTCCGACCGGGTGGAGGCGGAATTCGGCTTGATCGTGGATGCGTTGTTTGGCTTCAGTTTCAAACCACCGGTACGAGATTCTTTCAAGCCAATTATGGAGGTATTGCAGAAGTCAACGTTACCCATCGTTAGTGTGGACATTCCGAGCGGATGGGACGTCGAGTTAGGCCCCCAGTCGGACTGTGATATTAAACCGGCGTGCCTTATTTCGCTAACGGCGCCTAAATTGTGTGCAAAACATTTAGTCAACGCAAAGCACTACCTAGGGGGACGTTTCGTGCCGAAAACGCTGGAAGAAAAGTACGCCATGAACTTACCCACGTATAAGGGACGCGATCTGTTTGTCCGACTGAACTGAATTAACAAAACGCCAAATCTTCAAAGGGATCTAAAGGTAACAGGCATTTATTTCCAAAACAAGTAAATAAATATCAATCAACGGCGTGTAAAATCTCTCAATATGCTCCACCAATCTCGAAACATCATTTCTGCAGTGACCGCCAGCCACTCTTGTACACCAGCTCGGCGGCCCGTCGCGGTCTAAAGTACGTCATCGCCACGTCTTCGATCTTCGGAAAGGGATTGCTGTTGGTGCTTTTGCTCAGAAATTCGGTCTTGTGCTTTGGACCGTGCGTGACTCCGTCCGGTCCGTCCGGTTTTCCGTTGCTGCCGTTGTCGCGCCGAAAATCGGGCAATTTGGCAAGTATCATCGTTGAGCTGCGCTCCAAGCGACCCGGTGCCGTCAGCGAAGTTTGGCTCTCACGGCCGGACACTAGCTTACCGGGAGAGCTCTCTTCTTGTGTGGGTGGTTGTAGTGGCGGTGGTTGTGACGGTGGTGGCGGCGTTTCGGCAGGTGGTAAGCGTAACCTCAACAGCGTATCATCCGGCAGGCGCCACTTTCGCAAATCATCATTCCACTCCGACTCACGCTCCAGGCACTCCAGGTTCCAGTAGCGTCCGTCCTTGCGCAGCACCGGCATCGCCTTTTGAAAGACGGTCTCATAGAATAGTATTTTCTTCTCCAGCAGTCTTATCGTCGCGAGATAGTCGTCCCGTTCGCGCTGAAATTCGCCCTGTATGTCGGATACTTCCTGCTCGAGGAATTTGGTGCGTTTTCGCAGGGTGCGTATGTGTTCGTAGCGTAGTTTTAGCTCCTGCTGTATATCGGAGTAGTGGCCTTGCAGAAAATCTCGATCTGCCGTCTGCTCAATGCGTCCGAGTGCTTGCGCTAACGCGTTGATCCGCTTCTCCGATGCTAGTTTGTTGCGATACCGTTTCTCTTTGAGCTGAATGTCATTGGCCCTCTCGCCACCAATTAGAGCGTCCTTGATTTGTTTGATGCGATCGTAAATTTCCTTCCGATCCTGACTCGTCGTTCCAAAACCCGCCGCAGTAAACTCCTTCTCGTCGTCGGAAAGCTTTTTTGATGTAAGAAGCTGCATCTGCTGCTCATAGTAGGCTTTGATCTTTTCGATATCCTTCACCAGCTCCTGTTTGGCTATTTTCTGCTGCTCGTACTCCCGGCGTAGGTTTGCGACCTCCTGATCGTACTGAGATTTAAGTGCTTGCTTTTCTACATCCAGTCCAACGATGTCCTCGTAGTGGCCATTTGCCGGACCCCTGGCGGGACTCTCGCCACCCTTCAGCAGTTCCTTCAGCCGAATAATTTCCTGCTGATACTCGCGCAACATCGTATCCTTCGGGTCCTCATTGACGCGAGGTTTGTTGGCGATGTTTTTCGCTCTACTAGCGTACCGCAGTGTGGACAGCGTTTCGTCGTAGTTGTAATCGGCCGGTGAAATGCACGCAACCATAAGCGTTTTGGTGTTGCCACCGAGCGAGTCCTGCAGCAGCCGGGTAAGCTTCGAGTCGCGGTACGGGATGTGCCGCGTTTTCCCATCGACCAGTGCCGAAATCACGTTGCCGAGAGCGGACAGCGAGAGATTAATTTTCGTTGCCTCTTTCAGCCGTTCCCCCGTGGCGCCTGTTTTACTCTGCCGCTCGGAACCGGCCAAATCGACGAGATTCAGTTTGCCACGCTTTATCGCTGCCCCATCGCCGACCACGCTGGTGGACATCTGCTCCAGACAGATGCTGAAGATCGAGTGCGATCGGGAACTTTCGATGTTCATGAGCGTTGCTCCGACCATACGATTCTTGGCGCCCAGTTCCAGCAGCTCGATGCACTCCTTCATGCCGTGTACGGTGTGCAGGGAAAGGTTCGGCACCGTCACACCCTCACCGGGCACCTCTTTGATCTGTAGGCTCGCGGCGGTTCCGGGCGCTGCTCCCGGTGTCGGTTGACTCTGCGGTTGCAGCAGGTCCCGGATGGTTTCGTTGTAGATTTCCAGATAGCTAACCAGCACCAGGTAGCGCATCTCGTTTGCGAGCGCGATCGCTTCGAAGATGTGCTCGAACGAGCGTGGTATGATGCCGATGTTGTTGGCGTTGTTGGGATCCGCCGCGGACAGGTTGTAGGTGGTCCCTTGCATGGTGTGCGATTTGCCGCAGCCCGTTTGACCGTAGGCGAATATCGTCGCATTATAGCCCTCGAGTACGCTCTGTACGGGAAAATGCAGGAAGAGAATGAACCTGGTGTGGGAACCATGCACGGGCTGCTAATCTTACCTCCACCAAGGAGTAGCAAATGTCGCTGTAGATGTTCTCCGTGGTCGCCGCATACCCGTACGCGTTGTCGAACTGAAACGATTTCTGCGGTGCGTTCGAGTCGTTCGGATTGTCTAGATTCACCAGTGCGTTGTCGATCTGAATGACGCTCTGGAACGAGTAGAGGCAACATGTCTGTATTGTCGGGCTTGCTTTGTTGGCACCACAGAAACAACTGAGCTATATTGGTATACTAAGTATCTATATCGTCACTGGTCTGAAAGGATCCTTGTTGGACCTTTTGACAAACCTTTTCAGATGACAGATTTCAGATTTCAGAGTCGGTTTAACGTATGGAGGATAGAGTTTACAAAATATTCTAATTGAACAATCTATACTTGGTGCATTAGGTGTCATTCCCAAAACATGTAGATAGCATCTTCTCTTCTTCCCAGGTGTAATAGCCTACGTGTTATGCCAGGTTATGGCTATGGTAAATAATAGAAATTATCCTTATCCTAATTACACTATAGTTCCAGCACACATGAGACTCCTCACATAATCAAGAATATCAAGAACGGAACCACCTTTCAAAAATGGGGATGTGAAGCTATCCTACCTTGCAGTTCGATTGTTGTTCCCGTTTGTTCATCGGTCGGCACCGTACGACCACCTTCACGTTCTCAGCCATCGCTTGTTGAATGAATGGATCGGGATGGGTCTCTGTTGTGTATGTGTGTGAGGACGCCCGAAACGCCGATTTCCAACCGATGCTGTACAGGGCACTGCTGGTCAGTGAATTATTTAGCGGGCATCATACATTTTGCCCCCTGTTGACCGAATATGTTAGTGGCGCGTTCGTGGAAACCGTTGAATCGGTCGTAATAACGATGACGGAATGCTGCACGCCATTTCCGCGTCCGCGTTTCGCGTCGCATATCCTGCGGTGGGGTTGTGTAAATGCTTTTACACGTTAGTAGGGAAATTATTCGAAAACCGATGTGCTTCCCGTGATATGATCGTACAGCATTAGGGTGGAGAGAACTATGACGCTTTGGCGTGACATCGTTTTAGTAGATAGTGCTGTGCACTGACGTAGTTTATGGTTTGAGCCACACACATAAGTTCACCATTAGGCAGTAAAACCGGATGGAATTGTTTGGCGCACGACGGTGTCAGTGGCAATTACCATCATTTCCTTCACTTCGAGTTGTGTGTTCAAATATTTGCCTTATGCAGTTGACTGCTTTAAACGCTGCCCTTTTGCATCTAATGGATAGTCCAGCTCCATTACCGATATGGGCCAAGGTTAAACGATTCCCTGCCTAGTAGTTGTGGTAGATACACGCACATGTGTTATTTCTTTGAAACAAAAAATCGAAACATATTCCATACGCCTATCCTGATGCGCGAGGCAATGCAGCTCCAACAAAAGCACTACCGGTCAGTTCTTCACTTCACAACTGCGGACCGGGGTAGTAGAATGGAATCAATCATTAAAACTCAATCCATCTGACCGGTCACGCGATTTTAGACCGAACGTACCGTGGGTCTTTTCGATGACTAAGTGGTCGCTCTGGCCCGTAGGTTGCTTGTCATTGACCTTGAACCTCCTGAGGTACGAATATTATACAGAAAAACACACACACACAACACAACACTGCCGTCATTTGCAAATGGTCGAGTGATATGACGGCTTAAGATTATCCTTAATATCCGGAGGTTATCGTTTTTTAATACTGCTTTCACTTGTATGTGACTGCACGCAGTTGTGTCCAGCAGGTTCGCCGCGAAGATGCCAGTGGACTGATAATATGCATACGGGAGTTTGTACCACGGACGGACGGTAAATTATAAATCAAGCATGATGATCATCAGTCATTATTTCCTGCTATCCTTCGGCGGCGGGGGCCAAACCTTATGGGTTTTGTTATGGTGTCCTCGTCACCAACGCGACACTACACCAACCGACGACGATACGTTAATATTTTCGAGTCTACAAAATATTCTTTACACGCGCTCATGTGTTAACAAGATATTTGAAAACCCTGGACGAAATGTCTCTTCAATGCTGCTTGCTTTCGGCTGCCGCTTTTTCACGCTGGTTGTGTCAATGAACTGGAAAATCCACCCGCGTGTTGCGTGCTTGCAAAGCGATGCTAGTCCAACGATTTCCACGACGTGATTCCGCACTTTGTCCGTCTTTATCCGGGACGGAAATAGAATGTAGATAGTGACCGATAGCGACACGTGCCCACGATCGCGTTCCTGTCGACGTGCCTCGGTCAACTGAAACCACCGACCAAACGCCAACCGTTAAGGACCTTTCGGGGGGCCTGTTTTCCGTAGTGGAAAGAAAAATAATATCTGCGCATGTACCGCGCCGTGGAATGTTTCGGAACGGTGTGTGGTTGACATTGTGATACATAACCGTTTCTTGTGTCTGTGTTGCAACAACACGTGCTGGGATTGTTGTTTAGATAGCCGGTGTTTGATGGTGTAATTGATTTAAATTGTTTGCATTTTTTCCTGCTGGCGGTTGGTACGTAAGCACTTTTTTGTTCATATACGATGTTTTGCCTTGGTAAGTTATTCAATATCAGGTAGATTTATCTATGATTAAGAGACTGTTATCATAATATCATCACATCAAAGTTGTTTCCATGAAAAGGAAACAGTTTGAAAAGAACCAGGTACTTTTCATTTTCATTTTATAAAATAATCCCATTACAATCACCCTGTGGTGGTGGCAATCAACTTTTGGACTCCACGATTCGTTCGTTTATCTCGCGGGGGCTCTCGAGCGATTACATAGCATAGACATGCTGACAGTTGTATTTTTGGGCAGCAGCAGCGTAGTTGAGTTGTGAAATTACTGTACCAGCATTACATTCAATCGAAATACTCTCATTTATCCTGATCCAAATGTACGTGTGCAGTGTAGCTAGTGGTTATGTTTGTCCGTGATTGCTTTTATGCAAAACTAGGTTGCTATTTATCGCAATGAAGACATTGCAACGGGGAAAGAAAAAGATTATGTGGCGAACACAGCAGCACCTTGTTTTTGATACGTGTTGCTATGGTAGCTGTTCGTAGCTGGTGCTAGGGTGCAATAGAGAATGAAAGCACCAACTATCACAACAACCTGTGTTTACCTGTGAAATGTGTTTATTTATTTAAAAATCTCTGCTCAAATCGTTTCTTTTCCCATTTCAGTCATGAACATGGCACGTAGACTCGACGTAATCATCTTCGGAGCCACTGGCTTCACGGGAAAGTACACTGTGCTGGAAAGTATCAAACTGCTGGCAAACATGAAGTGGGGCATTGCCGGACGAAGCCAAAACAAGCTGCAGGACACACTGAAGGAAATAGGCGACAAGGCGAAGACGGATCTGTCCCACGTGCCGATCGTGCTGGCCGACGTTGACAACCAGGATTCGCTACACAATATGGCCCGGGATTGTCGTGTGGTCGTCAACTGTTGCGGTCCTTACCGGCTTTACGGAGAACCGGTGGTGAAGGCATGTCTCGCTGAACGCACGCACCACGTCGATGTGAGCGGCGAGCCCCAGTTTCTGGAGGGCATGCAGTTGAAGTACCACGAGGCGGCAAAGGAGCGGGGAGTCTATCTAATATCCGCCTGTGGGTTCGATAGTATTCCGGCCGACATGGGAACGGTGTTTTTGGAGCAGCAGTTTGATGGTGTGGTTAATTCGGTTGAGAGCTATATTACGACCAAGCAGAAGGGCCGCCGCGAGCTGGGAGCTATTCATTACGGCACGTGGGCTTCGGCGGTTCATGCTATCGCGAATATGGACGAAGTGGGACAAATTCGAAGGAAGCTCTTCGCTAATAAGATGCCCGATGTGAAGCCAAAGCTGCAAGAGAGACCGACTTTGCATCGTTCGGTGCATGGGAACAAGTGGTCACTGCCATTCCAGGGAGCCGATCGTTCGTGTGTTGCACGTACGCAACGATTCTTCTACGAAACGGAAAACAAGCGTCCGCTCCAGATGAGAGCGTACATTTCGTTCGGGTAAGCAATCGTTCAATAGTTTAAACGTGTCTTTTTCTTATTTGATGTTTGTTCTTCTTCTTACAGAGGCATGGTCGAAGTTTTGGCAGTGTCGTTCGTAGGTGCCATCTTTTGGTTAATGGTGAAAACCAACTTCGGAAGACAGTTGCTACTCAACCATCCTAGAATTTTCTCTTTGGGTATGGTATCGCACGAGGGCCCGAGCGATGAAGCGATGAACAACACACAGTTTGCACTGCATTTCGAGGGCAAAGGATGGGAGGAGAAGCTCGCCAGCCCAGACGACAAGTACACATCTCCTCCGAATAAGGTGCTTCGCACAAAGGTTACTGGAACGAATCCGGGATATGGAGCAACGTGTGTTGCGCTGGTTCTGTGTGCTCGGACAATCCTTCAAGAGAGCGACAAAATACCTGGAAGGTACGAGTATTTCAAAACTCATAGTTGTATGAGATTAAAATATAATTCATTTTCTTCTGCAGTGGCGGTTACTTGACTCCAGGAGCTGCTTTTGCAAAGACGAACTTGATTGACGAGCTTTGCAAAAACGGATTTACGTTCGAAGTGTTATCTTCATCCAAGCTGTAACGGTTCGATCGATGGAGCATTGGTATCAGGGATTCTTTAGCATTTATTAAAAAAGGTTTTATTCAGCTGTTGATTAATGGATAATTATGGGTCGGAAAAATAAACTATACATGTCTTGTTGTTCTAAAAACTTGTCAAACAAGGTATTGGTGCTTACGGTCCCTCTTCCTGCAAGTCATACAAAATTAATTTGTGTAAATTATTTTTTTTTTCAAAATTTGGAAGAATTAATTGCTATATGGGTCTTATAAATAACCTAAAAGATTATCCCAGATTTCTTTAATATTTTAATATTTGTCCATAAAACACAGTGTTTATTCGCATCGGGATTTGACCCGAATTTGACAAACCGTCAAATGTCAAAATTGTTTGTTTACAATCGTTTGTGCCGCATGTTTCCGCGCGCGTTCTGATAAAACTTGGTGTTTTGCAGTGAAATCGTGATATTAAAACGATATTTGGGCGTTGCTTTCGTTGGCTGCATTATTCTCATTGCATTCAAGGTGTGGTTTATTGTAGTATTGTACGGCGTAAGTAATTTCTTTACGATAAAATCCGTGCCATTTTTGCGCATCCTCGACTCACGAGTGTAAACGCTAATTGCAGCACGCGCACGCGAAGCACACCAAGGATACAGCAACGGTAGGCAAGTTGTGTTTACCGGCAGTAAACAGGGCACCGCAAGCGCGGAGAAAATCAAAGCAGTCCTGCTCTCGAATAAGCCCGAATAATTGAACCCTGCAAAATGAAGATTGAAGAGGTGAAAAGCACGGTCAAAACCCAGCGCATTGCCGCACACAGCCATGTGAAGGGACTGGGACTGGACGAGAATGGATTACCGCTGCAGATGGCATCGGGACTCGTCGGCCAGAAGGATGCAAGGGAAGCTGCCGGCGTCGTGGTGGATCTAATCAAATCGAAGAAAATGTCAGGAAGAGCGTTGCTGTTGGCTGGACCACCCGGTACGGGTAAAACCGCCATCGCGTTGGCCATTGCACAGGAGCTGGGCAACAAGGTGCCGTTCTGTCCGATGGTTGGCTCGGAGGTGTTCAGTAGCGAAATCAAAAAGACGGAAGTGCTGATGGAAAACTTCCGTCGCTCGATTGGGTTGCGTATTCGTGAAACGAAAGAGGTGTATGAAGGTGAAGTGACCGAATTGACACCGGTTGAGACGGAAAACCCGATGGGAGGGTACGGCAAGACCATTAGCAATGTGGTGATCGGATTGAAGACGGCCAAAGGCACGAAGCAGCTGAAGCTGGACCCGAGCATCTACGAAACGTTGCAGCGCGAGAAGGTCGAGGTAGGCGATGTAATCTATATCGAAGCAAACAGTGGCGCTGTGAAACGTCAGGGCCGCAGTGACAATTTTGCCACCGAGTTCGATCTGGAAACGGAGGAGTATGTCCCGTTGCCGAAGGGTGAGGTGCACAAGAAGAAGGAAGTTGTGCAGGACGTGACGCTGCACGACCTTGATGCGGCTAACGCGCGCCCACAGGGCGGCCAGGATGTGCTGTCGATCGTGGGTCAAATGATGAAGCCGAAGAAGACGGAAATCACGGATAAGCTGCGCACGGAGATCAACAAAATTGTGAACAAGTACATCGACCAGGGCATAGCGGAGCTCGTTCCCGGCGTGCTGTTCATCGATGAGGTGCACATGCTCGATCTGGAGTGTTTCACGTACTTGCACAAATCGCTTGAATCGGCCATTGCACCGATCGTCATTTTCGCCACGAACCGGGGGCGGTGTGTGATTCGCGGTACGGACGATATCGTTTCGCCGCACGGCATTCCGTTGGATCTGTTGGATCGTTTGCTGATCGTGCGTACGGCACCGTACAATATCGGCGAGATGGAACAAATCATACGGCTGCGGGCCCAAACGGAGGGTTTGAGCGTGGAGGATCCGGCTATTCAAGCGCTCAGCGAAATCGGTTCGAATACGACGCTCCGCTACGCGGTTCAACTGCTGACTCCGGCCAACCAGACGAGCAAGGTGAACGGACGGACGCAGATCACCAAAGACGACATCATGGACGTACATTCCCTGTTTTTGGATGCGAAACGGTCGGCCAAGTTCTTGCAAGAGGAAAACACCAAGTACATGCTGTAAGGCTGCGGGTAGTGTGACGCTCTTATTCACATTCTAATCGAAACATTACTGTATGACACAAATAAAACAACTCAGAGATCCACATACAAGTTTAAATAATGTTTAATATTCGTCTGTACATGGTTTACGGTAGTTGACAGTTCACAGAGGCAGCGGGCGTTACTCGTAATCCGGTACCATCGGGGGGCAAGTACACACCAGATGCTTATCACCGTACAGATCATCGATTCGACCGACTGTTGGCCAAATTTTTGTTTCCGGTTTCACAAATAGCTGCAACAGAAAGGAGAGATTAATTATAGAAAGTCATCGGAGGTCAGTAAACGATCTCACAACGAGATTGATTCCCGTTCCAGCACTTCAGTTCTTTAGAAGACACTTACCGCAGGGAATGCACCCAACTCACGCGGGTACGGCCGGTTCCATTCGGACGAGATGGTTTGCTTCTGCGTGTGTGGCGCCATCTTCAGTGGATTGACCCGCACGTCCAACCGACCATCCTCAATGTCCTGGATTTCCTTGCGAATCGAAATCATCGAATCGCAGAAGCGATCCAGCTCCTCCTTGTCCTCGGATTCGGTCGGTTCCACCATCAGCGTGCCCGTAACCGGCCAGGACATGGTCGGCGCGTGGAATCCGTAGTCCATCAACCGTTTCGCGATGTCCACCGCCTCGATGTTGGCCGTCTTCTTGAAGTCGCGCACGTCGATGATGAACTCGTGCGCCACCAGTCCCGTCTTCGGGTCGGTGTACAGCGTTTTGTAGTGGTTCTCCAGCCGCTTCGACATGTAGTTCGCGTTCAGGATGGCAACCTGAGTCGCACGGCGCAGTCCCCGCCCGCCCATCAACTTAATGTACGACCACGAGATCGGCAAGATGGCGGACGAGCCGTACGGTGCCGCACTGACCACACCGAAGCTCTGGCCATCGTTTTCCGGGTGCGGATCGATGACGGGGTGTGTCGGGAGGAACGGCGCCAGGTGCGATTTCACACCGATCGGGCCCATTCCGGGGCCGCCGCCACCGTGCGGAATGCAGAACGTTTTGTGCAGGTTCAGATGCGACACATCGCTGCCGAAGTCACCCGGCCGGCACAACCCCACCTGGGCGTTCATGTTCGCACCATCCAGATACACCTGGCCACCGTGCTTGTGTACCAGCTCGCACACCTCCACCACGTTGTCCTCGAAGATGCCGTTCGTCGACGGGTAGGTCAACATCAGGCAGGACAGATGCTCGGAGTGCTGTTCCACCTTCTCCTTCAGATGGGCCATGTCGATCACGCCTGTCGCACTGTTGACGCGGATCGCCTCCACCTTCATGCCGGCCATCTGGGCCGAGGCCGGGTTCGTACCGTGCGCACTGATCGGGATCAGACAGATCGTGCGCTGATCCTCACCGCGCGACATGTGATAGCTGCGGATCGCGCGCAACCCCGCGTACTCGCCCTGGGCGCCACTGTTCGGCTGGAACGATATCTTATCGTAGCCGGTGATCTCGCACAGATCCTTCTCCAGCTCGGCGAACATCTGCATGTAGCCCTTGGCCTGTTCGCGCGGTGCGAACGGATGCAGCTCGGTGAACTTCGGGAACGAGCACGGTATCATTTCCGTGGTCGAGTTGAGCTTCATCGTGCACGAACCGAGCGGGATCATCGAGTGGACGAGCGAGATGTCCTTGTTCTCCAGCTGCTTCATGTACCGCACCATGCGCGACTCGCTGTGGTGCTTGTTGAAGATCGGATGCGTCAGGAAGGGTGACGTGCGCCGGAACTGGGTGTTGTGGATCGTACGTCCGGTTGCCTGTGGGTCGGCCACGGAACTATCGATGTCGGGACAACCGAACACGTACAGCAGATCGGCAATGTCGGACGTTTTCACCGTCTCGTCCATCGACGCCCCGATCGAACCGTCATCGAAGTAGCGCAGATTGATCTTCTTCTCTTCGGCGCGCGTTTTGATCTCGGCCGTCGTCATCCCGTTCGGCACCACGTGCAGCGTGTCGAAGAACGCTTTGTTCAGCTGCTGGTGGCCGGCCTTCTCGATGCCAGCGTTCAGCGCCAGCGCACAGTTGTGCACACGGTTCGCAATGTTCTTCAGTCCCTCCGGGCCGTGGTAGATGGCGTACATGGCGGCCATGTTGGCGAGCAGCGCTTGCGCCGTACAGATGTTGCTCGTGGCCTTGTCCCGGCGGATGTGCTGTTCGCGGGTCTGCAACGCCAACCGGTACGCATCCTCACCGTCCATATCGCGCGTCACACCGATCATGCGGCCGGGGATCAGCCGGGTCAGCTTCTGACGGCAGGCAAAGAAGGCCGCATGTGGTCCACCGTACCCCAGCGGGACGCCCAGTCGTTGGGCCGATCCGATCGCGATATCCGCCCCGAACTCGGCCGGCGGTCGGAGCAGCGTGAGCGCCAGCAGATCCGTGGCAACGACCACAAGCGTGCCGTTCTTCTTGCAGTCCTTCGACACCTGCTCGAAGTCCTGCACGTCGCCGAACGTGTCCGGGTACTGCATCAGCACGCCCGAGATTTCGTGATCGCCGAAATCGATCGCCTTGACCGATCCGAACACGACCTCGATGCCGAGCGCCTCCAGACGAGTCTTCACAACGGCCACCGTCTGGGGGTGTAGCTTGCGCGACAGGAACACCTTCCGGCGCTTGTTGTGCCGGAAGCAGAGACTCATCGCCTCGGCCGCCGCCGTACCCTCGTCCAGCAGGGAGGCATTCGCGATTTCCAGCCCCGTCAGGTCCGTCACGAGCGTCTGGAAGTTCAGCAACGATTCCAACCGACCCTGGCTGATCTCCGGCTGGTACGGCGTGTACTGCGTGGTCCAGCCCGGGTTCTCGAAGACGTTGCGCAATATCGGGTGCGGCACCAGGCAGTTGTGGTAGCCCATGCCGATGTACGTGCGCCACACTTCATTCTTGTTGCTGATCTGCTGGATCCGCTCGATCAGTTCGTGTTCGTCTGTTACAAGAGAGCGGCGGGAGGAGAAGAAGAAAAAGGTAGGGAAAACATACAAATAAATAATCGGCACAAGCTACACAAGCAGGATCTGCTAGTCCACGGGAGGATGCCGAGTCCACCGGCTGATAAGCGAGTTATCAGCGCCTGCGGCATGCGTAGTGTTTTACGGTTGAGCACGGGGGTCAATCGGTTAGCGTGTTGCGTGTGTTATCGCCTGCCTGCTGCGACGTTGTAAGAGCGAAAGGATTTAGTCTACCGCGAGTCACACGTCATCGTTGCCATAGTGATGCTCGTGGAGCAGCTCCCATATTCTACCGGTCGCTTTCCCTTTTCAACAACATGCGGGAGAACAAACAACAAAAAAGACACACTCACAGGGATGGCCTTGGGCGCAAAATGCGAGTCAGCAACTCAATTGGGGGCCACTGTTGCTGTTGGCGGGGTTATCGCGCGGCCGCCATATAATGCGCCCGTACGAGATGAATGCGCTGTCAGTGAAAACAAGGCGTCGGAAAGACTCGATGGAGGCGCGGTTTCAAGACGGAGATTTTAAATCGAAACCAAAGCATGACATTTTTGCCGCGCGAGTTGTGAAATTAGTTTGTTGCTGGTTTTGTTTCAATTTTTCGTTTGACGTCTTCAGTTTTATGGAATGTTGTTAATGTTGAGACGTTGGAGTGATCGTAACCTCATAGTCATACTCACTCAAAGGATCCTCGATGTTGAGAATACGTTTGAATTTGATCGCATTCGGTACGGCCTTCTCGGATAGCTCGTCCAGCGACTGCGTGGCGTAGGGTAAGAGAGAGAGAAACAAGAAATCCTCGATTATTCGACACTCCCAAATATCAGCACTTCCGGCTGGTAGCACTGGCAAGTCATCCCGCCTATCAGTTCGGGCAACACACTGGTAACGCCGCGTGATTATCACCTTGAATCCGATCGAGTTCAGCATGGTAACGACGTCGGTTTTACGCGGCCCGATGTGACGCGATGCAAAGTCCGGCTTGTTGGGGAACAGTTCCTCCACCGTGGCGAGATAGCGCTGGAACTGCAGGTTGCCCTGCAGGCTGGCGGCCAACCGCGCTGGGAGGGCTCCATGGTGCTGCAAACCCGTCCGGCAGAGGAGGGTCTGAAGCTGTTGCTTGCTCAGCATCATCGTACGCTGCATTGTTGGGGGCGAGTTTGTTGGGACAGTCTCTTTGATTGGTTGCACAATTTTAGCCCGAGGAGGCTCGTCTTCTAGAGATAGTCTCTAGTTGCTCATCACACCACAGAACCACCTGATGCACAAGCACACACCAACACACAAAACAGCACGGAACAGAATCCTAACTGCCGGGAGGATCACCGTCGAACGAACTGAACGCGTGTCCGGGCTCGGCTTATGTTTATATACCACCGGCGGCTTATCGCCGGAGATTCCATCCGCGAGACACACGATCACACGGAACGATCGCTTCCGATTACCGGTCCGAACGTTCCGGACTGCTCGGTGGATGTGTTTTTCAATGTGCTTCGGGCTCCGCAGTAGATTGCCGGTTGTAATGGTTGTAACGGGCGTTTTGTTTTGGTCAAAAAATTCGGCGATCGCACTACCGCCACATTGTCGTAGTCGTGGCAGCAGTTGATAAGCCACATCATCCTCCAGACGGATGATGGATGACGTACCGCTGGTACGGTGCGTTACTATGAATCACGTGACTTACCGCGGACCAGCTGGCAGCAGGACCTAAAAGAGTGTTGCCGCCTGAAGAGGTCAATTGAGTGTGTTATCTCCATTTTGGGAGGACGTAAACCAAACGCACCAGATGGTTCCAACAACCCGGGAAGAACACTTCCACGGGAAAGTTTGAATGCGCTAAGTGCTTGATAAGGTAAGGAGGGAGAAGGAACAAAATGTCGGGATTTGTTCGTAGGGTTTGCTTTCATCAATGAACTTGCTAATGGAGATAGTAAAAAACTTACTTGTTGGCACGATCGTTGGCTGTTGTACTACTAAACAAAAAGTAAACCAGCTCTCCATTTCTTTTCGTTTCATGTAATTTCCTTTATTTTCGCATCCGCAAACCGTGCGTCCGTGAGTGAATGTTTGGCGAGAATATACATCCGTTTTTGTCGGTAGTTTGTTTTGCTTTGTAATATCAAATTCAACCCGATAACTATACAACGAATCGCACAATATATGATACAATCAACGCTGTGGTAAATTTTAGTAGCCTATATAAAAACTGATTCTCTCAATGAACGATAAACGCGTGTGTACCGCCCGGTGCGTACGAACGAAGCGCTTAGTAACGGCTTTCTAACGACTCTTCCTCCGCTCTCCCGCCGGTGTCATGGCCACCTGTGATCTCCACGTGTCACCGCACGTTGCAGAGTGTTACAGAATCGGTAGCAGGACAAAGGGACTAGTGAGGGAGTATGCCAGTACAACCAACAAACGTTTTAGTAGGGGAAAACAACGGAAAAGGAAAATTCTCAACGATTCAGCGCTTATACGTATGAGTGTGAGTGTGTGTGTGTGTGCAGTATGTAATGGTGTTGCTCGAGACACACTAAACTACTAGTACTGAAATGATCTTGCATCACTTTCAAGCACGGTATAAGTTGATCTGTTCGTTTATGCCGTATTCGTTACTTTACAGGCTCGAGCCTACACTAGTACGATGGATGAGCCAGCTCTGCAGGTTTTTGTGGGCATAATGCTGCTAGGGACATTTTCCACGAGCGCCATTACGTACCTGTATTTATCACTCGTTCAGTGCCGTGCCTCGTACTGCCCTGACCTCGCACGACACTTACGCTGCAACGGTGGCACAGTGTCCTACACAACCATTCTTATCTAATGTAGATAGTCTGAGAGTAGTAGAGTTGCCGTTCTGCGGCATGATCTGCGCGAAAGAAGAGCTTCTTACAACTATGGCGGCTGTATGGGATGCCTTTGCTTGTCACATCGCGCTTGCGAGGCAAAGGATCTAGTGTCTGCAGCTATTCGAATCAGGTGTTAATCACCTCCCAGTAAGGTGTGTCGCACTCGAGTAAGTATGCAATTCACGATGCACATCATCAAACAAGGATCCGGTTAACATCTGACTAGAGATACCTGCAATGGGTTAGGGTTTCTCATCTGGTCTGGACTCTAGGTATCGTTTTATGTCCTATCTTGGATAACTGTCGGATATTTGAGGGTGCAGTTATGGTATCATCGGCTACGGTGTGTCACTAGCATGAAAAACGTTCGGTTTCGTTGAGCCCGGGATGCTAACACGGGTAAGCTACGCGCGGGGCCTATACGGGAGGGAATCTAACGGCTCTATTGCTCTCTAGTGGGTGGTAATACTCGTTCGTACTAAATTCGGCTATGGTCTCATTCGTGCTCGGCAATGGGCATGACTCCGTTTTGCTATAATGATTTATCACAGAAATTGTGTTTACATAGAGACAGAGAGAGCAGAGAGAGATAGAGAGAGAAGATAGAGAACGTGATTCGAAAGAGTGTTGTTGGGTAGTAAAAAGGTATCGGGCTACTACGGGAAGCTTGATCGCGCCGTCAATTCCAATCCCAAGCACGGCCCGCCCTGCCTAGTGCAGGGATTTTTTGTTGGGTGACGTGGCGATCCCGAGGTTGAGCGCGTTGTCCTGCTTAAAGTCGAGACTGCTGTACTTTGTCGGCGACGGCGACAGGGCACTGCTGATCGGGAAGCTGGCCGCTATGGCCGAGATCTTCTCGTAGTCGAACCGCATCAGGATGTTCTCGCAGCTCTTGATGTGCGAGTGTTCCGTGTCGTGCTGGAAGGTGGAACCGCGCAGCGTACCCGCCGTGTACCGGCCGATGTTGGCCGAGGTGGTCGGTGACAGGGCGGGCGGTTGGTTCGGGTGGTAGGGTGGCGAGTTCTCGGCCGATCGTGTCGTCCGCCCGGACGCGACCGGCGTTGCCGGCTTCAGCGACTCCAGGTAGGCCTTGGTGATGATCGGTGACGAGGGCGACTTGTCGAACTTGACCGCGGTGGTGGAGTCGCGCTGCAGGTGTAGCGTGTACCGGTCGTGGGACGTACTCTTGAGCGTCGTCGGTCGCACGTTCGGATCCGGTAGCTCCCGCGGCGGTGACACATGGCGCGGAGTTATCGGCGGCGATTGGCTGTAGTAGGAGGCGTACGTGTACGTTTTCGGAGACTCGCGATCGAGCGACTGATTGTCGGAGGAGTAATCATTGCTGTGGTCTTTGCGCGACCGTGCGCCGGCACTTTTGTCACCGTCGCGATCTTTGTCCTTCCGGCGGCGCGGAGAGTACTCTTTGCGCTTCCGTGGTCGACTCGGCCGGTTGCAGGACGTGGGCCGGCAGCGGTGGCTCTCGTGCGTGGTGGAGTAATCGTGCACCATTACGAGGGGTGGTTCGGTGACGCAACCGTTACCCGTTCTCGCCGGACTCACCGATCCACCGGCACCGGCACTGGCTCCTCGAGCCGGCCGATTATCGAACTGCTTGAGCGATTTTTCCAAATTGTCTATCGTGTCGTTGATGCGGTCGGACTGTATGTCCGACTCGTAGTCGCAGTACCCGTCGATAGCTTTTATGGAGCTCTCGATCGAGGAGAGCGTCGCGAGCATGTTCGCGTTCGAACGCTTGAGATAGTCGATTGTCTTGATCGTTGTGATGTAGTCATCGCCGAGCTTGATCTTCCCATCCTCAATGCTCTTGATGATCTCGTCCGTTTTGGAGCTCTTCACCTCGTCCGGTATTTTAATGGCGCGCAAGATCTCCTCCTTTGCGTGCCGCATAATGCCCACTTCGTCCGGATCCCGGCCGGAAAAGTCCTCACTGCGGATCGACTCGCACGAGCGGCTCAGCATGCGCTCGCTGGTCGCTTCCGGTTTTAGCAGCTCGTCGATCTCGTGCCGGCTCTTGCGCTTCTCCGCCGTACTTTCGGCCGCCGCCTTGAAGCGCGCCAGCTGCTCGTCCGTCTTCTTGATCAGCTCCTCCGTCTTCAGGCTGAGCGGCTTCAGATCGGTGTGATCGTCCGGAAGCTTGAAGCGCGTGGGGGACTTGCGTGCCAGCAGGCGCGAGATTTGCTCCTCCGATTTCTTCAACACTTCCTCGGTCTTGCTCGACGACACCGTTGTGGGGGGAGCGGCCGTTTCGTCGAGCTTCATGTCGATCAGGGACAGTCGCTTCTCCAGCTTGTCGATCATCTTTTTGTCGTGCGTGCGGAAACGCGCCAATTGTTCCTCCGTTTTCTTGATCAATTCCTCCGTCTTGGATGATACTGCCCGCGTATCGATGGCGTTAAAGCTAAGGTTCAGTGGTTGTGGTTCGGGACAGTGTGGTTCGGGCTCTTTCGTTGGCGCCGGAGCTGGTGAAGTTGGAGCCGGTGGAACGTCCGGAACGGGCGGTTCCTTGACCGGCTCGCGCACCGGTTCCGGAACCTTCTCCTCCTCCGGTGTGATGATCTCGCGAAAGTTGTCCTTGCGCACGTAATACGTCGGTTCCGGGGGAGCAAACCGTGCCAGCTGCTCCTCCGTGCGTTGTATAAGTAGATCCGTTTTGGATTTGATATCGTCGCTCACGTTCGGCTCCTCGCTGGCACCAACCACCGGTAGATCGCTTTCAAACTTCAATCGATACGGTGAAATAAGTGGCTTGTCCACTTCCTCCGTCTTCTCCAGCAGCTGCTCCACACTGTGGGTGATCTTCAGATCGAGCGATTCCTCGTCGAGATGCAGGCTCGGCAACTGCTCGATCGTTTTGATCAGCATTTCCGTCTCGTCTTGCTTGATCAGCTGGTCCGTGCGTTGTTCGTCCTGGTCGCGTGCTTTCCTCACAATGCGACCCAGGATGAGCGAATTCTCCTTGATGATCTCCAGCATCTTGTCACTCTTGAGCGCGTTCGTATCGATCGCCACCAGCCCCTCCGAGGCGGAACGCTTCGAAATGTCCTCCGGCGGTAGATCCTCACCCTTGATCGGATCGTCCATGGAGAAGGATTTCTCCTTAAGAAACTTCACCCGATTGCACAGGTACCGCTCGATGTCCTCGGGACTTTCGTTCGGCTCCTCCTGCGTCGGGGTCGGTGTGCTGAGCGCGTCGGCAATCTTGTACTTGGGCTGCTTGGCCGGTTCCGGCACGACCGACGCGAGATCCACGCTGGGCGGCAGCAGCGGACTGTCGTGCTGTAGGCTGCTCTTCATCGGTAGCTCCAACACGAACGACGACGACATCGACGAGCGGTTGGAGACGTTCGTAAAGCTATAGTTGTCCAGTTTCGATGTGGCGTCACTGCGATCGAGCACGCTTTCGGTGGTGGTGACGAGCGATTCGCTCACTCGTCGCTCCTTAATCACGTTCAGGTCAAGCTTGCTGGGCCGTTCGGCCGCATTGATGCGTTCGAACAGCTCGTTCGTGACACCCTCGTCACTCACTTTGAACGAGTCCGTCTCCGGCTCGATGCGGGTCGTCACCTCAACCAACGGGGTGGTACCTTTGGTGGCCTCGACCGTGACGGTGTTATCACTCGGAATGTTCGCCAGATAGTCCGAGTAGTCCATCAGCGAGGACGGCGTCTTCAGTGGGCTGATCGTGGACATGCTGACGTACTTGCTGATGTCGGGAATGGGTGACAGCTGGCTCGTGCTCGTAATTGCGATCGAGAGTGATTTGTCACTCTCCAACTCTGAATGACCCTGCGGTGCGGGTGCAACTTTGCGGACATGATCCGAGACCGAACTCAGCTCGGACGCTCTGCTCGGCTCGGGTTCCTCGTCCTCTCCGAACGACGCCGGTTCCTCCTTGATGTCCGTCAGCTCACTGTCGCTCGGTACGATCACAACCAGTCGCTCCTCGTCAGGCACTTCCCGGATGATGGATTCCGGCGTTATTCGTCGCTTCATCGGTGACGCCTCCAGCGACGAAGCGCTCAGCGGTTGATTGTCGTCATCGCACAGGGATGTGCTGGTGCTGGACTCTGCGTCCGACTCCTCACTGTAGGAGGAAGACTCACTGCGCCGCTTCAACGCACCCGTTCGCGCCCCCGAACCGGATCCATCACCTCCGCTGCTGCCCGTCTCCGAAAGATTGCTAATCGCGGACGAGGCACTGGCGGACTTCTTCAACTTCGGCGAGTCGGCTTTCGGACCGTCCTGCTGTGCCTGCTGCTGCTGCTTTTTCGCTTCCTTCGCATCCTTCGGTAGATCTTTCCACTTGAGGCTGTTGCGTCGCTGCTTCGTCTCGTCCATATCCTTCCAGTGGAGCGTTTCGACCGGTTTCGGTGACTTCGGTGCGCCTGAACTCTGCTTGCCGGACTGTTTGGCCGATTTGGCCGACCGCACGGGCGGTACTGCGCCCTGCGGTGGCCCGAGCCGCTTGCCTTTGGCACTGAGCAGGGCGTTTTTGCCGACGAGCAGCTGGTTCACCTGCAGCGTACCGCTGTTCGGGGCGGGATTCGACGGTTGGCGGGCGACGGCCGCCGTCAGGATGATATGTGCCTGGCGCTGCCGTTCGCGCAGCTTGTCGTACTGCTTCTTCAGCAGCGAGATGTCCAGGTTCATCTTTTCCTTGCCCTCGGCGCGCGCAAAGTTCGACGGTATGCCCAGCGAAGCGCGCCGGCCCGACCGCAAACCCCACGCGGTTGCCGTGACCGCGAGCCGCGAGTCTTCGTCCGATTCGCCCTCGTCGTCGGAGTAGAAAATTCTGTGGAGAGAGAGGAAAACCGAGTAAATTAGATTTCGCCTGCCGGTGACAGCTCATTGGCAGCGTTCGTTTACTTTAAATTGGAAGTGTCCTTCAGCTGGGTAATACTGTTGAGGTGTTTCTCCCGCAGTTTCGGCAGGTCCGGTATTGGTCCGATGTCAACGACCCGCTGGATCAGTGCATTCGAGTCCACCAAACTTCCGTTCACCAGCTCCGACGAGAGGGCACCCATTTTGCAGTAGAAATCATCCGCGGTTTTTGTGGCCAGAATTTTGCTGCAAATCGTACGTTTGTGCGTTAGTTAAGAGCTTAGAAGATATAGCGTTACTGTTCCCCAATATCATTACCTCTCCAAGATGCCCCAAATGGCCAGGGCCGTCCTTAACAGCACGTCGCTGCCCTCGATCAGTATGAGGTCCCACACGCGCAACACCAGCGGTATCGGCAGGCACGTGCAGAACAGCGTCAGAAACCATTGCATCGTGAACACATTCGTCAGTGGCGGCTCGAACGCACCCTCCGGGCCCTGCAGCTTCTGCAGGTGGCGCGCCAGCTTCGGCAGCCGCGTCCCGAGCAGATCCCGGAAGACGGCCATGTCGGCCTGCAGCCCTCCGAGCGAGCCGCAGAAGTAGCCCGCCGGCAGCAAACCCTCGATCAGCAGGATCATCACCTTAATCGAGTCCGACTCGCTCTTGTCCATCACCTGCATGATGAGCGCACCGAGCATGTTGAAGCCCTGGCAGTAGCCCACCTCCGGGTTGAAGCGCGAGTACCCGAGCAGCACGCGCTTCAGCTTCGCCTGGTTGATCGTCCCGGACGGGCCCGAACAGAGGCTCGACCCGGTCCGGTGCAGATCCTTCACGATCTGTATGCCCAGCTCCTCGTCGTCCTCGTCGCACTGCTCGCTGAGACACCTGGTCGACTCCTCCTCCCAGTTGATGGAGCGCGTCTTCAGATACCGATCGGCCAGTGCCATCCACAGCTACGGATGAAGTGGATGAACCAAGGTGCTATGAAACGAGGTCAAACGGGTCACAGGGATAGTTCGTACCTTGCGCCGGAACTCCGATGGCATACCGCCGGGCAGGCGGGCCACCATCTTCATCGCGTGCAGCCATTGGTTGAAGTCAGACTGGGTGTCCGGGACGCCCATCTTCTTGCTGAGGTTGTAGTCGGAGCTGGACGCCGACGGTGGTGGCGGGGGTGGTGGTGGTGGTGATAGAGCATTGAACCGCATTTCTTCCGACTCTGCAACGGAGTTAGGATGTTGGAATCTCACCATTAAAACCAAAGTGTCTGGCAGACAAAACAATCCCTTAAGTAGATCTATTTCGAGAACCAACTTTTTTGTATGGAACCATTGAAATTCGTGCAAAAAACGATCTAAATATAACGCAAAATTAATGATTGCTTTTCAGCAGCAGGAAGCAACGATTGTAAATTGGTAAAACTTCGGTATGAAAAAGAAACAACAATGTCATCAACGCGAACGCTTCCATGAAATGAATAGCACAGCCCACTCAGTCCTCGGTCGCTCTAGTGTGGGAGTCAGCATTACGCCCCATGGCAACGCCTTCTTCGTGTTTCCTGGGAACCTCGGGAAAGTGAAACGAAACAAACTTTTCTATCGCCTACTGCTTGTGGGGGTTGAACCAACATAAAAAACTAACGAACGATTTGCCTCTCGACAAATAGTAGCAGCACCGTCTGCTCGGGCGCGTAAATTGATCGCGCGCTGTTGGACTGGAAATTAGTTTCTTGAAGATTACTTTTCCCACCTGGTTTGAAGTGATGTGCCCTGCCGGATTGAGGATGAGAGTTTAATTTATCTTCGCTCGGCTACTGTTGCTTATCGTTTTGTTGCTACCGATTCAGATGAAACTTCAAATATGTACATTGGAGCTAATCCCTGATCTCAGAAGGAAAATCTGTTTCGTAACGCAAACGGCATGACACAAACTGCATTTGCCACGTCTGCAACTATTTGCTCAACGAATAATCTGCATCTCGTCGACATCGAGTAGCGAGATTAGCAGTCGCATCAAGACAAGAAATAAGCCGGGCGATAAACGATAAACGACGGAACACCCCGGCCAGCTACCGGTGGAAATCCGGCGAAGCCGGAGGCTTCGGATCTTGGGGCAAAGGAGAGCAAACAAAAACACACACACACACACATACAAGTGCCGAGCCATCGTGGAACAAAGGCACGGCAGCCTACGGGCACCGCGATTCCGCGATTTTCCGACGGTTACACGCGACAGCTCCAACCTGTTGCGCGTGCTTCGTTCGAAGCGGTTCAGGGCGGCTGATGAAGAAATAAACTGCTGCTGCAAGCGACGGGAACGCGCGAAGAACTGGGGCGCTGACAGAATGGGAAAAAAGTGAAACACCATCATCCCGGGCCACCCGCCGGGAGCTAAAAGCCACGGTACAAATTGAGATTAATGCTTGGTCGCCGCCGGCAGTCCGGTCCCGTTTGGAAGGACAAATTCATTAGGGAGCGAGAGGTGTGATTCGAAAATGGACCACCGTAAAAATAGCGATATCATGGCATCCGCACCTCCGCACCTTTAAATGGCCGTACGTCCCACCCGTGGCCGGCAGCTTGCCTCGGAGTCCCGTCTTAATCTTGGGTGATGTTACTGATTCTAGTTTAAAAACGATGCCGCTTTATGAACACCACCACGGTGGTCGTCGGTGAGGTCGTTATGATTAGTTTGATTTCGTTTTTTCCTCTTCTCCGGCGCTCGTTCGGCAGCTGAGAGCTGTTGGGATGCAAATTGAATTTTGCACCCAGCGCCGGGTTGGGAGCGCCGGATAGGATAACGTCGTTTCGGGAGGGCTGCGCTACTGCTGGAGTGCCCCGAGTGGGGGTCTCGGGCCCAACGGCAACTCAATTCCAGCTTGCCTGATAAGCCGAACATTCATTTCCATCCGATTAACTATTCATTTTCGGGCACCGCTGTCCCGTCCGCCTCCGCCCGAAGTGGCAATCCCACCAGGACGAACCTGTCAATGGCGCTGAACGACCGAAATAGACCTTCGCTGCGATCCTGCGACAGCGATTGCGGAGGACGGCGCCGGGCATTATGTGCCCATGTTGTTGTTGTTTTTTCTTCTTCTTACGCCCGGTTTTTGTTTCCTGCCCTAAGAAGAAGAAGGTGTTGAGGATAAGGATTGCTGGGGGACACATGCTTTCGGGCTCGGGGAAAAAAAACGAAAGTGGGCGAGATTGATACGAGCGCGTTGGCGTATCAACAAAACTTGAGCTGATAAAGTGGCACCGACATGCGGCGCCCATTCAGCCGACGTTTGAAGCGCTGAACGAGATGTGAAACGTGCCTTGCGGAAAGCACTCGGGAAAGGACGCGGTTCGTTCGCTGCAGCGTGGGCCTTTTCCGTCTCCTCCTTTTTTTTTTTGGCTGGCAAAGGGTGCAGGGTTTGCTGGTGGCGAAAGGAAAACGAACCGAAATGGGTATGCGAAACTTGTTTGCTACTTGTGCGAGCTTTTCGACGAGGTCTGACCCCCGGTCAAGAAGTGCGCCGCCCCACAGTGTGCGGACACCGGAACCGGGACAGTTTCGCTCGTTTCATCTACACGCTTTCTAATTTAGCCGGCTTCAGTTAATAAAAGTTTGCCGTAGGAATTGTTTCGTTTGTTTTTTTCTGTTCTGTGTGTGTGTTCGTGTGTTATTTAAAACGAGTAACAACAAGTCTGGAAACAATGAGCTCGTGTTGTACAACGACGGTTCCGGTGTTGCTCCGGCACGGTTTGTTAGTTGTGTGGAGAGCGTTGTTATTAAAGGGATGTAGCTCTTGTGCGGACTCTGGCAGCTGCTGTTCGCCACTGGAACGGAGTGAAAGCTTTGTTTTTTTGGCGTGAAACTTCGCCATTCCCGATGATATGACCTTGACATTTTGAATCGTTGGGATTGCTCGAAGTAAAATGATATGAAATACCGTACGAGAAGAACTTCCGCCTCTCCATGTAAGCGTATAACATGAAGAAACTACATCTGTGTTATCCTATTGCGTAAGTTGAAATTGGACAAGTTGACATACTTTTAAACTTTGATTTGAAAATTCAATTGTTGAAACAGTTTTCATAAGTTTGAAATTCAGAACCTCATCGAAGACTTATTGGTACATTATCGAATCCTTATTCGAGTCTTCTCAGAGTCTCATCGGAACCTTATTGGAGCCTTATTCGAACATTATCGAATCTTATCAGAAACGAAGCATTATTGGAACCTTTTCGGAGCCTTATAAGAGCCTTAACGGAGCGTTATTGGAACCTAAACTGAGCCTTAGCGTAGCCTTATCAGAAACTTCGGAATGTCATAGGAATCTTATTGGATCCTTAATGGCATGTTATCGTAACCTTAATTTTTGGCTCGTTCGCTTAGATTCTGCCGCTAGATTCAACTGTTTGTCGATAAGATGAGTTCCGTATAATGATTGATATATGATAGATTTCCATAGCATTTAATAATGATTGTATTAGTTTCTAAAATTTATCTGATGGATGGAAATGCCACATACGTAGGACTGACTATCCAGCTACGGATATAAATATGTGAAGTGCCAGAAATGGGTACTAAAATGCAAAACAAAACCCGTCTAATGTCTAATTTCAAACGATATTTAAATAGTTTATACATTATAATCATATTTTTAGCTATCTAACGACTAATAAACACAATGTTGTTCAACATCTTCAACCGTTGCTTTTCACACCTGATCGAACTTCAATAGCAATCGCATCTGCTTCACACAGCACCATCTCATCCACCTTCGCCCATTGTCGCCAACGGCAAAACGAGCATCGCAACACATGCTAACAAACGCGAACAACAACAGTAACTGCTCCTGCCGCTTATGAATCAATGAACACGCCGCCACTTCCGCCAATTTCGCCCGGCTCGGGGGCTCGGGCCCGACCTTCACGCGCCGGCTCGTGTACACGCCGGGTTGTATTTTCGTCATCCGATTGTTTCCACCTCGGCTGCCATTGAGCCACGTGACACATTGATTCATAAAAATAATCTCATGCAATAAAACCGGGGCAGAGAGGGGGTGGGTGAACGGGTGGGGAGGAGGGGCAAAGCGTATGGCAAGCGATAAAGTAAAGCGAACTGGAGCGAACGCAGCTCCGAACTCGGGCGCCCGAAACAAATGAAAAGCCCTCCGCAAAGCCGGAGCGGACGGTGGAAAGCGTGGCCGCCAGCCATGGCCGGCCGGAAAGGTACCTTGGTAGCAGCTGACGATCGGGCCACTGTTGGAGGCGGTGGGGGTGGTGGTGGAAGCGGTGGTACTTCCGGCCGTGGAAGCCCCCGTTCCGCCGACGGTAAGGTTCTTAATCGAGCTGAAGAGAAAACTCATGTCAAGAGGATGGCTGCCGTTCCGGGGTGTCCCGGGCTGGTCGGTACCGGACACCGGAGCGTTGGCACTGTTGGCTAGTGGTGGTAGTGGTGGTGGTGGTGGTGATGTGGCCTCGGTCACTACGGTCGGCTGTTGCGCGGGAATGGCGGTTGGTCCTTAGCTGCGGAGCACCATCATAAATCATGGTGCTCGTAAATTCCATGCTACACCATCGAGACGCCACGGAAACAGCCGGGTACGGGTGAAGCAAGGTACACTTCGACACACTTAAACGCACACACACACACACGCACGCACGTACACGCGGTCTAGGTCAGCCGGCGCGAAACTTGGTTCCTTTCTCGACGACGACGACGGAATGACGACCTAGACCACGGACGGACCGGCGGAGCCGAACGTTAGGCGCACGGGAACGGTAGCTGAAGTTCGTAAAGATGGAATGTAATGAATACCAGACCAAACGGTCAAGTGACGTGAAGTGCGTCCTCTGCCGCCATTGTGAGCAATTTTGAGGCGCACGCCAGGATCGATTTGTCGTAAACCGAGTACGGAGGAACCGCCGACACTCACTCACTGGCGCACTGGTCGAGCGATGATCGAGCGAGTAATGTGGTGGAATGTATGCAGCGGGAGAAGCGGCGGTTGAAAAGGATATTCGGTAACGGTAATTTAATTTTCGTTTATGAGCGTTCGATGATCGGCACAATAGCGTTCGTCCGATTGAGGGCTATCGTGGGCTGGTGCGCTGGCATCAAATATAGAAGCCACTTGATTCGACGTGATGTGGTGGGGTAAACGCAATCTATTAACTTTCGGGGATTAATGATCTGCCTAGGAGGGGATGTAATGGACGTTGGATTAACTTTTCGGAATCTGTGCCGTTATCCATGATGGACAGCAATATTGATTTGCAATCAGTTGCAAATGGAATACACCTAAACAATGGTGAACTTTGTGAAAGCGTTGGAATGGTCTATTGCATTGGAATTCAACTATAGCGCAAGTCGGACAAGTCCCGAATGTATTTTTAATAATAGGTTTTGTGCAGCAAATGTTCCTATATGCAACTTTTTGCTATCCAAGCTATTGAGCCAGGTTGCGCTATGAACATACAACGTGATAATTTGGATGTGTAGCGTCTGGACTACATCGGTCATGCATTAAAATTGACCCAACCCAACCAACTCGCTATTTATGATCACATTTCTATGAGGTGCTAATTACACTGGAGTGGTCATATAGTTCATGTACGTAGCGCATGGCCGTACACACCACAGGTAGTACCTAGACTCTGAACAAGGATCGACTATTCAGCAAGAGGTATAATCAAGTCACGGAAAGCCAGAAATGTCAGACGTATAGGTATTGCTTACAAGTAATGAAACATAACATGTCTTCTTTCAAACGCACATTCGTTTGACAAGATCGGAACCAACATGCCGAAGTTATGGATCTAGGAAGGATCTACATCCAAAACATTGGTGGCTCTTTATGGGTGGCCTAATATTATATATATAAGATAGAGGTTAGTCTAGATCTAGAAGATCTACTGGGCGTGATCTTAACTCCACAATCGGGTCACCTGCAGAGGTTTCCTTTTATTGTGTATGTTTACACTATCTTCCATTAGTTCTAACATTTATCATTTGAATACAATAAGTTTAACTCAATGGATTTAAAAATATAATCGTTTTACACTCAAGACAATGGTTTGTTATTAGAAAAAAAACAATCAAACATTAATGAACACCGAAAAGCTGCCGGATCGTCACACGAAGTAACATATTTCCAAGTAAAGATAGTCCATCGTGTGGTGCTCTGGCATAAGTAACTCTACTGTCCCTCTTCCACATGATCAAAGCGGCAAACAAAAAGCGAAAGGTTACTTTCACCTTTTGCCGGTATTACATTTCACCAAAACCCCACTCCATTCCACCCCAACCCACTTCAGTTCTACTGCTTCCTCCCGACCTTTACCCGACTCCTGCGTCTGTGTTATTGTAAATTTTCAACTTATACCATCGGTTTCGTTAACAACGGCGAAGCAAAACGAAAAAAAGAACCACAAAAGGATCGTCAACATGTTGTTTGAGTTAGCTTCTGTGGATTTGTGTTTGCCACCGGTCTCAACCGCAAGATCGAAGGGGCCTTCGCAGGGTTTTGTCGGTGGGTAGGCGTATTTGTGTTGTTGTCTGCTGCTGTTCGCTCCAGCACCGGCAACGCAATGCCATCTACATTCCAACGTAAAACGACGGCTGGCTCGGCTGGCCGGCCAGCGAACGGTACGCTGAACTACGGCGTCTGGAGAAGACATCATCCTTCCAGCGCAGCGACCGTGAAGGCTTGCTTGCGGTTATTGTGTTCTTTTGCCATCGGCTTCGGTAGCCACCGTCGCCTTATGCGTTCGCCCTTCGTGAGCGACTGGCCTGAAAAGACAATTTCCATCATGATGGAACACATAATTTCTCTCCAAGGAACCGTTTCGCTGACCTTCTGTTTGCGTCTGCTGTATTTTGTCTTATACGTAAAGAAATGTAATGTGAATGTTTGACAAATGCTTGCCCATTGCTTGTTACTGCACTGCTCAATTTAAATTCCACAAACCCACACACGACCGACGATGGCGTCGTACACGCTCGAGCCGGGTATTGCGCGCTTGTTTCTGCCGGTGACGCTTTCCCTGGCTCCACGCGGTGTAATCTGATATTGGCAACCGCGTGGGAGTAGCATTTGTGTGGAGGAAAAATAAAAATTCACCACACCGGCAACCGTTCGCACTTGCGACAGTGACAGTGAACCATATGCTGCAGGTGACGAAGCACTGCTTCGCGGCTGGGAGCCCTGGAGCCCAAAACAATGCTATTTATGAGCTTCCCCTAATGACCGGCGCGCTGACGTAAAAATAGCGCAGTAACGAAGCTCCAGCGCGTGCAGTAAACCAACGGCAGCGTTGCAGCGCACCAACAGCAGCAGCATCCCGAAAGGAAACGGGATCATTAATCCATCATTCCGCTAACTGCTGTCCCCAAAATTAATGACATTTTGCTGATGGGGATTTTTTCGCTTGCCGCGCCGGGTGGCCCACGCACACGCACCACGATAATTACCCACCGTGAGGCAAAGTCGCCGGCACAGACGTCATTGTGAAATGCGAGCAGCGCGCCATTTCGCAAAGGGTCGGCTGGGTGGGATCCTGACTCAACAAGTGCCGGTCGCTCGAATGGGACAGCATTCCGCCTCGGGAGGATGCAAAAGGATGCGAGCGTCTCGGGTCGGTACAGGCCCAAGACGGGCAAGAAGAGATTTCACGATAAACGAGGTGAAGGTGTTTCACGAGAAACAGGGTTGGTGATTTGCGTAGATTGATTTCTGAGTAATTTAAACAGAAATAACATCGATCGATTACATTAAAACGTATTGCCATGCTAGAGTGCGCAATTCGTTACAAATTTTAACATAAATATTGACTTTTTTATCCTTTTGTCGATATTCTCATTTACATTACTAACACCTGTAAATGTTGTGGCAATATTTAAGCTCTAATCTAGAGTCATTATGTTTTACCTCTAAGTAATGCATTTTTGATGCGGTGTACAGATTTGTGCCTGTTTGTCAAATATGAAAAAATAGGGAAAACAAATGGTGTTAGTTAAATCATAAGCAGCATTGCTTATCAAACTTTTAAAATATAAGTGAGGTTAAATCACCTAAATATTTTTGCAACACATTGAAAAAGTCACTGAAGCTTTAGGGCATAAATATATAGTGTTTTAAAACTACTACTGAAATCGAAAGGTAATATGAAGGGATAATCTTCGGCTACTGTAGACTTAAGTATCGAAACCGAGAAGCTGTATAAAGACCGTATTAAAATTACTTCTCATCATATAAAGGAAAACATTTTTGACTAGGAAACGAAAAAAGTGACTTGAAGGAGAAATTGAGGTGTTACAGTTATATTGTAGTGATTAAGCCTGCAAAACAGGCACAATTATTGGTGACTAAGAGGCAACAAAAAAGGTGGTGATATAAAAGGTTTCCCACGGAGCTATCGTGTTATCTCAGAGCTTTAGCCCATCGATCATTAAATCATCGAAAACGACGCCATTAGAGGCGGTAGAAACATTGAAAAAAGTGTTCAAGAACGTTGTCCTTTGCATGTTTATATCACCTCTCGCACATCCGAGATCCGAGAAGAATCGATGCCAGAACCTGCGTCGTGCCAGTGTGCGTGGTTCGGAGCGAACGCAATCACCCGTCGACGCGCCGGGAGGAAGCGGCAAGGTGCCAGGTATTTTCATGGGGATGAATATTTAACAAGTCCAAAGGTCACGTTCGAGTGTGTGTGTGTGTGTGTGGAGTCGTGCTTGACTTGATGGTTTTACGGAGAAGCAGAGACTCAACCATCTCCGGCACGTCTCGGTTCCCCGTCTCGGAAAACGGGGTAAGCGTCGTTTTCCTCCATGGCCCCGGGGGCAGTTGATCGGAAAATGGAACCGACGGAGCAGGCAGACGGTACAAAAAAAACACACAAGAAGCAAAGATGGTAATTAAACATCCTCCTGACGACAATTGTCGCTGCCGGTGCTTATCAGGGAATTGCGTTGCGTCGCTCCGGGTCCAATTGTGCAGCCACCAGCGGCTGGAAGAAAGAGCTTCCGGTTGCCGGGTGAGTCGTTCGAGGACGTGCCAATGCTGATTCCCACCCCCGTCGCTGCCTCCGGCGGGGCGGAAATAAATTCACCAAAGGCAAGCGAAGTGAGCGCCTGGCGAGCGTGAGCCAATCGTTCGGTCGGTTATGCCATTATTTTCCATATCGAGCGCGCTGTGCCGCTTTCCGCCGTGTCACCCCGTGTGTTATTGAAATTCTATTTCTGGTGCAGAAAATTTCGCTCGCAATCTGTAATCGATGCGGTGAATTCAATTAAAAAGCGATACATACACACGTACCGCCAGCACACCCAGGTTATGCATGAATGTCTGCATGGTTTCTGCCCGGAGCCGTGGGGCGAACGTGCAAGGAAATTGCATTGGAAATTAGAATTCACATGAAAGTGTTCACACGCCTGTTGGAATGTCTGCTAGAAGTGTATGTGTGTGTGGTGCGACAGGACAGGTATCGTTTGTGGTGCTTTTTGCGTCTGTGTTCCGCTGTGTCTTGTAATAAGAGAAAGATTTTTTGGAACGGATTCATGCGGTGCTCAAACGTGACACGTGATTGAAATGTATGACTGTTGGTAAATTGATTTGCGTAACGAAAGCTTCTGCGATGCCAAGTACACAGTAAAAACAAAGTTAATCTATACGACGACAAAGAGATAATTGATATACGAGGCTTCTTTGAAACAGACTCAGATGCGGGGTCATGTTTGAGATTCAAAAGTCAAATTCACATTCCAGGTGTTCCATGGAATCATATAACACATTATTGCTTCGACAACAATTTAGTGATGTTCTTTTGCCTATTCCGAAAGGAGTCAGGATGGTGAGTTTGTCGAAGGATTATCAACTGATAGGATAACACGAAACGGAACTCAATCAATCGTTTCTAGAGCAACAAATGATTTTTTCCAGGGGAACATTTCTTAAGAAAATCGAATCAAGATGAATCCCTAAAACATCTACCTCGTTTTCTGGAACCTGGCATGTTATCGTGGTGGTATTTTAAGAATCTGGACGATGAAATAAGGAAAGATGGTTACACAAATGCTAGATTTATTCAAATGTGTCCTTTCAACTGTCCATGGAAGTCCAATGAAGAACATCGATTGCGTCAACACGGTGAGAAATTGAGATACTGTATATTACAAATATTTTCCCGCTAACCAGTGTTGCAGATGTATCTGTTTTGACTGCTCACTTTAACTTCACCTTTCTTCTTTTGATTGTCAAGACTAAGCCAATTTCTATATAAAAAGTTAAATTTTGTGGTCCAATCAAACTATCAGAGATAAACACATCCGATGGAGTTGATGTATCCAATCGAATATGCTCGTGACACACATTCCAGCCGTTAGAGTGTTGATAAACAGGACGTGTTACCTTGCCCCATCATTAGCCCGTCACTTTCGATGGCACTTTCGGTTTGTGTGTGGCGACCCAGTGCGGATCAGTCGAGACCCAGCGAGGAACTTTCGGACCGATGTGACTGGCATGATCTCAATTTTTAATCATATGGCAACATACACCATCCCTGCGGTCAATCGATGTGATCGAAACCAGGTGTGCTGCTCAATGGGTCACCGAACCTCGGTCCCAGAGAGGAAGCGATATGCACGAGCCACATCAAAAACGAGCGAGGCACGCCACACCAAAACCACTGCATCAGCTGCAGTTGCAGTTTTGCACGTTTGATTTCTTTTTATCGTGTGCGCTTTGACGCTTCCGCTTCCGGCTGCGGCTATCGTCCAGCCGGCTGGGCGGTCACGTCGGGACAAGGGGGAGAGAGAGAGAGAGAGAGAGGAGTAAATAATTGCACTCCATGGGTAGCCGTGTGTTCCGGTTCCGCTTTCCACTGCAGCCCAGCCCAGCCCAGCGGACTGGGGCTGGGAGCGGACAGTCCGGTGAATCATCTGGGTCGTCGTCGTTCCGAGCGCCTATGGTAGACAATGAGGCAGACACCATGTTATGCCATGTTGTCTAGGTTGCTGCTAGCGCAGTTCTGGTGGAGAGTATCGATTTTTGCTCCACACTGATGCCGCATTCTTGCCATTCGCTGCGGTGGAGTTTCGCTCGAGAGCGGTCTTTGAAGATGCCGTAGAATTTATCTGGGCGCTGTGCCGGCTGCAGCTTGCCAGCAGACTGAGCAACGCTCTTGTCAAGTCGTTTACAGGTAACCTAATGGTCTGGCAAAAGCAATTTGCTCGGGAGTGGTTTTGACTAGGGCAGTAAAGCATTCCAGCTGTTGTGTGTGTGCTTTTTCGACGGAGATATTACGATTAATTATTATTTGTAACACGATCCTTTTGCACGGAAACTCACAAATGAAGAAGTCGTTACATCAAGTGTTTCATCTAAAGGAAAGAGTTGCCCGGGGATGTTGGTTCGTAAATCTTAACTTTTAGTCCGGTGAAACTAGACTCTTATTTCAAGAAATTCTCCGAACCACGGTGGTTGAAAGAAGAGATCAGTATAAATTAAATGCTCCAGGCATTAAATGGGTTGCCAATTTTGTTTCGCAAACTAGCCAGATATTCGAAGCTGGCGAGCCTTAAAGTTGAGCGCTCGAGTGTTAAACAAAAGCAGGGAAACCTTATAATGTACAGGAAGGTCAGCTTAACCCTCACTGTTTTGTGGACGAAAACATGATACAGGTGACAGACGACGCAATATGAGCGTTAGCCATGACAGTGTGCATGATGGTGATGTGAGTGCGATTTAGAAGGCTACGGGGCCATACCAGCCAGTGTGATAAATACTACTACCATTCATAATCGTTGTTGGTCCGATTTGGTCGCGACGTGCTCGGTATCAGTATTCAGTTCCGTCGTCCGATTGCGAGGTAGGGTTCCTATTCCCTACGAGGGCGATTTATCTCCGACGATGGGCGATGATGACGGTGATGATGGTGATGATGATGGTCGATGAAGATGAATGCTCCGCACACGCGACGCGAATCGCTATGAATGCAACGATCGGATGTAACCGCTTCGACGCTCGTTTGCGGGCTACGGTTGATTCTAGAAGTGGGACATCTTCACGCCACAGAACACTGGGACACCACCTCGTACAGCAGCTATCGGTGAGGGATGTCGCAAGAGGTTACACCGGAACCGCCAACTACAGCACTTTCGCATGACATCCGCTCTCCCGCACGGTTACCGACTGCGTCCACTGGATCATAGCATGCGACGACATTTTTTCACGCCATTCCAGGCCATTTTGCGGCACGTAAACTCACACACGCACTCAAACACACGCACACGAACACTACAAACTAAAGCACTTTCGAAGTGGACGGAGTTTTATCTACCTTCTCATACACTATCAACCCATTGTGCCCGGAGGAACTTCGCTGTCGGAGAAAGATATCGGTTCTTCCGCCGCACGCGATATTCAATCACTACGTCCGTCTCCGCTACCACTCATCACCAGGGCAGGGATTCATCACAGACAAGCCTTTTCTTGGCTGCACCAGCAATCGACACTTCTCAGTATCCAGCAGGTGTAGTTTCCTTCCGCACAGGCTGGATTTTCCCACCGCTACGATTGGTTCTGTTGGGTGCGCGACGGCAGTGCCGAACTACGTAGCTTCTTCGGACACCAAAATTTTGACAACACACCGCCTGCTAAGAATGCTCATCTCTTCCGTGCAGCTGGGAGAGAACGGCGCGAGAGCCAGCCAGAAGGTTCTGTGTTTATCACCAACACACGCTCACGCTCGCCTGCTGTGTTGAGTTCTGGCACGGTGTACTACTACGACGGAAGTTAGCACGCTGGTCGCTGCTGCTGCTACTTCTGGTGGAGACGCCCGTCGGTGATGCGTGATGGACATATTGCGGCATACAGCGTCCGCCTATATCGGTGGCTCCCCGAAACACGTACTACAGCGCTCGGTTCCTGGAAAAGCTCGCTTTTCGAATTGCATTTTCCCGTCAACTTGTCCGCGATAATTTAACTGAATCCCGTGGGGTTCATTTTCGTGCGATTATGATGCGGGGCTTCGCCAGAGGCGCGATCGATAAACGGCGGCTGCGACGGCTATATTAACAAAACGTTCAATCTAAGCACCACCATCGCGCTAATTGCTGCTTTCACGACCCGCACTTCACTTCACGGGTTGCTCTGTTGTGGTTCTACCTCCCTTTGGGAGTAGATTTGTTGCCTCCTCCTGCAGCACTTTTCATTCTCTATTTTTTGCGTTCAATTCCCCGACTTCGATGCACACGTTCTTATGCTTACGGGGAGTTGAAGGAACTTTACACGATACGGGTTAGCTTTGTGGCAGTTTTCCGCTTGCTATTTTACAACCTTCACACGAGCGTAATACTTCACACTGCCACTGCTTCGTATGGCTTAGGACAAAGAGAGATGAGGGTGTTTTTCGCAGCACATTGTGTAATGCCCTGCCAGTGTTTGGTGTAACCGAATCCTGCGTTATGCTTATCGATAGCAAAGGAACTAAAGCTGTCCACCGCTTCCCCTGGTTAGCTTCACAATTCCTCGCAAACGGAACACTTTCTGGGGGAATCTGTTTTTTTTATCTTGTCCAAACAATCGAACGCTTATGCTACAGCTTCGATGCCACTGCGCGACTAGAGGAATGACACTGGACAGGAAATTCCGTTTTTCCTACCAAACCCCGTGGACGCAGCGGACCGCACGGGTGTGTGAGTGAGCGCGTGCCAGTTTTTCTCACGTGTGCGCCACCGGGAGCGGGAGCGGGAACTCAGTTTCCGCTCTCACCGCTCCGTTTCACAACACAAACTGTGTACGGTTTGTATCATATGTTCGGTTCGCTTACGCGGCGGTCCTTTGCGTACGAGCGGGGGCTTTCCGCGTTTGGCTTTTCCCAACTGCGAACCGAACTGGCGCGGAAGCATGCGCACCTGCGCCCTGGGCGATGTTGTTTGTGTTGGGCTGAATTGATAACAGACCGACGTGATAGATTATCCGCTGGCGCTGTGTTGGTGAGGTGCAGTTTGACAGCTTGTCATATGATTGCCGTATAGTATCCATCATCGTGGGAAGAAACAGGCCCCGTAAATCGGTTTGCTGGCCTTGTTTTGCCTGCATCATGCCGTGGAAAATGTGTCACGCTAGAGACGCAAATAGCGTGCTGGCTGGTTTTAATGCACGGAAAAAGGAAAGCTTCCGTTTGCCGAAACAGGGTGTAGCTGAACTTTGGTTGCTTTTTATGTTCATAAGAAACAGAACATTCGGAAATGAAATTATTTTTGGGCTTAAGATCAAAGTTCTTTCTAATGTTAGTTGGAAACATAACGATAAGGATCAAACACGACTTATTGAAATACATTAGCGTGAACAGCCTCTGCTATTGACTCCTTCTAAACTGATTGAAGATATAATCCAATGCGACGTATTCTTGCGCTTATTCTTGTATCTCATATCGCTAGAAAGTCCGCAAGGGGTCAGGAAAATTACAAACAGGTTTCTACTTCCAAACGATTCAACCTTTCGCGAATGCCGGCACTGAAATAGGGCCGTTGCTACGCAACGGTAGCCGCCTGTTGTTGTTTTATCAAACCTCAGTAAACATATTACGGTCGTACGGAAACGTGGTAGGAGTTTAAAGTTTTTCTCATCGGCTCCCTGGCATGTAAAAAAAGGACGTGCTGGCGGTGTTTCGGACCAGTTAATTATCAATTTTCGGTGCAGTTTTGTGTCGTCCGTTGTACACTCCGGTTGAATGTGGTGGGAAATGGATAGTGAAAACCAGAAGATCAGCGAACAGGCGCTGAGTACGGCGGATGTGTATAAAGGGTTATCGTTGCCGAAGCGTATCGAGAGTCCGTGTAAGTGAATTGTGAACGCAATTTAGAAGACAAAAACGATGTTGTTTTCGATCATTTTTAGATGAATTTTCAGGATACGGATCGCAGCAGGAAGGGCGCAATCCCATCTACCGCACGTCGAACGCTGACTACGGCTACTATCCACCGTGTCCGCATACCGTCCCGCACAAGTAAGTGTGTTTTAGTATGTTGTAAACGGCATACGGTACAGTGTCTCACCTGGCGCATCCGATCTTATGTTTTGAAGATACTTTCCCAAGTCGCACAAATTCACCGGACATCTCTATCAGTGCGGAATGTTCCGAAACTTCTCGCTGAACACAGCCGTGGATCGTCCGTATTGCAAATTCAACGAATAATGTGAAAAAGGAAAGATCCGTTCCGGAATGTCGAGTTTTGCTTATAGCAATTTTGATACCATCTACGAACTGCTCAGAGATCGTAGAAGATGCATCAGTCCGTAACTGCTTCGCAACTTTTTGCCGCTAACGATTTCAAGCTACGTCTCAACCATATCAGTTTAGTATATTCTGCACGTGAATAAATTTAACCAATTTGACGAACAGTTTTCTTATTTGGATCTGTATCTACTATCCGAAACAGCATCACCGGAAAAGGAATAACTCCATAGTTCGCTACCACAAGAACAGTTTAATCCATCAATAGGGGGAAAAGGAAAATGAATCATTCAAACGCTTTCGAAAACTGCCGCGCGCGCCATCTGGTTGTCAACTGTTAACTCTGTTCAACGTGCAAACTCGTGCAAAACTCGCACGCAATTCAACTTGTACAGCTCGATCCATACGTTTATGATCAATTTGTTTTCCTTTCTGATCACATTTGTTCAGTAACAAACACAGCATAAAGCTGCCAAACACACATTTTAAATGTGTTTTTTTTTTTAATTCTCACCAAGATTATCATATTGGGTAAAACTTAGATATAAATTTTATGTTTAGTAAACATATACAACTGACTTTTACATATTTGTTGACTGCTTCTAGTGCCCTCACAGCAACTGTAACGGTTCAAATGCAGTAGGCACAGCTGTGCGATAACGATAACTCTCGGAACATACGAATTAGTTTAAAGCATTCACCGGAAATCCCACTGGAAAATTAAATGCAATTATGATTAAAATGTCTTCTATGAGTAATTCTTGTCTCGATTGTTGCGTTATTGCTTCGAATTGTTAGGTTCAAGCGATTTGTTTTTCGGATAAAGAGCAGAGCATATAAGCAGCTTCAGGCAACATACAGAGCAACACAAACATCGTTTCGCATTAGTTCAGAAATAAATACACCAACACGTTTTGCACGTTTTGTCTCATTTATTATCGTTTAACTTCCATTTTCGGTATTTGCTTGGTTTGGTTTTAGCTAGTATAATTAATTTATTTCCACTGTTGTTGATGTTGTTGTTGTTTTCTTTTATTACGGTTATCCTTGCCTTAACGACTACGCATCCTTCCCGCGAAGGGGACTTATATGGGTGTGTGCTTTTTGTTACTGTTTTTTACTCAGTGTCAATGATCGGTGATTTATACGTTGCATGATTGCATTTATAATGGTTAGCTGTTTGTTATATCTGTTTGCTATAGTTTCCAGCCCAGCGCCCATCGCCCGTAGCTGTTTTGTTTGTTTTGCTAGTATAACTAAATCAACACTGATGTCGGTCCGATAGTTTTGCGGTACTGTTGATATTTCTAGAACGATTCAATCTACGTAAGTCTCATACATTCAGTTTGGTTGGTTTGGTTGGGGTGGTGGTGGCTGCCGTTTCTATTTCTTGTTATGCCGGGTCGGGTTTCGCACACTGAACAGTTTAAATATGCTTGTATTGCGCTCAACAGTAATCTTTTGCCTTATATATTATACTCACAATACGGTTATGTATGACTTTTGCCTAACCCATTGGTTTGCACTGGCTCTATTTCGTCAACATAGAGATCGATGGTGTGACTCGGTGCAACAGAAGAAACAGCTTTCCATCATGATTTGCAGAAGGAGCACGGGGATCGGCAACAGAACATTGTTGTGTGCGGTTATATTGGTATATCGCACAATTAACAACAAATTGTAACACCACATATTTGCTTTTATTTCGTTTCGTTGTCTATTCGCATAATTGTAATACACTCACACGCACACACACCCCTCAAATAATAACGCCAAGCAAAGCAATGGGGAATGCGATGGGTTGATCTCGGTGTTTGCTTTCTTCGGTCACTTCCTTTTCCGGTGGTGTGAGACATTTGATGGGAGCCTTCCTGGCGCGCGCAGGGGAAAGATTTCTGTTTTGTTTTTACTGTTTAACGATTGAAACAACAACACTATTACATTGATATTCTTTGACATGCTTTGCTTACCTAGTTTCTATACGATAATATCATCAACTGCCGTTGCCTTCTATGAATCTCTGCCTACAACTCCACCGCAACATATTTTGCGTTTTAAAACGATCTCTATTGAAATGCTCCACGTTTGGGTTGGATATCTATTCCTCTCTGAACACGTTTCGTTCGTGAGCTATTGCTGGGTGGTTGTGGGTGGTAACGGATCTCATACTTAACGATTGTGATAAGGAAGTGTTGTAGAACGAAGTTCCCCTCGGAACCGTTTTGTGCTGCGGTAACCAAAACGCGATAGACCAGATCGGGAGAGGTATTCGGTTTCGATTCCTCAGAGTACACGCATAGCATAACAGTGATAACAGTCGTACAGTGCAGATAGTGAAGGAAGGAAAGGGCGTGGAAACGCCTTGCTTATGCACCAATTTGCAACCAACATGCTTCGAATTGAATGGATAGTTTTCCAAATGGGATATTTAGTAATGTTTTATTCGCTTGTGGGGTTATCAATAATGCCGGAAGTAATCATAATCAACGCTTGCTGCTGCTCCGGTTACAGGTTGTGGGTAATGCGTTTCGAGTAAATAGCACTTTCTTCAACTGCGACGACGACTGCTTGCTTGTCCTGTCGCTTGTCGCACGTCTCGCGGGGAGATGCGTGCCGCCCTGCTGCGCCACCTTTTCCCTCCCGGTTTCAACCCCCTTTTTATCGCTATTGTAGAATTCTGTAAATATCAACTAGTCATATCTTAATAATATATTGTCTTCATATGATATATATAATTTTGCGGGGTGATCTTCATTCCCACAGGATAAGCCTGCATTGCCAGTGCGCGTTTTTCGCATTCGGTTTCGACCTTTCCGATTTTTCGTTTCAATTCAGTGGTTTCACTCGGTTGAAGCAGGTTAAGGGGCCGACAGAGGGGGAAGTTTAATCGTAATTATTATTAATCTAACAACACTCATCGTCAAACGTGGCTGGGGGCAAAAATTGAGTAGCTTTGCCCCGGATGCCACCTCCTGCGGCCTGTCAAGGGATAATATCTTGCCTATATGTTTGTCTGTTTGTGGCTTGTGGCTTGAATCGTACGCTGAGAGAAACTTGTAGCAGTAAGATTAATAGTAATAGGAGTAGTGGTAGTAGTAGTCTTCCTAAAGGATTCCAAATCAACACTGACTGTTTCTCGTGAGGAGTCACATCGTAAAGGAAACATCAATAGAAGCGAATGTGAATGTGGCTACCTAGAGCTGCTACCGGAAGTGAGCCTGCTACCGAGTGCGCGAGTGCCGACTATTCGAAACGCCTAATCAAACAGTGTGTGCAACGGATGAATGCATGCCTAAGCGGATCGCCCAGTTGTTTTTTTTTCTTGTATGAGTGTGTGTGGGTGCTCCTTCCGGCTACAAGTACGTCTAATCAGTCGTCGTAGGTGTGTCGTATGTGTGTTCGTGTGCGGTATGATCTCATCAGTAACGAGGAACAATGAGTAATACTTAAACAAGACGCACTGGAATATGATATGCATACGGGCATAATAGGCAAACTCATACGGTAATACTTTTAGCGGTTCGATAATTGATTGCCTCAACTCTTTCCCAACCCAACTGCCCATGGCCTGCTACCGTCGAAGAAGTTCTCCAAACAATCATACCCAATTGCGCTGGGTGTAATGAGAGAGAAAGAGAGAGTAAGAAGACGCTCTGGTTTGTGCGGAGGATACACAGCAGGCAGGTGTACCAATCAGAGTTAGCATCGGCCATCGGGGCAATTGGGCGTTACGTTATACATGTTCGACCGGCTCCATCCTCCACAGTCATAGTGTGCTTAGATTTTAGAGAATGAATATCGCTTAGATTTTATGTTGCCATCTGTCACGCTCGTCCCTCGTCGCCAAACACCCTCTTGCCATCCTGTCCCAATCCCTGGCTCATGTGCCTTCCTGTCCTTTCTTCCTTCCACCACGGAGACGGGGATGCACGCATCTCCCAGTAACGATCCATCCTGCATCGGCTTTGTTTGAAACCAGGAAACGTCAGAGGCAAATTTAGAGATTTCTCAACGGCGCGCACACCTCACCTCATCGTTAGTGTAGTTGCCCGGTGCTCGGAAGAATCCTTGCTAACAGCACCGGTAAGGTTCTAGTGCAGTAGCTTGTGCACGCACATTGTACACTTCCTGGCGTCTCTTTGCATGGAGAGCGCCACAGAGTATGCAATACGAGCGATACAATCTCTACACTGTCTTAGTACCATATCGGTTTCTGTGTTAGCCAGGCCCTCCAACACCAGGCTGTGTGTATGTCTGTTTATCGGTATTACATTTAAAAGCTTATCAGATAACATTACCGCCTATCAAGCAATCGAGAGACGAACGAACGGGCGAATGGAGCGAGTGTCATTTGGGAGTTTGGAACGGGCGGCCGCCACCAGAAGAGTCCGTCGGAGGAAGAGGAATGGGACCGTGTGGGGTGGGCGCCTACTTCAGATCGAACTCTTCCTCGTCGTCCTTCGGCAGGCTCCGTGCCCAGGGCCGGCTGGCGCTCGTCGAACGATCGGACGCGACGGACATGCTCTTCGTCAGCACGCTCGGGTCCTTCTTGCCGTAGACAAAGTCCGAGTCGGAGGTGGTGCTACTGAAGCTGGTGCTGTCACGGCTGCCGTACGAACCGTACCGGGCGGCGGGACTACTAACCGACGGGGAAGCCGTCCCAGCCGCCGCCGCAGACGCCGGCGAGTACGGGCTCGCGCTGTTGGGAGGAGTGGCCGGTCCGGTCACGGCACTCGTGCCGAAGATGAGCTCCGCATCGGTGAGGGACTCTGTGCGCTGCCGGAACTCGGTGCGGCTGCCGGTGCGCTCGAAGCGCTTGCTGTAGAAGTCCGGACCGCGATCACCGAAGATGATCTCGGCGTCGGACGACGAACGCTTGGTTCGGCCGAACTCCTGCTTCTTCTGCTCGCTGCTGCTGCCGCTGCTGCTGATGCTACTGTTGGCCGTGGCCGGGCTCGAGAGGCCGGTGCTGGCGGCGCTCGAGTACCCGGACGAGAACGCACCGCTGGCGAAGGACGAAACGGAGGAGGAAGCGATCGTTGCTGCTGGAGCGCTGAAGGTGTTGCTGTTGTTGGTGGTGTTGGTGGTGTTGGTGGTGTTGGTGGTGGTGGTGGTAGTGGTAGCGGGCAGGGTGACCGGCGGTGGGACGGCGGCTGCACCGAGACCTCCACCGGGGGCCGGTGCCTGGAAGCGCCCGGTTTGCGATGGTTGTTCCCTGATACCTTGCTGTATAGTGTAACGATCGGTGTCGTCGTTGGTTGTGATCTTACTGCTAGTTGTGTTGCTGCCGCTGCCGGTCGCGCCCACGATCCGGTCCTTGTCGAAGGGGTTGATGCGCTCGCTCAGCGTCGGATCGTATGCCGGGCGCTTCGGTACCGCGGTGACGCCGGAGGTGCTTTGGCCACTGCTGTTGGATGTGATGGTGGTACTATCCAAAGAAGAAACATTCACTTTATGTACACTGCTGCTGCTGCTGCTGTTGATGCCGGCGCTGCTGTACGACTGCCCGGGTGTCCCGTTGCACAGGACGGGCGGCTTCTCGGCCGGCGGCTTCTCGACCGGCGCCGGCTCGACCGGCGGCCGCACGATCACGCTGTCGATGGAGCTCTCGCGCGTGCTCAAGACGCTGCCGGTGGCGCTGCCGGCAGTGCTGCTGATGTCACCTGCACCGCGGGTCTGTTTCTTCTTCTTAGCCAAATCCTACATGTCACCGAAGATGCCGGCGAACGTTTTGCGGAGGTTCTTCATCGTATCCTCGGCGTCCTCGACCACGGACGGGCCGCCGGCGCCACCGGCCGCCGCCGGCGGTGCCTTACCCGCACCGGAACGGGCAGCCGAGGCCGACGAAATGCCCGACACGCTGCTCGACTGAGATGCTGTGGAGAACGGGGGAAAGTTGTAGTGTAAGCCAACATTGGACATTGTTTTGAAATGACCTTCGAAATACATTTATACAAGGTATAATATCCAGACTTCGAACGGTGCATGAGACCCATACATCCATTACAATAGCCATCGCTTACAAGAGCTACTCTATTATGAGGCGAACATAACTTTTGAAAGTCATACTAGCACATCCTGGTTAAATTACGATAGGAAATCCATTCTAGGTTATCTATTACCCTAAGTTCTCGAACTTCGTTGAAGAAAAAATATCATTGGAGGCAATCATCGTATCGTAAAGAACATTTTGACTGTGTTTTTGAATTTGTGGTGATGATATTGAGTACCACACTCCTAGTGCATAATTTACAGCGATGCCGTTTAACGAATCAATCAGGAACACCCTCCAGAATTCAAAATAACGATCAGATATACCTTGTCTGTAGACCGTATTCTCACCGGTATCCCTTGCCCTAAACTAGCAGAAAACTTATAGAATATGTTAAACCCCTTAGGACGTAAGGTCCGTCTGGCTTTCTCATACATAGTGGTCTGCTAAGCATTCTTAGGGATGAGTTTATGTTGGTAAGCAGCTGTTGACAGTACACTAACACTAGACATTCCATCATGCTCCGTACCTTGCGAATCACGCCTTCCCACCGAGTTCAGGGTAGGTGCCCGCTCGGACGGTTGCTCCGGTGGCTCACCGGACTGGCTGCTGAAGCTACCGTGACGCCCGATCGAACCCACGCCCGGTGTCGTGCGCTCCGGAATCGGTGGCGGACCACCACCGACCGGCACCGGACGCGTGCCGATCGGAACCGGCGGCGCATCCTCCGTCGGGCTGGTTCCGCGCGACGAGATCGAGCTGCGCGAGACGGCCTTCGTCATCATCGACGGGCGGCAGACGTTCTGTACGGACAGATCGGAAAGATTAGTCGGATTATGGTAGTCACTTCTGCGTTGATCGCGCACGTACCTGCATGCGCGCGACAACGAGATCCGCAATCTGGCGGCGGTCCTCTTCCTGGCTGTCGCCCATCAGCGGGAACGTGGAGTCGGCCGCACTGATGATGAACTCTTTGCCCTCCTTCGACACGATCACCGCGACGCCGCACACCTCCATGCCACCGAACAGCTCGGACACCTGCGAACCAAAACGGTCGGAGCACCGGAAAACGATTAATCAGCCGGCGCGCGTTGGTGTCGTGATTTGCGTACAATCGGCTTGGGCAGGGTGTGCTCCTGGAACCAAGGCGCAATTAATTGATGCGTTAAATGCCACGCATTAGTCAGCGAAGAATTCGGTCTGTTTGCGGCGGTTTGATCCCCGGCTGGCACGTGTTCCGTTCTGATAGTGGTTCTTAGTCATAAATCCAGCACATCCGGTTTTTAATTCCACCCACTCGATACGCTCTTCAATCCAGATCGCTCGTGCTTTGCTTCTGGGAACGCTTCTATAACTCTGTCTGCCAGAAACAACGCAACCCCGCTCGAAGACGTCATTGATTGAGTCATTTACCTCACTACCCTTGCGGGCGATCGTGGCAAAGATCGTGGCGGCCGCAAAAAAAGGCATCTTTTGGAATTTATGCACGCACGTGCCAGTGGCGCTTCGTGGATTGCGCTTGACATTTGGATTGGGTGGAGTTGTTGAGATCATCGTGGTGCGATCCTCCGCCCGCAACCTGCTCAACGCTCAACCGCAATCTGATCGCGTCCATGTGTCCCCATGCCCGGGGGTCGGTGGTTGCGGTTGTGCGATTGACGAGTTGATTTAATTATAGAGTATTGTACTCATCGCGGTCTGGGCGATTCGTTGTAATGAGGAGTCAGATTGTAATCGATGTAGGAACTGGCGGCTGGCTAACAGGTCGTCACCAGATGTTGCAAACGCCTACGCACAAGTGAATTCCATTCCGGTCCAGAACCGTGGAGAAGATGATTGACGAGCGGGAGCGTGCGTCTGCGAGTGTTGCGTGTCGTCTGGGCTGTTATCCCATTGGCGGGGCTTGTATGAAGGAATGCTTCGTTCATTGCCTGCCATTAATCGGTTCGATATAACCATGTTCGAAACATAACAGCCCAACGAAGGTCTCTATTGTACTTTAGAAGGCTTGGATGATATAAATGTTTGCAACTTAACACAATCTTTAGGTTCGGCGAAACGTTCTGGAATGTCTGTCTCCCATTCTTCGTCACAAATGTCAATTGCAATGCCGCAATCCATAGTTCGTGACGTAGGGAATTATGTTGGATGATAGCATGTTGTTCAATGGTCATATTTTGATGTCTTAAATAAAACAAAATGGACTATAGGGAACACACTTCAGTGATGTAATATGCTTGTGCATTGCTATAATTGAAAGAGTTCAACGTTGCTTTACTAGAATAGACAGTGGTTGTTTGTGAGGTTCCTGTGGAGTTCCTCTTCTGAAGACTTAGGAATAATAAGGCACAAGCCATATCTATTGATAATCTACTGCCGGAGAACACTGTAAAATGACATTTTATCTTTAATTTGAGGCTACGTTCCTTCCTGTAACGATCCTCATGTCTGAACTTGTCTGCCCTGATCTATTGCTATCTTTTTGTTTTCCTTTCTATCTTCAACTTGTCTTAAGCATGTGGATTATCATTTCAATGGGTATTGAAGTTAACTTATCTGTTATTAATTCTGTTAGTAGTTTTTGGAATGTTCCAAGTATATGTCTTGGAGTCTACGTTGAACTGAAAGTTCATTTGAAGTTTTCCTTTCTAATACAAATTGATTTAGTAAGTTATAAAAACTGTATTTATTAGCAAATGTTTTGATCCTGCTCACAACAAAATAAAAAACTGATTCTACTAGCCTAACAATTGTGTTCATCAAAATATAAAGGTTAAAAAATGTTAAAAACTAATGTTGATTTACTAGTATTGATGTGTATGGAATGTGTCAAATGTTCCTTATTCGTCAGTTAGTTCCAATCATTAAAAAAATGGAAAAATTTTCATATTGTGGGGTTCAGCTAGTTTCATTCTTTTGGTATGAAATTTAGCCCGAACCCCTTCGGAATGCAGATTCAGATTCGGCACACGATCCGGTGCAAAATGCGTTTTTCTTGTTTCCCCATGGGGCGTACGTGTTCACGCCGGTCGCGTGTGTGCCGTCAGATATCGCGCCCTAAAAGGACATATCTTTAGCCGCACGGGTCCACACATGCGGACCCGTGCGGACTGTGCGTTATCTTCAGCCGCGACCGAAGGTCTTTCCCGTCGCTCGGTTCCAGCTGCAGTTGCCACCTTGGGCCCGTTGCCGCACACGCCGGTGCACGGCGCAACCACACCGATGATGGCCGTCGATAAATCATCTCGGGCTCGATCGTGCGACAAACGCAAACCGTTTAATGCCGTCAAGATTAGGTGCAATAAATAATCCGCCGTCGCGCGACGTTCAAAGGCGGCCCGCACCGGGGACACGGGATGCTGCAAAGGGGTTTTTTTTCTTGCGTGGAAAACTCAACTCCCGCCCCCCCAACCATGCGGTCTGGTTGCCGGTGTAAATGTCTCAATCCGCTGTGTGCTTACCTCGTCGACCCAGGTTTTGTACTTCTCCGTCATCGGGATCTGCTCGAGCATGGCCGAGCCCTGGTTCGTCTTCCAGTTGCCGGAAATGGATTTTCTCCTGCCGGGTGCGCGAGAAGAGAGAGAGAGAGAGAGAGAGCGAGAGAGAGAGGAAAGAGAAACGGTGCGTTAACGCAGTGTACCAGTGTGTCGCGCACTTCCTGGCGGTGCCGCATCCGGGACCTACATGAACGCCTTGTAGCTGGGACCGATCTTCTGGATGTGCACGTCAAACTTGGCGTCGATGTAGGGCTCCAGGCTGCAGTAGGAGCCGCTGTCGGAGAGCCCCGTGCCGCCTAGCAGCCCGGCCGCGTCCTGCAGGGCGCCCGGGTTGTCCAGCTTGGCCGTAGCCTTGCCACCGTGGCAGTGGCCCGCCTTCAGCACGCACGGGAAACGCGTCCAGGTGAACTGGAAAGAGAACGGTGAGAAGTGAGTGATAAGACAGCCGCCGCGTGGATTTAACGAGCATAATTAATGCGACGCTGTCGTCAATCGGGTGATTGGCGATGCGGTCTAGCGTCGATCTGCATATTTTATGGTGAGATTCATGATACACTTTACGATGGGTTCCCTGTCGGTATTGTTTGTTTAAGGTACGAACTGAAAGGCACATCAAGTCTCGCTTATCCACTTGTTCTGGTGCAAATTAAACGTTAATTCAACACACTTTTACGACCATTTTACCTTGAAAATTGAAGTCATTACCGCGGGCAGGCCGCTTTGGTCGTAAATTGTGCAACGCCCTAACATGCGTACAGCGCGGCGCGTCAGGTTCGGAACACGTGCTACTTTGCATTCCGCTTGGCTTACACGCGCCGAAAGATCTTGCCGCAGTATCTCAGCCCATGTTTCTCTTGCTCGTCGTCGTCGTCGTCGACGTCTGGTGCAAATTAATTGCGCCTAGCCGATGCAACTTTCACGTCCCCGACCCACGGGGTTGATCGACCACTGGACGCTCGGCAGCGTGCCAAGAAGGAAGTCCGCAGCATCGCGGATGCCCGGCACTCACCTAGTGGTTCCGGATTCTAGCCGACAGAACACCGAAGTGCGCTATTTCCAAGTGCGGAAACTCGTGCTCGCCTGAAGGCGCTGACAGGAAATTTCCTGCGCCGAGATCCGCAATTCGATCGGCGCAACATCGGTACGTGATGTTAAAAGAGCAACAGTAGAGATGTGTTCTGATGATGCGATCAACTTTTAATTGATTAACAAAGGGATAGGCGACGGAAACGATTCCGGTGGCGGCTCGGTGTGAATTACGTATTCAAGCAGCTCGCCTTTGTTTTCGGTTCACCTTGTTTGCTGTCACAATTTCACGAGTGTAAACATATGGCTGTTTGTTGTTCATTCGTTCCCGAATGCGAAAATATTTGATGTTATAATTAACGATGATGCATTTTATCGTGCGATAGAAGCCGTGGTGCAAGTTTGAATTGATTATTCATCTATTTCAGGGATCTGATGGCGGTCTTCTGTATCAGAGCGTAGATAAAAGCATCGGAGGGAAGTGAGCCGCCATTGTTTGTTTTTGAGATCTTTATCTAGAAAGATGGGGGTACCAGTTGGAATTGGAGCGAAATATGATTGATTACAATTGGTGCGATATGCATTAGAGCCAGTTTCAATATGTGTCTGGCATGTCATAAGCCATGTAAGAGTTTAACAGTTTTGTTCTTTACTATCTATTAAAGAGATTCGTTTTCGTTCCGATTTCTCAAGAATTTCGTGCGGTGCTGAAATATGTTTTTTACACTGTTTGGATCTTTTGCAAAAAGGAGAACTACATGATTTAAAAAGTTCAAATAATAGACCATTATATAACTCCAAGTTTCAGTACTGAAAATATAGAAATAGATTCTGTTTTAAAGGTGTAGTGTTTAGGCTTACAAGTTTGCTTTACACGATTTTAGATTAAGGTACAGTCGTTCCACTAAATTTTGATTCTGAGTTTGTCACAATTTCTCATCTGGTTTAGCAACGCACTGGAGAGTTGATGTAACTTAAAAATGTTTGAGTTAAGATTTCGGAGATCATTGTGCCAGGAGAAAGAAAGTTTCCTCGTATTGCAAAAATTGTTCTAATCTATCTAAAGTACAAATCTAAACCCGAATTCAATATTCGACGAAACACAACATAAAAATAAACCCGTGCTTCGTGCCTCAAGCGTTTAGCAACGTAAATATCGTCAGCCATTTAAAAAAAATGGTGAGTAATCTCTCCATTCATCCCTCGCCAAACCCACCACCACGTTAGAAGGGATGAAGCTAAGGGATGCCGCCGGCAAGTGAAACAATCGCGTACGGCCACACACAACGCGCTTACCGCGAGAGAACCGCTCCGAATATCTCCGTGCTCTCTTGCGCTCTCGCATCGCAGCACAGGCGCACCGTATTTATTACGAGCGCGCGTTGCACATTCGTTCCGCGGCGATCTCAGAACGTAGCACACAACACCACGAGCACCCCGCTCGCGAGATCACACAGAAAACAGCGAACCATCGTACGAGTCGGACGTGTCCGGGTGTATCGCGAGTCACGCGCGGCAGAATCTTGTGCGAAACGACAGTTGTGCCACTTTGGGGTGGTTTGTGTTTGGGGGTTTTTGTGTTGTGCACCGAAACACACACACACCACTTGTGACGCAACAGCAGCAGCAGCAGCAGCAGCAGCAGCACTAGTGAAGGTTATTGCGTTCCCATAGGAAGCGAAGGTTGCTTGGATGCACCAGGAGCTCGAGCGGTGCGCGAGTTTCCTTTTCTGCTGATGATCGCAGTAGACGGTGAAAATTAAGTTCAACGTTTCCCTCTGCGCGTGTGTGCTCGTGAAATTTACATTTTCCGCCAGTGAAAGATCAAGGACGATCTTGGACGTGACGCAGTGACGAAACCGAACGCACACGTGTCCCCGCTTGGAGAAAGAAGGCGAAAGTGACTGCGGACGGATTTGCATTTTGTAAGTGTTCAGCGATGAAATCATGCCTGGTTTTAATAATAAATCTCTCGGAAACAAATCTCCGGCTCTCTGCCACCTCGGGTTGAACGTGGAATTGGCGCAGGCTTAGCGCACTTGATGAATCGGCATGGTTTGTTTGCCGACTAAATACGTTCTCGGTCGGCCGCGGGATGTTGACGATCATGCCCAAGACAAGTCATTCTTTTCCTCGGGAAGGGTTGTTTTTTTTGTTGCAGTTACCAGCACACCGGCAAGTGACCGCGGTGTGCGCACAAAGTTGTTGGGTGAAAATTATGGACCCAACCCCGAACCGGATCCTCCGGTGCCCGGTGCATGGTGGTGAAATGTTTGGAGAGAATCTCGCCCACACGTCCCCGCGGGTGTAACAATCTGTGATGGGGGCATGTTTTGGTTAATGGTCTTGTGTCTGTGTGCGTTTTTGTGCGGATAAATCCCACCGGGGAACTGGTCCCCAGCAAGCTGACGCCAACGCCACCACCACCGTACAACTTCTCATGTTTCATAGGGGCGAGAGCCAAGAGGAAAAAAAGCCAAGTCGCAAAAGGTGTACCGGGACGGGAGAGTTCTCCGAAGCAACAAAAAAAAAGCAAAAATGAAAGGGCAACAAAATTACGTTAAACAATCGCTTCACAGCATCAGCGACCGCAGCGGCGGCAGCCCGTGCTCGTTGATTATCGCTGATGAGCTTGTTTCGGCTGGGCCGGGCCGTTCGCGGCTGCACGTGGAGCGTGCGCTAAAACCGTATCATCTTTCGTGTGCGCCTCGCGAGAAGTAAGTTGTTTCGTTGGGGAAGAGTTTTGACTTCGGCCCGCTGAGTTGCCGGTGTTTTGTTTTGCCCTGGCACCTGACACCCGGAGACACACTTTATGGCACTCCGGTGGCGTCTGTCTTCGATTGGATTTAGCTCGTGCTGGTGGATGTTGGGATTCGATTTTGGATCTCTGTGTGTATGTGTGTGTGCGTGTGTGGGTGGGTTACTCAACACAATCGAACCTGCTTTGCATACAGCGAGGCACCGGTTTTATTGGATGGCATAAGTCTCGGATGGGATTTACTCTAATGCCGCTCCGATGGGGCTCCTATTCTACCGTATAAACTTATACACCAGTAGACGAAGAAAAGGGGCTTAAACGATTGTTTATCTGGAGTAAATTTGCAATTTTTCGATACGATATACGAGACACCACCACCGCCATTTCTTGGTGAATGGTTGCCGCTGACTAAAGCAGCAACGGACGCACTGTATGTTGATCGTTTTTTGCGCGTAAATATAGATAACAATATCGCGAGATAACACACGGGCACAAACAATGTGCAGAACAGGCGGTCTTTACCCAGTTCTCGGAATCGTGTACCTAACTGAAAACGGTAACGGCACCGGGGGTGTACGGTATACTGCAGCGTCAAATCGCCTGGGAGTTATTAAGTGTGGAGTTTATGGTTTAAACTCTCATCCATTTGGAGGAGCCGAGGATGGACACACGCTCAAGAACAAGTGAGTTCCAACTCTCTTGAGTTGGACTGTCCTGCTCTTGGAAGACACTACCTCCACCCCATTACGGCCGCAATGGTGGGAAGAAATTTGCATAATACTTTCGAAATCGCCATTCATAGCACCAGCGCTTGTTTTTCGAACGTTTATAGCGTTCTTGCACGCACATCTCGGCGTATTAATGGCACCCGCCAGTGAGTAATCCACTTTAGTTGCGGGAACAAATCCGCTTGCCTCAGCGCGCCAACCACTTCAACGCCACTTGATAGTTGCAACACGCAGACGAAACGCGATGCCAGGCAGGGAAAATAGAACGAACCGCAACGAATCGCGTTCGTCCAGTGCGCCGACCTTGGGGGTTTTTTCGTTCCCCCGATGTCTCTGGAGCATCGTTTCGCGCTGCTCGTTGCTTTGCATGCTATTCTTCCAAACCACAACGCCATCGTCTATAAATATGTGTGTGCGCAAGCGTGTCTGCAGCGGGAACAATATTATCTACTGTCTTATTGTGATGTCACCCGGGCGCTCTGGTCTTGAACGGACGGTGGAGGTGAATAATGCTGCCCGTAGCGTCAGCATAGCCCGAGCCAGGCCGCGGTTAATGTGCCATCGATAGGCCGTATAGTCACTGGCTCGTCATTGGGTAAGGTCAGGGCGCACTACTCCTGGGCGCGTTTGAGAGACATCGAGCACCTCTCCCGGCCTCGTCATGATGTGCTCCGGGGCTTGCGATACCCTCTCGGAGTCACAGCGCATAAATCGAGCGTTGCTCCGACTGCGCGGCCGAGGTCAAAGCGGCACGGAGTCGCCCGAAGTCGCTCATAACTCTTCCCTCAATCCTTGGTCGGAAGTGTATCAGTCTGCGATCAGTTGCGCGGTGTGTCCCCCTAGGCGACACGGGCTAACCGACGAAAATTGCTGATCACGCCACAGGCGGGGGTCATAAGAGGCTGGTCAGTCGGCGACGATGGACGGCTTTTTCTCCGAACAGTCGCACCGAACGTGATCTGGTTAATGTTTTGCGCCAGCTTTGGCTGCGCTGGTAGCCTCCCATTTTATTTTGGTTCAAACCCCGAAGGGGATGATTTTTGCCATCCAACCGTTCCGTTTCCAACAGCGTGTGGGTTGTTTATTTTTTTTTTCGCTGTTGCTTTTCCAACCTGCCCTTAGGTTACTTTCTCCCGATCGGTTCGCTGCTCTAGGATCGGTACGTTCCTGTGCAAATGGAGCATCTAGGATCGCCCGAGACAAAGGCGGATCCCCATCGGAAGGGAATAAAATGAGCAGTTTCATCAGTCCATCAACAGGTGCTCTGATGGTTTATGATCATGCCCTACCCTGGCCCCGATCGGGTCTTGACTGGATCATCGTAGGGGCTTAGAGCCGTGCAGCGAGCAGAAACCAGAACACACAACAATATTGACCAACCGTTCTCCCGCAGGCTGAAATCACGATCAGTGCGGACCACCACACTGCTGGCGCTGCATTTCTTCTCTCGTCGCCCGTGGGCCAAACATGGGGAGTTCGTTTCGAGTGTGTTTACTAAATAAAATTCCCGTGCGATTTCGCTCGGAACGACGGTCAGTTCTCCAGCCCTCTGTGCGCGTTCGTGACCAAGTACGCACGGTGGGCTGACGTGGCGGGGTTGTTTTGCCTTTTGAATAGTGCAATAAAAGTGTATCGTGTAGTATATAAATTGCCACACGGACCGGCAGCAGCAGCAGCCTGCCTGCCCGGGGAATGAAATAAGCGTTTTCACCGGATTCCGCGTGTTTTCGTTGTGGACGGAAACGGAAATAAATATAAGCGTGCCTGTTGGTATTGCGTGTGCCGTGGCGGCCCCGGGGTCGTTTATCGATTGCTAAACGATTTGTTTGATTCGCTTTGCAAGTGGGAAAAGCGTGTGCAAATGGTCTGTTCTGCGTGACGATTATCATAAATCACGGGCGTATTAATGGCAAGGGATGGGTTTCTTCCAATGGTAGTAGTAGCTGGTTCAAAGACATGGATTTGAAAGTATTTGAAAACTTAACTCAAACGTATTTGTTTCGATTCTTGAGTCATATCTGTGTTTGTGATACTAAGTTCCATAGCGATCGGGCAGTGTTCAACAAACTAACATGACGTTTGACAGTTGGAACTGGCGGTGACATGTCGAAATCGATGATTCCTCGATGTAATTAATGATGCTTAATAAATTTCTGAAATTCTTAATTGAAAACAAAGTTGGTTGGAATATCCCCCCAATGTTTGAAGGCAGTTGGCCTTCCTTTCTCTCAATGAAGTCTATGCCTAAGTCGCAATTAAGATTAAAATACAATATACCAGATCTCCGGTCTTCAAATTCAATACCTCAAGACGATTCAAGCCTTCAAATCCTTGCATGCTCTATCGTCAAGTTTCGCCTGGAAATTTGACCCTAAGTTAGGCTACTTACTTCAGACAGATTCGTCAGGTTACCCACCTTCTTCCCTCACTGCAGACACAACTTCTCTTCCTTTTACTGAATGCTACAGCTGCAACGTAATCCCGATCTCGCATGATCGCCCTTCCGAAAAACACAAAACAAAAGGGAAATCAGATCGCGCCCACCGGCGCAAAAGAATGCCAAACCCACATTCGTCTTATGTTTAGAATAGCTGCGCTTCACGAACATGTCTGCCCGACGGTCGGCATACATTAATTTTCCCCCGAAAATCTGCGCAATCGATGCGCCGTCGTCGTCGTCGTGGTGATGTTGTGGCGTGACGGAACATAGTTGAAATTCCTCGGCAGCACCACGCAGCCCGGAACGTTTTTGCGTCACCAGACACCATCGTTCAGGCGAGTTTCTTTTTACTCCTTGAGTTCGGTTCTGTTTTCGAAGATTTTTTGGGGTTTTGGCAGGTTTAGTTCCCTACTCGTTTGAGTCGAGAACTGTGCTGCCCATCTGGCGTTCGGGGTGTTTGGCTTTCGGTGTCTGTCCGTGACAGACTCCCCATTTGGGAAGATCAAACGGGACGCCTTGGCGCTCCAATTCTAATGGCGGGGATAGGGGGTTTTTGGCTCCCTTTTTCTCCGTCTGTTTGTTTGTTTCATCTTTTGCGCGGTTCGGCAAATAAATCAGCTGGTTCAAGCCATTCCGGTTGAAAGGGGTGCATTTTCACACCGCTCCACCGTTCCGTGTCGGCTTCTCGCTTTGACGAGTGACGAGTTGACGCGCGTGGACAGGAACACTGCATGGAATGGGGCGCGGGAAAGGAGTAAACAAACTGCCAAACCCAGTTTTCGACAAGCCGCGCTTTTCTCGTGGCACATCAATTCGCTCGACGGGTGCCATATGCACTTACGATTGCTATTACTACACGGCAATGGGTCCAGGAGACAGGAAAAACATATAGCAAAATTGTTTTCGCTTGTCACCAGCGCCGGTGCGCAATATGCACGTCCGCGCGAGGTTGTTATGCTTGTGTGGGGGTGGAGGTCCAAACATGATATCTAAAACGGTTGGACGTTCGACACGGCGCACAGGGGGTTGTTAATTTCAGCTCGTTTAGCTTGTTATCACCTTCAACTAACTCGCGTCGCCGCGTTTGTAAGCGAAAGTGCACGACGATGCAAGAATCACACACACGTACATGTGGGCAAAACACCCAACCAAGGGAGTGAGTTTGCATGGCCCGAGAACACCATCGCGCAATCTCTGGCAATCTCGCACACGCTCGTGCGGTGAAAGAGAGTAAAAGGTTTTCTTTTTCCGTGTGCCACTTGCGGTGGGAGTGGGAACGGGTCACGCGCGGAAACTCCCTCCACCACTTCTGGCTTCCTGTTCGGGGTGTTTCATGCGCAGGAAAAGTGGAAAGTTTCGGTAAACGGATCGCTGGAGCGCTCGCGATAGGTTGGGCATTGTTTGCCGACTTCAAGGAACTCGTTTGGACAGGTGTGTGTGTGTGTGTGTGTGTGTGTGTGTGTGTGTGTGTGTTGTCGAGTGCAACAGCGTGCAACTTTATGATAATGTGTTTAACCCGCGGTGTTGTGTCCCCTTGCAAAACAGCTGCAGTTGATGCAAAGTGATCAG
>KB672813.1:2712584-2777362 GCA_000349145.1 Anopheles dirus | reverse complement strand
CAATACCTCAAGACGATTCAAGCCTTCAAATCCTTGCATGCTCTATCGTCAAGTTTCGTCTGGAAATTTGACCCTAAGTTAGGCTACTTACTTCAGACAGATTCGTCAGGTTACCCACCTTCTTCCCTCACTGCAGACACAACTTCTCTTCCTTTTACTAAATGCTACAGCTGCAACGTAATCCCGATCTCGCATTATCGCCCTTCCGAAAAACAAAACAAAAGGGAAATCAGATCGCGCCCACCGGCGCAAAAGAATGCCAAACCCACATTCGTCTTATGTTTAGAATAGCTGCGCTTCACGAACATGTCTGCCCGACGGTCGGCGTACATTAATTTTCCCCCGAAAATCTGCGCAATCGATGCGCCGTCGTCGTCGTCGTGATGATGTTGTGGCGTGACGGAACATAGTTGAAATTCCTCGGCAGCACCACGCAGCCCGGAACGTTTTTGCGTCACCAGGCACCATCGTTCAGGCGAGTTTCTTTTTACTCCTTGAGTTCGGTTCTGTTTTCGAAGATTTTTTGGGGTTTTGGCAGGTTTAGTTCCCTACTCGTTTGAGTCGAGAACTGTGCTGCCCATCTGGCGTTCGGGGTGTTTGGCTTTCGGTGTCTGTCCGTGACAGACTCCCCATTTGGGAAGATCAAACGGGACGCCTTGGCGCTCCAATTCTAATGGCGGGGATAGGGGGTTTTTGGCTCCCTTTTTCTCCGTCTGTTTGTTTGTTTCATCTTTTGCGCGGTTCGGCAAATAAATCAGCTGGTTCAAGCCATTCCGGTTGAAAGGGGTGCATTTTCACACCGCTCCACCGTTCCGTGTCGGCTTCTCGCTTTGACGAGTGACGAGTTGACGCGCGTGGACAGGAACACTGCATGGAATGGGGCGCGGGAAAGGAGTAAACAAACTGCCAAACCCAGTTTTCGACAAGCCGCGCTTTTCTCGTGGCACATCAATTCGCTCGACGGGTGCCATATGCACTTACGATTGCTATTACTACACGGCAATGGGTCCAGGAGACAGGAAAAACATATAGCAAAATTGTTTTCGCTTGTCACCAGCGCCGGTGCGCAATATGTACGTCCGCGCGAGGTTGCTATGCTTGTGTGGGGGTGGAGGTCCAAACATGATATCTAAAACGGTTGGACGTTCGACACGGCGCACCGGGGGTTGTTAATTTCAGCTCGTTTAGCTTGTTATCACCTTCAACTAACTCGCGTCGCCGCGTTTGTAAGCGAAAGTGCACGACGATGCAAGAATCACACACACGTACATGTGGGCAAAACACCCAACCAAGGGAGTGAGTTTGCATGGCCCGAGAACACCATCGCGCAATCTCTGGCAATCTCGCACACGCTCGTGCGGTGAAAGAGAGTAAAAGGTTTTCTTTTTCCGTGTGCCACTTGCGGTGGGAGTGGGAACGGGTCACGCGCGGAAACTCCCTCCACCACTTCTGGCTTCCTGTTCGGGGTGTTTCATGCGCAGGAAAAGTGGAAAGTTTCGGTAAACGGATCGCTGGAGCGCTCGCGATAGGTTGGGTATTGTTTGCCGACTTCAAGGAACTCGTTTGGACAGGTGTGTGTGTGTGTGTGTGTGTGTGTGTTGTCGAGTGCAACAGCGTGCAACTTTATGATAATGTGTTTAACCCGCGGTGTTGTGTCCCCTTGCAAAACAGCTGCAGTTGATGCAAAGTGATCTGACCCGCGGAATGGGCAGGTTTCGTCCGGAAGCGGGAGGTATCAGCTCCATCCAATTGGGTATGGTTTTGTGTGGTAATACTGAAACACATGCTGCGTGAGATCACACCGGTGGCGTTTTATTCCGGTGTAATGATTTATCGCACACTTGATCAAGAAGGCGACCGATGTTCAGTTTGCCACCGTAACGAGAGCTTAGGGAATTGACGTGGTAATTCTGAGTGGCCGCGTTTGGATGTTATTTCACGCGGACGACAGACGATACGTGTCGCAGGGTCGAGAGACGACGTAATACGTGTACAGTGACCGACAGATAAATAAACACTTTGCTCGATTTAATGTTTTTTTTGCTTGGATAATGTTGTTCGTGTTATTGCTGATATCCAACATCTTAACATGAATTGTTTGTACCGATATATCTTTCACAATGGACAATCGGACATCAGACAGTCTTACTTCAGATGACTGGAATGTCCACAGAACTAGATTCTTTAGCTTGAAGAACAAGCTCTCTTTGAGTTTGACATTAAAAATGTGGGCAAAATGATCTTAAAACTTTTTAAAAACATTCCAACATTTTTCCGAATTGGTAAAAGCTTAATGAAAATCTACCAAGTTTGTAAATCTGACATCCTTCCGGTCTTGTCTTTAATTGAGGTTATAAAATCAGTGTTTTTTATCATTCTTACACTCAACATTGTACGTATGGTATGTCTCTTACTAAGAGTTGCATACCTGTTTTGTGTCAATCACTGTACAAGTGTCGGTTTACGCCGTAGGTGGTACCCGTTTCGGGCTTCCCTTAACTGAGCGACAACACACGACACAGGGTGAAAGAAACTGGTACTACTCCCCGGTGGTGTTGGTGTTGAAATATGTAGGAAAACTTTTACAAAACTCGTACCAGCAGCACGCAAAACCGGCCAACACGCAAAGTGATGCTCGGCCGTTTAACGCTTTATCGTCTGTCCCGTAGCAAACCGGCCCACCATCCATCATGCACATACGCCGCACCGCCTGGTGCGCCTGCAACTTTCAAGTACTTTTCGGGGTGGTTTCGATATCTCTCTCGACGATAACGTTTCTCCAAACCAAAAACCCGGCTGACTACCCAGCAAAAGTGACTCGGGTAGGGCAGGGGCGTGATTCGAGTCGATTGCCGCAACGGCGGACGAATCAACCGTGACGGATACACGGATGCGCCAAAGTACCGGAACCGGGAGCAGGGCGATCGCACAGTGCCGCTGATTTATGGGGGCGCAAACCAGTGCCAATTATCTTATCGCGAGGCGTTCCGAACGGGGACGCTGATCGCGTCCACAAATCATCGCGCGGATGGTAATGTTCCGCATCGGGCTTGCGCGTAGATCGCGGTGCGCAGCTGATTGGCGCTGCGCCGCACGTCAAACGCATGCAAATGGATCAAGTATCGAGGAGGAACCCAAGAAACGCACGCGGGAATGATGATCGAATCAGATCATAACTGCTCCCCTCCTGAGCAGCTGTGTGATCGATCGTACCAGCTCAACGTAATCGACCTAGCGGAGAGAACAGAGAGAAAGAGAGAGAGAGACGGGGAGACTTTAGCCTCCGGTTCATTGGCGCCGCGGCTCTTTGAAGCGTGAAGCGCGCTGGGCGGAATGTTTGGAAATTGAACTCCGTAGTAAAACACGGCCCAGCGTAAAACACGGTCACTACATGACAAGAGATGGCTTTTTAATATCGCTACATCTCGGTCGCGGTACTCGGATGCGCTACGTACCGGCCGCGCTGACAGTATGCACATCCTTTAAGGCCGGTGGCAATTAGCATAAATTAGTCGTAAAAGTTAGTGTCTCTTACGTGTCTGTCGTCGGGTCGGATCGGGCCGTTGCATACCACGTGGGATCGTGCTTCAAGATGCGTTGCCTCTCTCATGGTGAGGTGGCGGAACATGCACCCGTGGAGATGTTGAACAAGATCGCCCTCGCTCTCTCTCTCTCTCGCGAGATCGACACGATCACGTTTGCTCACCACAGCGATTAGTGTTGGGTAACGGTTGACTTGGAAGATTTACTACTGTTTGATGGGTTTGTGCTACTAGAATGAGCTCGAGCAACAATAGGTAGATCGATTAGATCGAACATCTCGATCCGCTGGAGCCCATGCATGCGGAAGAATGCCCAACCAGTCGGACTCCTGGAGAAGGGAGCCGCCAGAAATAACCGTTTTATCGATCAAACGTATCAGCACGGCGTCATGTCGTACCGCTTATTTATTGCGTACGTTGAGATGTAAGACGATCGTCATGGGGGTGCAGGCGGCATGACTTTGCAAGCGGTACTTTCGATTTCATGCTGTGCTGTTAATGGCACGTATACACCGCCAGCACCGGGGTGCCGAAAATAATAATACGAAAAAAGCCCTTAATGGTCCGCGGCTCGGGATTTCTCGGAGCGTAAAAGCAACCTTAGCGAGCCAGCGAGAAGTGAGCGGAGGATTTTTTCGTTTAATGAGGTAATTGCTCGCACAAATGTTGTTTTTTTCTTCAAAAGATTTGCGCATTCCAGGGGTTCAAAATTCAATTCTGAGAGGTTTTATTGCAGGTATATTTCAATATCTGTTACATACAGTGAAACCTTCAAAAGATAGCAGCCGGCGTGATATTTGAGAGACGATGCATGCATTGCAAAGGAAGGGAATGTTAAAAATATGCATCTTAGAGAGACTTTGTATCTTGTGGAGGTACTATGAGATCGATCGTGACTTTTTCAATATGTCTGTCAGCTCAAGTACGTTTCGTGTTTTGCCATTCGGATTTAAGTCTGGCGTTTTGGCAGGAAACGCTTTATGAATCATTGGAAATGACTAAACCAAATATGGCTGTATCCATAAAGAAGTAAACCAAGCCAATTTAGACACACTGTAACAGAGGGAAGTTTTCATTGTAAGCTGAAAGATACATGATTCACGTTTTCAACCAACTTGTTTGTAACAAACGTGGAGGTAGGCGAAACGTTGAAAAATCTGTTCACACATTAATCGATCCCGGTAAAGTTGTTTGCCTTTGCTTGGGGCCTGTATTTGCGTACATTGCGTACGTGGTCTGAAACAGAGATGAGAGACGAGAGACCCGCGTATTGGTTTATACAAGTACGTTCATCTATCTATTTCTTCGATGCCAGCAAATTGATAACACATTGTGCAAATTGGCGTGTGCATAGAGCTGGCAATTTTATCCGGTACTTTACCGGCGTTGTTTGATTTTGTGCCCGCACTATTATAATTAAATTAGCCATTGGACGGCGTCGGATCCGAGCCGACACTAAAACCGCACAGAGTTCTCAATTACTTTGTACTCACTTCACTTCACAACCACTGAGAAACAATGTGCCGTGCGCGGCAACCCTGTTATTTGCAAATGAGGGTCTACGTTTTAACGTCGGTTAAACCACTGAAAGCTGTCCCGCGGTGGTAATTATTGGCATCGATTACAAGTTCTCGTCGATGTCGGCTGCTCGGGCAGTGGTGTTGGTGGTGGAGCAGCAGGCCATACTTTTAATGGGAATCTATGATGTCCTAAGTTATGGGACAACTATCCCCGGGTGTGGCGTCCGATCGAGGACTCCAGATTCACAAACGCTCCATTGCGCCTCAAGTAGGATAGAATGTCGGATGCGAGGTGCGTTGTCCCCATTTAGTGGAAAATGTATAGCCCATCTGATAAACTTGTCAGTACAATGCTGCGATGACCTAATAACGTGCATCCAGGAGACAAGTCTTCGGAGTGACCACAGCGGTGTTTGCGGCAGAGGAGAGAAGTCACCAACCCATTGCGTCATCGTCCCCGAGAAGCGTTGGGCGAGAAGGCTTATGGCACTGGGTAAGGTAAACAAACCATTAGCGCCCGGCAGTATGTCGCGCCGCTAGTACATCTTCTCCGTCCCCGACCGGGAAGGGCACGGCACGTCACGTTGGAATCGACAGCTCTCGGCGGCGACAACGGTGCGGATGTGTGGAGCGAATCCAGCGAAGATCAAGGCTGTAGAGAATGCGCTGTACTGAGCACTCTACTCTCGATTTCGCACACTCCAAATACCGACATTCCAATCGCAGCAGGCTACGCCGTCGAGCAGGCTAAACTCTTCTTGATAGCTGGGGTGTGTGTGTGTGCGTGTGCCTGCGTGTGTGTCGTCCCATGTTGGTACACTGTCAAAACAAAACCACCGAGAAATATGACTCAATTAAGCTATTTTTAACCGATAGAGGCGCGCGGTTTGTTTGAAAATTCTAGGACAGATCGCACCCGCGAGCCAGAGAGAGAGACACGCATCGCAAGCGTGAGATATACAGCACCGGCGCACCGTAAACAACGTCCGGGGGCATTTGCCGACAGCTGTCACTTTCGCACTTGTGCACTGTTTCGTGGATGCTGTGGGATGCGTTTCCCGGTGCCGGAGATCGATGCGTGGCGGTGCGTGGATTGTTTTGAAAAAGTCGGATCAGCTGCAGCTGCAGGCGCATCGGACCGGGCGCTCCCGTGATATCTTCAAAATCTGGGCTGTGGGTGAATTCGGTGTGCACCTTTCATAACCCTATCAACCGAGGCGAACCCTTTGCTGACAGCTGTAGCAGCCGGCAAACGAATGTACTTCTGTCGCCCCGGTGCCTAATAGGTGACATTTTTCTTTCACACATCCACCCGCATTCCCAGCAAGGGAGACATGCACACACACACACAGATCCGATGTCCACCGTTGGGACAGTTTTTTTTAAACAAAATTGCCATGCCTTGTGCAGTTTTCTTGGCTCGGAAGGTCGATTCGAATGGTCGCGACCGAGAGAGTAAGGGAGGATGAATAAAAAAGATGAATGCATAAAACGGTGTAACCGTTAATCTTCCTCGGGGAGGGTTGGGATTCGTTTTGTGCTACCGTCAGCACGCTGTCCGCTGTGTAAAGGGTTCTGAGGCCCAGAAGCTGGGGTTTCCGTGGCAGAAACATCCACGGCCCAGACCAGACGGGGCCTGAATGAATCACTGCGGCTGTGATTTATGGGCCACGTCGCTAGTGGATTGCGACTGTTTCACAGCGATCGGCTGTCAAGAATCACTGGAAGGGACAGTGATTATGAAAGCAAATGTAACAACCACCCACTTCCCTTGCCGGATCCAGCAAGATCCTGTGCCCAGTTCGTGTGTAATTCAGTAACTAGCAAGTCAGCCGCTTCGCACTCGATCTAGTAGGTGCTTCTCCGGCGCCATGAAGTGAATGTTTCATGAGCGCACGGACGCTTCGGCGGGACCCATTCGGTTAACCCATTAACTTCCGCGGTGGTGGTCATTAGTGCACCTTTTAGCTAATGCCCGGCCAGATCGATAACTGAGTCGGGTCTTTTTTTGTCTGGGTGTCCGGTGACGGCTCCCTAGGTGTTGTGATTCTTTGAAGCGTGTTTTGAACCCAAGAACTTCTTCCTTTGAAGCACTTTCGGGTGTGAGTTCCCATCCCAGTTCCCATCGTAGCGCTAACGGTGGTCTCGCCCGTTAAGGTAATGGTTCATTATTACTAATTATTTATACATACTGTCTCCCGGTGTTGCATAAATGGAACGAATGGTAATTGAACCATAAGGTTGGGCTGTGCAAACTTCATCAGTGCCGGGAGCGTCAGCGTTGGCGCCTCCAAATATGGTCTCCATACGCTGGTGGTGGAGAAATCGCAACCCGCTCAACCGTGACGCCTGATCAGTGATTTCAATTAGTGGCCCGATAAGTGAGTACATGTGGGTACATACCTGTGGCACGGTGTTGCCTTCAATCAGCCATCGGGTACATTACCCCACAATCGATTACGCTGTTAAAAGCAAATGACGGATTACTAGGCAACACGCTGTGACAGGGAGCATGAAAAATGCACTAGCTGTGAAAAGTGCTCCACACGTGGTGGAATGTGTAGCGTGAATGGAATGCTCCGCTCAAGGTTGTTCCGTTTTGGCAGCGCGGATTAGTGGGCAAACACTCACACGCTGCGCCATAAGGTTCCGAGAATTTGATACCGTTTCTTGACGAACTACTTACCCCGTTCGGAGTAAACCCGACGAAGGTGTAAGAACGGTGTAAAAGCCGGACGAGATCCCCGGCGTGTGTGTGTGTGTTTCGTTTGGCGCTGAAGGTCGGTAACATTGAACATGGCGGTGGATGGCGAGGATTGTATTTTTAGCCCTATGACATCGGCCCGATGGAACCGGCCAACCGCGCAAAGGCAGGGCGGGATGGGTTTGTGGATTGCGAAAAAGTACACGTTTAGCAAGAATTTCATATATCCCCCCCCCCAAAAGCCGGCTCGTTAGTCTTTCGGTTCGGGTGTGTGCGAAGCCGGTATGATTTATATCAACGTCTCAAGCTCAAAGTATCGAAAAAGTATCAATGTCTCTCTCTCTGCTTTGTTTTATGTGCAACCTGATTTACGTTACACCGGCCTCAAGCAGGACGTGGAGCAGACGCATCAAGGTACATAAATAAATGAGCAACTTTACCCAGCTCCTTTTGACGCATTCCTCTCGCCGCATCAATCAAACAGGCCCGAGAAGAAAAGTTGACTTTTTACAATCAATTTCTTGGAGCCCGGCACTGAAACCGATCTGCAAGAAGTGCGTAAGTGCGCTTCGCCGAAACAATCCACCATTCCACCGATTGTGGCAAATGAGCGATTGTTCGACCCGCTTCTCATGTCAGTCAGAAGAAGCGTATCGGGAATGATTTGTTGCGCGAAGCTGATCGGCCGTTGGGGGGCCGAAGATTAACTACCGCGTTGCGTGATGAATACTAAATGGCGTACAAATAAACACGTCCCCCGCTCCGGGGCCGGGATATAATTGGACGCTGGCTGGAGTCGCGTTTCAAAGAACTCGGCGCGCGATGAAAGGAACGGACCGCGTTGGACGTTGTTTAAAAATCCGTTTCCGTCACCGTCACCACATGCGCGCACCCGTTGACCCGCAGGATTATGAGATTTTAATTTCGTGCTCACATCCCCGCCGAAAAACTTCACCGCTCCGTGTGCGTGTTTCGGGATCTGGATCGGATGTTCGCGCCTCATGTTCGCGCTTGCTCGCGGTGACGTGTGAACGTCTGTTGGACATCTTTCAGAAGCAACTTTTTTGTTTCATATTCGTTTCATTTTTCTCTCTCTTTCCAGCGCACCACAAACGGACGCAAAATGAAGGCAAACCGTTGGCTACCGGTACTGGCGGTCCTGGCCCTGACGGCTCTGGTTCCGTTTCCCGCCGCCGACGCCTGCAGTTGCCTCCCGCAGCACCCCCAGACGGCCTACTGCGAGTCGGAGTACGGTGAGTTATTAATGTGAAAGGTTACACGGTGCGATTAGGGTGCGTCTTAAGGCTTATAGCATCCTTGGGTTTGCGTAATCCTTCATGTCTCCGGGTCACAATGGTGGCATGATGAGCCGTCCGTCCGGTTTATCTCGTTTACCTGGATGAGTCGTAAAAGCGGCCGATTTTATTACCGTTTTTGTTGATGAATTGACGCAATTATCCTTCACCTACTGGGGGTTCAAGTGTTTGCAGTCGGTGTAAAATGGGATGCGGAGGGCGTGGGAGCGAGATATTCCTCCACCGTCAGCTCATGATGACCTCACATCATTGCCAAAAATTGCAACATTTAGCAGATCCGAAGATGGCTGTCAAAAACAAAATCTGCAAAAATTAACAACACACTTCGCACACCTTTCTTGCCTTTCAATTGCAGTGATCGTTGCGCAGGTGCTGCGGAAGACGGCTTCGAAGAACCACATGGACGCGTACAAGATCGCGATCAAGAAGGAGTACAAGGTAGGCGCTGGCGTGCAAGAGTTGCACGCAAGTGAACGATCCTGCTTGCATGCAGCGTGATTCGAAGTTCGTACCGTTCAACGTTACGTTTCCCACGCTTTCAGATGAGTGACGAGGCACGGAAGCTGCTGCGCAACGGCAAACTGTACACCGCGTCCTCCAGCTCGATGTGCGGCATCACGCTCGAACCGAACAAGCTGTACGCGATCGCGGCCAACAGCGACGAGGTGGGCCTGTGCGACTTCGTCCGCCCGTACGCCGACCTGTCGATCGTGGAGAAGCGCGGCCTGGCCGGCATCTACCGGAAGGGCTGCCGGTGCAAGATCAACCAGTGCATGGGCTACAAGTGCAACCAGCGGGTCGCGTCCTGCAACTGGACGCCGTTCGCCGCGAAGGGCATCTGCGAAACGAGCTACGGTTCGTGCGTGCCGGCCGGCATCGTCAAGGAGGACGGCACCCCGATCAAGTGTCACTGGCGCCGGTCGCCCCGCTACGGGCAGTGTGTGGCCAAAAATGGTGGCAAGTAAGGGAGAGGAGGGCCAAACGGCAGCGTCCGGCGGGGTGATTAGATTGTTGTTATGAGCGTTTGTATTTTTTTTTGTTCCAAGTTCTCGTGCAGGAGTCCTTTATTTATCAAACTATCTATGTACGGTAGAGCAGATATGTGTATTTACAAGCGATAGGAAGTAGTGAGAGATGGAGGGAGAGAGGAAGAAGGAGAGAGAAAGAGAGAGAGAGAGAGAGAGGGAGAGAGAGAGCCAGAGAGAAGGAGAGAGAAAGAGAGAGAGAGAGAGAGAGGGAGAGAGAGAGCCAGAGCCAGAGTGAAGATTGGTGTAAATTATATCCCACAAACACGCCTCCAAGCTCACTCCCGAGCTGGGTGTGCCGTGTGTGTGGGAATAGTGCGTGAATGTCAAATCTTATTTTTTATAAGTACAAATTACGATTAGCCACAGCGTGCGCCACAGGGCGAACGTCGAATCGGGAGCCGAAAACAAAGAAAAACTCCCGACGTCATTTGGATGATATGAGGTGATGATATTTTCATGAATAAATTATCCGATTCTATGATATTGATATACGACGGTACGAGAGTGAGCTATTTTTCTTCTCTATCTCTTTGTCGCTCATTTTCCGAAATACGACCACTTACCATGTCCTTCGGGTTCGGGAAGAACGTCTGCTCGACGAGCGGGAACGCGTCGCGGCCGAGACGGCGCTGGAGCTGCAGCAGATGCGCGAATACCCACGGTTTGTCCTGTGTGAAACAAAACGAGATGATTTCGTTAGTAACTCACGAACACACTCAAGCGGAAGCATGCTAGGATGCGATTCTACCCTGGAGTAACACACGAAGCAAGCGTTCGTCTACTGGGATCGCGGTAAGCGTGGCGTTGCGCAGTTGGTGCTGTATGTTTGGAGGGCGTAGCTGGTGCTGATGGTCATTTAAAAGCCTGAGGCTACCAAGCAAAAGCCAATCGTTATATAGCACTTGGACAATTGTTCGGTTGCTTTAGAATTTTAAACTAGGCGCGTGCGGGTGTATGCGTGGGGAGGGCGTCTAGAGCAAATGAAGCTTGCACTACCACAGAAAAGGCATGTCGGGATGTCGAACAAGAGTAATTGATGACTAACGTTCGTTTAAGTCGCCAAGAATAGTGAAAGTTACAACCCAATCGGCCAATAAATGGATTGTAGGTGTCCCAAGTACACTTCTGGACATTAAATGTAATCCCTACGGAGTATTCTAGCTAGTCAACCGTAGCATATCTCCAGTTAAAGCAGATATTAGGACAAATATTTTGATGATTTGGTTGACGAAATCTACCTGCTTATAGTATACAGCTACGAAGTTCTTGTTTGACATCCCTGACATCCCATTTAAAAGCCAAAGTGCACCTGTAAGCTTACACGGGAATGCTAAGCGCTTAAGTACACAGCTCCTTCTACCCACTTACCTGGAACTGGTACAGCGAATGGAGCGAGTTGATGCTCGGCACGCCGCCATACTTCAGCCCGAGCAGCGTCGACCGGTAGTCCTTCGACCCGTCACGGGGCGGCTGGCGCACCAGGATAAAGTCCGGCCGGAACGGTTTGGCCTGCTTCGAGCCGCCCCGGTTGCAGCCCACCATCGGGCCCGAGTCCGCGCTGGCCGTCAGCATGATCTCGCGGAACTCGGCCTGCTCGACGCGTATGTCGTAGTCTCCGTGCAGTCGCTTACCGCGGTAGTACTTCGACCAGTCCGTGTTCTGGTCGTCAACCACGAGCAGCGTGAAGCACTTGTCCCGGTTGAACGGTTGCACACGGCTCGCGGTCGAAACGGCCGCTCCTGGGAGGGTGAAGAAGAACAGCGAGCGTTACCAGCCGGAATCTACGGAGCTCCCTTTCTCAACACTCACCGATAATGGACGCGCCCTGGTCACGGGCCGCACCGGTCAGACTCTGGACGCGCTGGAGCAGACTCTCGCGCGACTTGGCCGGACTGGACGGAGCGCTCGTGCCCCGCTGGGCTGGGCCCTTGCCGAAGCTTAGCGACAGCTCGGGCCCGCCGGTCGGTGGGGCGGACCCCGGCGGCACCGGGCCACCCGGCGATACGGAACCGGCCGTACCGGGGGCCGGCGGTGGCGGAATGTTCGGCGGACCGCCGGGCATCGGTTGCTGCTGGAGCGGGGGCTGTGGACGTGCTGCGGGCGGCAGGTCTTTCGGATCGACATCCTCGCACTCGGAAGACAGGTCTCCCGAGCTGAATCTGCCAATGAAATCACTGGATCAGCGAAGCCACGGTCATGCACGGTGGGCGGAGAGTGTGTTCGGGGGAGGAACGATGGAGCGGTGCGATGGGATAGATGAAGGAGGCGGGTTTGTAGGGTGGTTTCGGTTTTCCGTTTTCACGGGAACACCGGGACACATTAAAAAGAAAGTTACAGAAATTCAACAAACAAACGAGAGAACAACATGGAACAAGTGTTGCAGGAGGCACAAGACACAGAAGAAGAAAGAAAAGTACGAGAAAAGTCAATTGAAAATTGGAACAATAGAAGGACGAAGTGATCAAAACAGAAAACGTCCGAGGAACAGTATGTACATTCAGCAAAACGGTCAGCATCATGACGAACCGGTTCAAAACCGGTTCGGATTGAAACGATGGAAACGAGCGACAACGAGCAGATGGTCATGGCGTAGTTAGAAGAGAAAGGTTGGAAAACGAAAATGGACGAAATGGAAGTAGATTAAAAACATTCGCAAATACATTTGGACACAAGCATTACCGGTCGGTTTCGTATGGGGTTTCGCGGGGTTTTTCGGCACGATTTTGGCACGATCGGAAGATTTGTGTTTGTTTTTTTTTTTGTTTGGTTTTGGTTCGCACGTATCGAGAAGAGAAGAAAACAGAGAACCATCAAAGCACCCGCAGATAATACACACAGTGTGAGCAAAGTAGAAAGAAAGAGAGAGAGAGAAAGAGAGAGAGAAAGAATGAGAAAAAGAAAGGGAAGAGAGAAAGAACAGGATTACAAACATTAGTAACGAGTTTGACGCGCGTATTCTCTTCTGCACAACTCAGTGGCAAGCGTCAGTGGCGCTAGCTTCCCTCCAGTTCCAGCTCGACGATCGCTGCGAAGCGGATTCCGGAGTTCAGCCGCACGCGTGTGTTGGTGTTTTTGCTGAGTGCGTGTGCGTTTCACCTGTAGCGTTTTCATCCTGTTACGTGCGGTGGTACGTGTAAATGTGTGTTTGTGTGTATGCGAACCGGAAGGGTACCGAACGGCTACAGAGAGCGGAATCGGAAGTGAGCGAAAGGAAGAACGATCCTAGAAGCATGATCAGAGGGAGTTGAGAGTTGAGAGTATTTTCGTGTCGGTTCGGGGGAAGGAATTAAACAAACCTAATAGCGAATGGAAACCGTACGCCGCTTGTCCAGTTTGTATGTGATGCAACGTTTTTTTTTATGGATACAAATTTTGAACGTTTCATGCCACTCTTTGACCAATCGATTCGAGTGTTGCGTCTGGACAAACATCGAGGTTGTGATGATGATTGTTCGACAATCGAAAATCAAACGTAAATCGTAAAGCGATGATGCCATAATGAGCACGGAACGGGAATGGGATGAACCAATCCAATGCTCTATTCAATATGCATGATTTGGAACTAAGAGGGACAAGGAGGTTCACAGGACGGTGCAGGATGTTCCGGATGCAGTTTGATGAGCAAAACGAGCAAACCGAGCGGATGGATGTAAAACACAAACACAAAAACGGAAGGAACGGATGAGACTACGGGGCGGCTACGAATGGGTGAATCTACTACGGTGGAGAATCGGGTCGGGAAATGCTTCCAGCCGAGTAGAGCGACAACAGCGTGAAGGAGAAAGCAAATTTGATGAACGTTAGCCCAGTACGGCGGTACTTACCGGCGCTTCAGGAAATTAACATTGCTGGTAAAGCTACTCTTGAAACTTGCGAAAGACAGTGTGCCGGCTTGTGGATCCTGCGGCACGTCCCGGCCGTGTTCCAGTGGGCAAACAGAATGCAAACGGTAAGAACGGACAGAGAGAGAGAGAGAGAGAGAGCGATGGAAGATTCGGATTAGCATGAGGGCGGTAGATAGTTACACATATAGACAGAGAGCTAGATAGTTGTAGAAGCACACAGTCACGAACATAGACACACATACACATATACACGAAAAGGATCAGCAAGCAATTGGTCGGCGAAGCTACCCCGGCTAAACTCTGGAGCGAAAGGCCATCTGTACAGCCGACGCCGTCGACGGCGGTGAAACTTTCCTCCAACATCACCGGCTCCGGTGTACCGGCTCGTGGGGTGTGTATAGTTTTCGTTGAGTCAAAGTTTGGCGTGCCTCAGGCAAAACCGGACAGGATGAAATGTCGAAGGAATCCATTACCCGGGCGCAGTGAAATGATGGATGAAAGTTTTCCCCAGTGTGACCCCGTGTGGCGGCAAGGTGCGCACCATTAGCATCGGGGAAGATTACAAAATGACAGTGGCAAAGCAAAACAAAAAAAAAGATTGCAAAAATCATTTCCGGGTGAACTAATATTATGCTATCCGCGAACGCAAACCCCGCGGGTGGGTTGGGTGGAATGCAGTTTGCTGGAGTATAATGTCCGGGATGGTGTTTACATCATTAGTGGGGCTGGGGTTTAGTTTGCAAAGTAGAAAGGGTTGTCATTCGTTTTCCGAGTTATTGTTTCGGCACTGAGTGCTTACTCCATCTCTACCCAAGGGAAAGGATTCTAAACATAATGAAAACCTTTGAGAAGGTCAATCAAATAGAATATTTCTTTTCATGACTCTTTTTGGCATAAATTGAAAGCTCAAAAATAATGAAGGTGGCCAGAAGATGGCGCCACTCTATCAAGATTGCAGTGTTACTTTTTTGCCATCGGTTTGCAGGAAAACAACTCATAATTTTAATAAAGTTGTGCAATGATTAGTTACTCTTTAATGTTGTATTCGTTTGACTGTGTGTATGCATAACAAAATACAAATTCCTATTATACATTGAATAGTTGATGTACAATAAAAGATTTATGTTTTAAACATGGCCCACAAGAATTCACTAGGCATGCATTTTTTTGTATTTTTTTATATCAGTAAGAGATAAAAACCCTAATTCAAGCCAACTAAAGCTCGTAGCGCTTGCTAAGTCCATATTGAAATATTTCACGTGAACTATGCGTTCCAGTTAAAATGTCATTGCTTTAGCATATAACTTTTCCATTTAAGTGCTCACTCACTTTCCCACATAAAAGAGTATAAACACGAAGAACAAAAACCCAGTATTAATATTTCTCTTTTTTCCACCCCAACCAAGTTGCCAGCGCACGAAAGTTCCGAACGAACAAACACAACGCCAGAAGCTCGCGCGGAAAGATTTATCCAACTCACGACGCCCATTCTGCGTGCACTGCTTGCACGACTTTCGATCATCCGTTCCGTTGCCTTCAGCTGCCACGACCGAGGGGGAACCAGAGTGGGGGGAGAAGAAAAATACGCCGGCAAACGAAAGTTTACCGTATCGTTTGCCGCCGGTTTGAAAAGTTTCATTATTGAATCATCACAAGTATTTGCAAACATGTGTGCGTGTGGGCGTGTGTGTGTGTGCTTGTGTTTGCGTGTCTGTGGCTGGTTTTTGTTGGGTTGGCAGTTTGCCCGGAACACACACACACACACACACACACACACACACACATAACACACAATTCTTCTTGCTGAGAAGCGACGACAGCGGCAAAAGAATGAAACGGCGGCAGCAACATGAAGCAGTTTGATGTTTCGATTCACCGTTCGCTTCGAGAAGCCAATCAAGTTGACAGAGCACGGAAAGTAGAAGAATGAAGCGCACCCTCTATAAGAAGCACAAGAACGGGATGCACAACAGTGGGATAGAAAATAACACACAAAAACTAACAATCCCTCCAGAGCAGAGGAGGCAGAATCAAGTCTACCACAGCGATTCCATCAGTCCGACCAGAGATGATGTGGAATCAAAATAATTGCACGAAAGTAGACAGCACCAGCCGAGGGACCGGCGCGAATTGTTAATTGCCAGAGGTGGGAGAAATCGCAGAACGGGCCAAACTTGTGAAATATAAAGAAATCATCCTCAATGGAGGCGCCCGGTGCGTCACTCTGCGTTGATTATGTTGTTATCGAACGAAGTTAGACATGTCCGACATGGCCCGTGAACGTGTGTGAACAGAGTGAGAGAGTGAAAAAAACGCCCTGAAGGCACGCTATTTCAAGCGTAAAAGGATAACGTCGGTTATGGCAGCCGGGCGTGGAAATATATAATGACTGGATGAAAAAGGATGCATGTGATTTCACAGCGGCACGTAAAGCGGAACAGAAAGTTGCGCATGAGAAGAAACACTAAACTAAGAGCGAGACAGAGAGAGAGAGAAAGCGAAGACATGATAGCGAGATGTACGATGGAAACAATTATTACCTTTGGCGGGGCGCAGATTCGCCCGCACCCAGCGTCAGATATGGCGCTAATATTGAACGGAACGGAACGTGAAAGTGAAGGCAACTAGACGCTACGCACCCGAGTGGCGGCTTAGTTGGCTTCCGGTCTGTGTTTGGTGTGTGTGCGTTTGGTGTTGCGCGCCGCGCGTGTGTCTGTGCGCTTTGGCCGTTACTTGGTCGCTGTGGTCGTTGTGCGAACACGTTCGGAGAACGTTTGCTCGAGTGGGTGCCGCTAGCTGCAAGGTAGGATGAGAATGAGGATGACGGCGACGATCGGGGGTGATGGCGCTGGGGTCTACTGACGGGGAGCAACGTATGCAGTGTGCGGTTCCGGTACCGATTACCAGCGTTTCGCATCGACGATGAGATGGTTGAGGAAATTCCGATGGGAAAAGAAAAGAAGAGCATGTTACAACGAGCGCATTAGTGATGATGCTGGGAACCCTGGGCCGAAAGTAACCGATGGAGGTGGCCGGAATGCACCGGGCAAATGTGTCACGAGCACGGGTTTGGGCTTACCTGTGGCTGTATCAGCTCGCTTTGCACCGATGCGTTGCTCGCTGCTGGCGTGTATCTGAAACTGAAACGAGCATACAGATATGTTAATGTAAACCGGGTACGGTTAGCTGGACATCAAAAGGATGCTGGGGCTTACTTAAACAATTTAGAAAAGGACGTCCATTTCCACACATGGCTTTCAGTTACAGAAAAGAACACGAAGCGAGGGGATTCGTACGAAACGATCGGGTATGAGCAGTCGTGACACGCAGCAAATCCTTCTTTTTCTTCCTGTCCCAGCCACGAATTTCGTCCTGTGGCATGACGTTACTTCCGACACTCGACATGTCCTGCTGGCTTTTGTGTTTGTTTGCCCTGTCGTTACGAGGTTCTCATTTCCGGACGAAAGAACGAACAGCACCAACAACAAAAAAGACATCCCAAATCCTGCTTCCACAACCTCATCCTAAAACGCCACCATTGGGTCTAATTTTGTGCCGAAGCTTCCACCGTGCCCCGGCTAGAGGGGTGTGTGAGATAGTAATGAAAAATTCATTAGCTCAGCTGCCCCGAAGGGTTTTGGCGAAAAACAAAACAAAAACGAAAAAAAAACCCGTCGACGAACATATATTTGGCGACCCCGGGCCGGCCGGATGTCGCGTGCTGGTGGTTGCTGTCGGGAAAAAACGGCTGTAGTCGCCATTAGAGGTAAAATCACGGACACGGGTGGTAGCGGCCTTTCGATGCCTTTGAATTACGCTTTGTTTATGGGACTTTGGGAGCGAGGCGTTAAGATGATTCAGTGTTTTGAGATTGATAAAAATAGGCCTAATTATATTCTAATTAGTGGGCTTTTTACACGCTTTACTTTTACCTTCTATGCTTAGAGGAAGGAGACTATTTACGATTCGAAATGAAAGCGCAAACTTCGTTGTAAAAGACAGAAATAAATGTATGTCTGTGTGTCTTTTGAAGATTTGAAGTAGAGAAGAGTTTATAGCTACATCGTTTATATCCTTAGAAAGCAAAAATTGCCGCTCTTCCAGCGCCAGGTCACATAAAGCCACTGGAAATGCCACTGGAGCCGAGGCCGGCAGCAAACGTATCGTAAAAGCCACTCGAGGCGAATCTTTTTCAGCAGAACAGCTCGAGATGCCTCTCACGAGCGTGTAGCCACCTCAACACAGTAGACTTTCTGGAGAGCTCTCCACTGTTCCGAAGGTATGTGGTGAAGGGCTTTAAAGCTCGCGCCTAAGCCCTAAAGGTGTAAGCCGCACAACCCTCGGCCGTGTGCCGCATTAAAGATGCTGGAAACGAAGCGAACATGCAAAACGAATGTTGCACGTCGGTTGATTAGGTTACCTCCACGGCTTCGGCGTGGCTATTGACGCAACGCTCTTTCTTTACTGTCCCCAATTCGGCCGAGCAGAAATATCGCCGGAACACTTGCCTCAGCCGAAGCTCCAAAACACGCGGCGATAATTCAATTTCGATGTGGATTCGCTCGCGTGGAAGCCCACCGCACGGGGGCTCTCACCCACACGCCGGGAGATGCTCGACCTCGACCGAGCTACACGAGCTCCCGCTGCGCTCCGTGGTAACCGTTTCGTGTGGCAAACGACGATGACGGATGCTCCCAGCGGGTCAATCTAGGGCACAGCGGGACGGCAAGTGATTCTGTTTACTTCCTCGTTTTACCCGGTTCGTTCTGGAAGCTGGTGGCCGCTGGGCCATACGTGACGGTGAATTTTTAATTGAACTCCGAGAAGCCAAGAACGGAGCGACAATTGACAAACATTCGTAATTGCGGATGGCGTTGTGGTGAACCGATTCGAAGAAAGCGTGTTTTTTTTTTGTGTTGAATGTGTAAATGAAATCGATAGTGAAATATGCTAAAGGTATTTAAAGCATATTAATTGAAATATTATTTGCAATGTTAATTGCAATTCTTTCTTCGTTTGAGTAGCAAGAACATAAGTAAGTTTTGTGCCAAATAAGCGTGCGACATCCACACAAACATGGCCACGCCTAGCAGATGATGGTGGGATCTGAAAGGTGTCGTATACTATGAACTCCTTCCAAGTGTGTCAAACCATCAATAGAACATTGTATTCAACCTAACTGATTCATTTGAAAAAGACAGTGAGGTAAAAACAGACATAATTCGGTATGTTTTCGTCACGGCTCCACATTCTTCAGATCCTGTCTAAAACGGAATATTTGAATAATGAATACAATGAAGAAATACGGCCAGGCCGTCCCTTCTGAATAAATAAATAATAAATATTTCACGGTGGGAAATTCTACCTCACTTGCCTTATAGTACAGACTATCAATATTCTACTAAACACTCGTTTCGATTGCTGCAGAATGCTTCTTTTGGGCTCGAGAGATGTGAAATATATTGATTGGCTCGCTCTTCATAGTTTATTAGAAAAAGATGGAAAAAGTTGTAGCTATCCTATCCATTGTACCTTAAATGGGTAATATATTAAATTTAAAGCAAACCCTCATACATGACCAAAATACGCTAGTACTCGCTTCTAGACACTACGAAAATATCAAAATTCCCATTAACTACAAAATACAACGCATATGAAAAGACGAACGTTGACTGAGAACATAAAAAAACTAAAGCAAAAGCTTGCCTCACCTATGCCAGCTTCAGCTGATCCACATTGCCAGCGCAGCGGCTTTTATGGCAGCACAGGAAAATCGATACACTCTCAATATTATTTTACGGAACGATAAAGAGAGCTCCTCGCCAGAAGGCAGAAACATAGCCGCAGCATCAATCGATATTCCGCGGTTTATTGGATCATCTCCAGTGCCCGGGGTTTCATAAAACGATTTATCGTACTCGGAACTCCGGTATCTGATCGTTGCTTGGATCTTTAGTAATGTGATAACATGGATTGTTGGAATTGGAGAATGTGTTCTTATGCTAGCAGTACTGCTTAGTGAGTAAACTTTTAATGAATAATAAGTAAATATAAAAATCAATAAATAGTAGATCCTTTAAACAAGATATCTCTTTAAGACGTTTATCATCGCGCTTTGAAGTAACATCATCCATGAGGCGCTTAGAAAATTTCCTCAAAGCGCCCGGTACGGACAGAGCCTTTAAGATGTTCCACAGGTATCCGGTTCCGAAAGTGTATCCATGGCTCAAAGTTTGTTTACCCCCTTGTGACGCCAGCCCCGTCCCGGCCACCGACACGAGCCACACGACCTGTGACATTCATTCCCGGTGAACGATAGTCACTTTCAATTAGGATTTAGCGCAAGACGCTCGAGGAAGATAAACCCCTCCAAACCCCCAGCGCCGCCGAACTCGCGTCGCAGCAAACGCATTCAATTCCGCTCACTTATTTCCCAGTGGACAATTTCAACCGGGGCGCACACATTCACCACCGCAGCCATTTCTCAGTCGATGGCTCGAGATTCGGGATGCGAAACTTTCGCACTAGGTCGATCAGATACGATTTCGGGGGGGCTGCCGTGGGAGGGGTGAAAAGGTGTCGGATTCGTTATCTGTGACTGGCAACTTCAAAGCGCGGCTTATCTCGTTCGCACAGCACCGTGAACCGTGTCCAGAGGGCAGAGAATGATTCGAGAAAATCTCGGCTTCTTGGAACGATTGCTTCGGGCGGGCTCACGGAAAACTGGTCTCACAGTGGCAGTGGAACTTTAAAGTTGGAAAGCAATTTAAAATACCCCGAATGTTAAGAGTACAGACGAGCGGTGCGTTGGGTACGTGGGCGTAATCAAACCCACACCTCACTATCTGCGTTATAAATTAATTTGGAGACTTTACCGAGGGAATTCATTTTACCATTCATTAGCTTGCTATTTAGAAGAGATTTATTTCAGGGAATGGGATACTTGAAGGATTGGCTTGAAGGCACTTGGCTTTGGTTCACCATTGTCGCACCATAAGAGACATTTTCACATTAATAAGCTTGGGACCAGGGAGCTTTTGCTTTAATTTTGAGCTTTCATCCAAGTTAACATGTTTGAAATAATAACAAGGTTTTGACGGTTGCAATCATTAATTAATGTCTTTCAGAAGATTAGCTTATTAGTTAAACATGTAGCAAGGCACTTTGTTATACGTTCAATTGTCTTGAATCGGTTGGCCATTTCCACTTGTTTTAATATGTCATTTTTGAACCGTTTAAACAAGGACAATTTAGAACACAACAAACAAGTATGCAAAGCATAGCTTGTGTACATAACATCGATTTGCACGTGATTATGAATGCTAATTTCCCACAAATCTATTCCAATTATTTTCCCTCGATTCAAAACCACACTTAGACTTCGTGAGCAGACGTGGAAAGTTCTTCATCGATTTCTGTTTCACTCCACCACAAAACGCACACACACACACACACCGCCCACCAATCAGCCAACGGAACACGACATTCGCCTTCCACGACACTGAAACAGGCGCCACCAAGTCTGTGCACTTGCCGGGCGAAGCAAGTTGGCGAGCGCACACAACTTCACCGAATCTTGGGCGACACATTTCACACGCCCACGAGGAATAACGCAAAATTGTTGCTCAAAGACCGCCCGCACCGTTCTCGGAATGTGCGTCCCGTGAAACTGTGCAAACATGTATCGCGACAAAGAGGAGTGCTCAAAACGATTGTTGAACCATACCGAAACGATTGCTGGAGACACTCTAGCCGTGACACTTTTCTTCCCAAAACCTTTTCGTTTTGTGCTACAAGGCACACTATGGTCCTTCGCATCCTTTTAGTACCCACAAGTTCCCACAGCAGTATAGGTCGATATCAGCTTGCATCTTCGTGGGTTGTGCAAGACCTGCCTTCAGGCTAGGTGTCAGATGTCACGATTGTAGTAAATTTTTGATAAGCTTTCATCAAGTTTGATTGGCAAGCGGAAGGAGCAAAATCTGTAGTCCGAGCACGATAAATCAACCTTGCCAGTACCACACGTTCTAGTGTCGTGTAATGGATGCGAAGGCATCGTCTATCGCATATCGATTGCTTCGGCTTCGTTATATCGCACGCCCGTAACGTGATGCGACGGACGGACGGAATCAATAAAAATTGCCTTACCCGGAACGGCAGACAGATTCATTCATCATCACTGATTATCCTTTTTATAGAGGCAAGGCAAGATGTGCTTTCCATTGGTTTTGAACTAGCCTGTACAAATAGTTATTTACGACATACATTTTCTTTCGATGTTCGATTAACAAACCGAAGAGCAAACCATTCACACCACGCCGGGGAGTGGTTCTATTCGCGAGAGGATAATGCTGGCAAACAAACCATCATCACCAACGCGTGCGAAACGATACACACCCCATCTTTACGGCCCCAAAGCCTGATCGTCCTACCGTTAGCTTGGCTTAAGGCGCATTGTTTTGATTTTGAATTTAGCTTACGATAAGCAGCACAACAAGCGCCAGCCCTCGGCCTCAGCTCAAAAGTCTCTCTCGAAACAATGGACGCGAAAAAGAATGTCGCCTTGTGTTTTTTGTTCGTTCGACGCGAACTTTTCCCTCGAAAGAAAAGCCGGCTTAGGCGATAAACGTGAAGCCTTCGTACATTATTTGCGCTGCCGCGTTGTGTGCGCCGGGGGGAAAACCAAAGTTTCCCGAAAGGTTCGGCTTATCGTTTGCGGTTTCGTTTTGTTTCGTTCACGATGCTAACCGTAAATTGCCATTTTATTGCGGTTGTCGTGTGCATTTGCGTGCGGTTTTGTCTCTGTTTGGTGCAGCGGAAAGAATGTGTTTGGGGGGAGTGAAGTTTGGGCCGAAATGCTTTCGGGCTGCTTGTGGAACGACTTAGCGGGATTGAGTAAATCACAAATCATTTTGCTGCAAATGTATCGCACACCGTATGAGACAGTAATGTTTATCAATGAAGCAGCGAACGAACCGCACAACTTCAAGATGTTAATCGGTGGAAATACATTACTCACATTGTCAACCAGTTGGTTCGTGTCAAAATTGTTGAGATTGTTTGCACGATCGTGAGATAACTTTGGTAGGATGATAAATGAAGGTTTTCTCGGAAATATATTTCCATCATATCCGTGGCGGACAAGATTTTCCTTCTTTGGGACGAGTTGGATAGAAACGTGATTGTCATGTATCCTAACATTTCGTCTGTAAGCATTATCTCTCCACAGACACCGTTCGTTTAATGTGCTTCACGGCTAGATATTAATATTTTATTCGTCGGACAATATTTGCGCCCGTAATTACACGGCAGCGAGACGGTGAATACCGACTGAGTAATGAAAGCGACTGTTTACCTTTCCGCTGCTACTCATTAGGGGTATTAAGAAGTAGGAAATCACCTTTACAATTTCGTTTCGAGAGTAACCTTCTTTTCTATTCGTGCACGTTTATTATTTTCTTTTGATTAAGTCTTTTATTTTGAAATGTGATTCAAAATATTGTACCAAAACCGTAATTCGGATTATAATCGTTTGAATCGAGAAAATAACAAATATTTATGCTTGTTACTTACGTTTCTGAAAGGTATAACACTTATTACAGTTACATTGTTTATTATGAAATGGACGATAAAACATTCCGCAAGTTTCTCCTTTTCCGAAAATGTACAATATCGAGCCTCAGGAACAGAAATTTATGATTTGGATTCCGTTCATTCAATTTCTGGTATGGGCCAGGATTCCGGTTTGCGAAGGTCAAATATTCCGCATACCAAAGGTTATCGTTCACAACGCCGATCGTTTAAGGGTTTCACCGCAAAATGTAAGTGAAATTATGAGCTCAATTGTAAAACGAGTTGTAAAACAAGTGAATCAACATTAGATTCTGCTAAACAGCGTTTTCAGTGTTCGCTTTTCAACGTATCCACACTTTCCACTCACATGAAAATGACCGCTGAATATTTAAAACACGCTCGTATTAAACTCAGAAAAGTCCGCAATCATTCTGAATAAGAAATGGATGGAAACACGCGCTGGATCACTTTTCTCTTACTGCACGACATGAGCTTCCATCCAAATGATAAACGATAAAGATGAGGTCATCAATGATGTATGCCGATACGGTTCGACAATCACGAATTAAGAGAGATTTATTGCGTTTCTCATCCCTCAGCACGTGATGAGCACGGGTCGAGCAAGCGTTTTGTAACATCGATATTCGCCGTAACATACCTGTGAGCCGTCTTTCAGTAGCAAATTGGTGAACACGGGACAAACCGTGAACAAAGATTACGCCCCCCCCCAAAACATCGTCCCCGTCAAGGGTTTGTCCCCTTTTTCCGTGAGAACGTACAGTCGGACGTTGCGGCTCGGTGTTACGTAAGTGTCGGCATTCGGGCATGCACGTGAGTACCGGGCCGTGTGCGTGTAGCATTGTGCTCCGGACCAGCAGCATGATCCACTTAGCCGCCACACACTTGTCGCCGCATCGCGTCTCATATTCTCTCGCGCGATATTCTAGACGCTTTGGACGGCACGTCACCGCCACAGACTCTTCGAATCGCAGTCGAAAGCAACACCGACCGAACAGGGAAAAGCCGTGGGAGAGCAAGCAATAATCCCATTTGGCCCCAAATGCAAACATCGAGAGAAGCTGAGATGCGTAGCTAGCGGCAGCCGCTGAGAGAACAGGATAATTGGGGGGATTTAGAATGGAAAAAGAGAAAAAAGGGGGCAAAAAACAGCGAGAGCGGAGAGTAACGCAAGGAGTCAGGGCATAAAGGACAGGATGTGGGCGTGTGTTGGTGTGTGTTGTAGGTGGAGCAGGGAAGTTTCGATAGTAGAATTCGGGACTCACCAAACCACCCCGAACCAAGTCCGCCTCAACCTGTGGGTTTATCCCGTCCGGTCGGCCGCGGATCGATGGGTTCTTAAGCGGTTCCGAAGAAAATCAATAACATGATTGCAAGCGCCATAAAAACGCCCCGGATACTCTGTGGGAAGAATAAGTTGAAAAAGTTCCCACACAAGCCACACGGGGTTTGTCGCAACTAAACACCGAAGCAACCTGGCTACTGGTGTTCCCTTTTCTTTGCCTGCGTCCTGAACATCCAAGCGTCCTGAACCTGCCCGCTTATCGTGCGGAAAAACACGGTGGAAAAAAAATCAGGTCATCAACGGGCAAGCTTTCCGGCCCGAAGGTACGAAGTTTTCACGCCACCTACGACCCACACTCCCACCCCGTGCTCCGCAAAAAAAAGTCCGCTAATGAGACCGAAACACACGCATCAGACGGTGTGAGTGTGTGCGTGTGTGTGTGAGGCAAGGAGACCGACCGACTGCGTCTAGTGCACGGGCGAGCGTGCGTGCCCGTAAACCACACCACACAGGGACATGGCGCACGAGTCGCTACTGAATGGGGCCGGGCTTTTCAATGGGAATTTGAATGAAAAATTACTCCCGCTTCCTGTTACGCCACGGTGCCACGGTGCGCGATGCGTGTGTGTAGCGTTTTTTTTTTCTTCCACACTCACACACACACACGCACACACCCTTCGTCACCCTTTCATGAGGGTTTTGGGGGGTGGGTGAGCTTTTCCAAAATCGATCGAATAGTGAATCGAATTGCTCAAATTGCAGGATGCTTGGTCGGTTTCCTTCCGCGCGGAGCGTAGCTTCAGTGCGCTGTTCGTAACAAACTTTTCACTTGGTCACATGGGTCCCGTCCGTCGCGCTCTGGGGGTTGTTGGTCGCAAACGCACTCTCTCTCTCTCTCACACACACACACAGACACAGCCACATTGACCTACCTGCGTTTGTGGGGTTTTTTTTTCTCTTCACCCGACTAAATCAGGACCGACACGATGAGATTCTGCCTCTAGCGCCCTGTTGTAAAACACGTTCTGCACGGAGTAAACGCCACCACCGGAGCCGGAGATTTTCACTTGCCACTTTTGCAGCGCCACAAATCACCACGGGTACGCTGTTTCACGACCTGAAACGAATGGTGCACGGAAAAGATTTCCTTCTATTTGAGATGCTAGCACTGGCACACACAGAGGCCGATAGCCGCACACACTCGACGGGAAGGGAACGTTTTGCTCCGACACTGCACGGTACGAGAATGAAGAAAATCTCCTATTCACACGCCGGACAGCTATCCTTCCAGTCGTCGGGGTTCGGGCGTCGCTGGTAGTAGTGGTAGTGGTCGTAGTAGCCGTCGGCTTCAACCACACAGACACAGCACACACAAACACACACGGGAGCAATACTACCACGGGATTACGCCGTCCACAAAACATGGGCCACGAAACATCCACGCTTGCAACGCCTGCTGAGAGCGCCCAGCCGAGAGCAAGTGTGGAGAGAAAACTGGCTTTGTATATCGATGTAACGGAGTTACAACGCTAAACCCGAAGCTACTATTCCTTCTTCATTCAACTAAAAACTGAGAACTGAGCGTAAAATTCACTTTTTGTTTTGGTACTTTCTATCGACTACACCTGCCGTTTGGAGGAAAACTTACAAACACTGGACTAGGAGAAGATAGGACAGCCTTAACCACTTGGGGACGTACACCTTGGTGACACGATGGACAGAGATGTTCTGAGCGAATGGATGGAGCTTCTTCCCTACAGGTTGCGGAAAGCTATTTGACATCTACAAAACCGAGCTGCGTAGTGCGCATGGTCCGCGCTCCACTGGAAGATAGTCTATCGATTGCTGGAAGAGGGTTCGTCACGGAGACTTGTGCGTGTATGTGGGTGCTCGTGAGAGTGTGCGTTATCAACACACCCTCAACAGCAGATATTTACTACATACTACGGCATGAATTTTAAAACTACAATACAAAACAACACTTAAGCTTAATATGAAATATTAATCGTTTTTGTGTATAATATGTGAAATACGAAAACAGAGCAGAATGCGAATGTCATCAATATTCCAGGTCTGAATCAAAGCAAATAGCAGAGGGGTGGAAACAAATTATGAAAAGGATTTTAAACTTTTCAGCAAAGTTTAACGGCTGTTGCAAGTTCAAATATTAAATTTAACGTTGCCATAACCATAAAACGGAGTGCCGATGCGATGAAAACGACTTGTGCTATAACGGTGCATAACCAGGGGTCCGCACGGTTTTATGGTGCATTAAAACATAGAGGGTAATCATATTTTGAATACATGTATACTAAACCGATTCACACATGTATTTTTTATGAATTTACACAATTGAGTAATTCAATTTGATATTTTCAATATTTTCAATGTTTTAGGTGTTCATTCTGTTCATATTTATTATGTTATTTATTGTCATATTTATGATATGCTCATTGAAATACAAAAAAAAACTTCAGCTTCTGTATTATGGAGTTCAATTTCTCATTTTTTGTTTTAAATAGTAATAATGTAATGTATAAACAAGTATAAACGTAAACAAATATAATAATGATCTTTGTAGCATGCTGGACGATGGTGCTGCCGCATTCGTGTCAGCTACTGTACCGTAAAAGTATCACAAAACGTGCCCCAAACCAGAAAAGTATGCGTGCACCAACTCACCTCTGGTGACTGTATGTGTGCGAACGACTCAGGTATTTCCACCAACACAGCATCAACATAATGCACTATGGTGTTTTGCGCTGGACATTATTTGTGAAAATTTAAATACCTTAGTGGAAATGCGACTGACATGAGAGATATAGAGTTTTCTTGAAGAATACTTCAATTATAATTCCTCACAGGAATAATATAATTGGAAGACTTTTTTTAACTTATACATTATAAGTTAATTTATATTTTAGTATGAGTAGTTAGTATGAGTATAGCTAATATTATAAAAACTACAGTAACACCAAAACTTCACCACGGAATCCTTTTCCATTTAAGTAAAACAAATGAAAAATCTTAAACGCAGTGCTTTTTTGACCATTTTTACACAACAGCCAGCCCGACTGTGCTATGCTGGCTCGCCCCAACACCAACATTGGAGCGGCTGGGATGGGATTTTTTCATTTGTTGTGAACATGTCGAGTGAATAGGTCGGCGATCGTCGAAACGCGCATACGATCGACTTTCAACAGACTGTTAATGTCGCGCTACGTGCCTCGGTAAGCCCTCGGATCATGATCGATCGATCGTGCAGGGTGTGTGTGCGTGTGTGTTGGAACCAACGTACCTCGATTAAAGCTCATATCAGTCGTGCTGCAGTGGAAAGTGTTAAAGCGAAAACGAAGGGTTGCGGAGTGCTGAAACAAAAGCCAGCCAGGTTTAGCACCCATTTCCGCGTTGCACCGCGAGGTGGGAAATAGAGCCAGCGAGTGAAAAGCAAAACAGTGTCAGTGAGTGAACAACTTTTTCCCGCGAGCTGGCTGGGTCGTGTGCTGCGCTGGGGTGAGCGAGCGCGAGCTAGGCTCCCGTGAGACACGGTGCACTAGAGGGGGGTTCGTTCCGTTTTCATCGCGAGATCGCGAGTACGCGAGTTGTTCGAGCCGTGTTCCGGGAGTGTGTCTTAGTGACTGTGTGAATGATTGTCGGAGGTCGCAGGAGAAAACTGTAAAGATTGTGTTTTTTGGCTATTTTTTCCCCCATCGGCCCATTTCAACGCTCAATTCGAAGGTCAGCTCAATCCACTCGGTGCCACTTGTTGACTTTTGACAGTTCTGAGCGCGGTTTGGGAAAGTGCGGGCGACTTCACGAGTGCGCGCGAGTTTGTCCGTCAGCATCTTCACCGCGGTGGTCGTATTGGTGCGCAAGTATGCGCTTGTGGTCGTGTGACTGCGAGCCCAACGTCGTCGTCGTTCGCGGAATCGCAGCTACGTTTCCGTGGCTGCGTGTTTGAACCGAACGGTGTGTTTTGCCCCATGTCCCTCTTGAGGCAGCCCGGGGTGAGGTTCACCCCGTAAAAGGGGGACCCCACTGGTCAAACCATCATTACGTAATGCACGCAGAAGGGACAAACTAAACCCACCCAGCGAAGCGCAACACAACGCGAAACCACCGCCGGCCGTGCGCGTGCTGTTGTGCGCCTGTGTGTGCAATACATATATATATATATGATTTGGAATTAAAAACCGAAAGTGACTGACTCGCTCGGCTGGCCCGTACCTAATTTACCGGTGCTCTGCATCTGTGTTATGGTTGTTGTTCGGTGTTGTTGTGTTTTTGTTCGCGTGGGGGTTTCCCGCTTATCCACGCGCGCAAGTCGCCGCACACGGAATCCGGCGCGAAGGTCCGGCGGCTAAGGGGAATTTAATTAAACACCACCACTGTTATGAGGCGGATCGGATCGGAGCATGTGTTTTACAGGAATGTAGCAGGCAAATTGCTTCGCGAGAAAATGAGGCAAACGGCGCGGTTTGAAAATAGTTTCCCATTTGTTACTCATCCGGCCGTGTCCGTGTTGTCACCGGATTCTAGTCCCACCCGCGTTGTGACTCACGCTCGGTATTACCGCATCGGGGGGAGGTGGAAATCGTTTGCTATCGTCTAGTTATTTACAAACCCGTGTCAAAGTCGACCAATTACCAGTATTGCCCGGTGCGGCCGCACGTTACGTGTGACCGAAGACGTGGGGCAGTGGGTTAAGTAAATACTTATTATCAAAACACCGTACACCGTTTTTTTTTTTTTTGTGCGGCTCCACCGGTCGGAAATGGACCCAACGGAAAATCACGGCAGCATCACGGCAGCAGAACGGGCTCGAAGCTTTGGCTAATTAATCGGTCCGCGAGTGGTCGCGTTAATTGTTTTATTATTTTCACGCTGAACCCGTTTCGTTCGCAAACGACCGATCGGGCGAGGAATTAATGAACCGAAAGTCGCCAGCGTTATCGGGTTTGACGCTTCTTATGAAATGATGCTTTTTCGGTAGGATGCTGCTTTATCGGAAGCGTATTGAGCAACAAGTCCTTCCAGTGGGAAAATATTGTTAGCAATCTTTTGGAACTCGTTTCAACTTATCGGGCCAAAAAGCTATTGCTTATTAAGATAACAGGTTTTTCATATCAATCGATTTATCATCATATGTATCCAATATATAAAGTTTTGCAAGAGTTCGTTAATCTTCAAAACATTTCGAAAACAAAATTTTGATACAATTCAATGAAGAAATTATGTGATTTTATTTGAGGTTTCAAATCAAATTTGAGTCTTAAAGACAACCCTTAGTGGTAGCACTTATGATTGACAAATGTATAGCGAGTGCGTACGAGAACAGAACTATTAATAAAATTACAGTTTTAAAGTTTAGTTGTCACGATTTTAATTATTGGATACTTTTTTTTAACTCATCCTTTATTTGTATCTTAATTGAATCACATTATGTTGGATAATAGGAAGCTTAAGGTATCAAATTTCCACCGCGCTTAGGTAACTGTAAACAATTTAATTATACTGCCCCGCGCAGGAACGCACACAATGCCGGGTAAACAGTGAACACGTGTATAATTAACACGCCAAAAATGTTCGAAAAAAACCATGCTGTCATGCCGATCCGCCAAGCCAAGCCCAAATCTCCGCACCCAAGATTCCAAGCGCGGTTTGCGCCGAATATTGGCCACCGTCGTCCGTTCGAATCGGATGGCCATCGGGGTCAGAGGCCATCGGTACATGGTACCGTAATAAAACCGCTACGCGCGCTTGCGCATGACACACGCGAACAGGCATTTAAAGTTTCTGCGCGCGCGAAACTCACCGAAACGCCTTCTGTTGCGTCGGGCATGTTCTTTTCTTTCTCGTACGAAATTTGCATCCCATCCGTCCGTCAGACCGGGCTGCCACGGGGTGTGATCAGTCCTGTCCTCCTGACCACACAACAACAACAACAACTAAGAAGAAGAAAAGCTACTTTTTTCGCCACGTGAATATTATTAAACGTATGCAAAACCGTCCGGTTATCTGACACCGATCCGTCGGGTCCGAGGTGTCGTGCACACCGAATTCCCCATTGATCCACGGGGGTGGGTACGTGTCGGTCCGTACTATCATCGCCACCCCACCCCGGGAGCCAGCCGGTCTGGCCGCGTTTGCATGGCTTCAGATTTGCGCTGCCATCGCCCCGGACAACGTGCAACGGCAAAGTAGGCTTCGCAAAATTTGACAGTCTTGAATTACAAATAAGCGTTACGGGACCTGAATGGCGACCGCATGACGGAGCGTTTCATTTTTCGGAGATATTTTCAAGAACCGGGAGGTGGCATCACTTTCGGGGCTAAGAAAAGCGTTTATCCGATTCCCACGGGACGTGGAAGCGTGCGTTTGTCACGATTCGTGCGGTTTGCGCTCGCTCTTTTGACGGGGGTTCGTCGCTTGTTCGTCGAACGGCAAATAAAAAAAAATCCTTCGTTTAAGACGTTCATCATCATCATCAGCGCTGGTTTCGTTCTGTTCTGGAAACGAACGACGCTCCAGGAACTGACCGGCCACCGGCAGCAACGCGATATCGTGTATTTCGTCGATGCTATTGTTCGCCGATGAGTTCGGCTGACATATGATCGCTCTAATAGTCACGCGGTAATGGATCCACGCTGTCCACCTTCACCTTCGTGCCGGGTTCTGATGCCCGGTCATTAGCTGCGTGGACGGTTTAGATAGATGCGATAACCGCGCCGAACGATCGTTTGCGGTGAAGGAAGCGAACAGCGAGACTCGATCCCGCGTTACGCGTGCAGGTTCGGTTTCTTTTTTTGTTGTTAATCGTTCTTACTTCTATTCCAGCTGTTCTAGATGAGTGTTGTAAGGTGGCCGTAAACGTAGCGAAGAGCCTCAAATAGCATTAAAGTGAACGTAGGTGTGTGTGTGCGTGTTTTTATTTTCGGGAGTGAATAGTGAAATTAAACCCCGGAACGTTCTCGAGCCGGGCCCGAGAAAACGCAATTTGGACGCCGTGGGACATCTTCCGTGGCTGGCCGGTTGGCTTCCCTCTAACGAGCCATTGTGTTTCGTGTTCACTTGTGTCCGCGCGTGTGTTTGTGTGCAATTTGAAGCTGCTAAAATACCCATAAAGTGTAAAATCCGTGTGAGGGTGGTCCGGCGGTGAGTGAGCGAATTGGTGACTACGGGTACCGTCGTAAACACGGAAGTTTCCACCGCGAAAGCAACCCCCTGCAGACGCGCGATGGGACGCCGGGAAGGATTGCGCCGTCGACCGGCGGCATCGACGGCAGCCAGCGGAATGATGGCCGTAACGGTGCTGTTTGTTCTGGGCTCGTTCTTCATCGGTCAGGTACGTACCAACGGCTGTGCTCTATTCCCCCTGTGGCAGACGGAAGAGTGAGATGATTCAGGGCATTTCTGATGAAGTGCGCAAGTGGCAGCTGATTTGCATTGGAAAGGAAACATGTCTCACAGTACCGTCGCACCCATTTCAAACACACACACACACACTCGAGACGCAGGTGAGGTTCGTGTTTAGTTTTCTCATCCCCGAAGCATCCCACCGCCGGGTGGACGATGCCTTAAGTGGCCGGTTTGAGTCACTTGCGCGTTAGAATGCGCATTCTCGTGTCGGCCGCGAAATGGAAACATTAGACACGTTTCAAGGCCTGTCGTTCCGAAGCGCGTACTCTTTTGCCACAAGAAAAAAAAACCGACCTCACAGCACATCATTACAGCTTTCCGCATCGGACTGGCATTTCCGCGATTCTTCAAGCCCCTATACTTAGAAACCACTTTATTATGCACCCCGTGCAGCAGCAGCAGCGGTTGCATTCTTCGCCGAACGAAACACTCGCGCTTGTGCGCTTATGGAAATGGTCTGCGGGAGGGAGGGAAGGGAGGTGGCGACGGAGGCATGTGCAGAAGAAGAGAAATGAAAGAGATTCACGGAGGTCAGCGATGGATGTCATCGTGCGTTTATGAGCGAATATGCGCTTAAAATGTGCATAAATTTAAATTTGCTTCGAACTAATCGATGCAAATTGCACGGTGCATGCTGTTTTGCATGGCTGTTGCACCGCTGAGGTTCAGATCGGACAGCTGTTCAGGTGAGCGTCACGAAGAAGGGTTCCTCCCTGAAAATTTAAGAATGATTTTTTAATGCAAATTTTTGAAAATTTTATATTATCCAGATGAAAGCCGTTCTGTGTTGTTGTCGTATTGGACTTTTTTCTCAATATTGTTGTAAGCTGGCTGATTATCTAGAGACATTTTGGGTTATATTCGATATAATTGCTTTGGAGCCCAATGTATTAACAAAATAAACAAAACTTGTTAAAAAAGTGTTTGAAAAAGAATTATAAAATAAAACAAATGAGCAAGACTTCTATCCAACATCGCACGAGATTAGAACAATCAACTAAACGCCAGCTGAACACGATCTATCAAATACCAGTGGATATAAATTAATATAGAGAATATTCAAATGTGTTAATATTGTCAAGAACTTGAAAAGGAAACCGTATTATTTTCTACGGCCAAACAAAACAAAGAGCAAAGATGAATCTGAACGATAAAATAAATAATAAAATTCATGAAAGAGACGGAAATCACGATAAAGACAAAACAAGATCAAAAAGCATATGAAAACAGGTAAAAAGTATTCAAATGTTGAAATACTCATACATGAGTAGCAGTGTATATATTCAAAAAAATAATAATTATTTATGAATTATGTTTAATATGGAGAGAACAATGTTCATTTATAGTATGATGCAGTTAAAGAGAAAGTTTTCCTTGAAATATGAAGAACAGGACTAGCATCAACGCTATGTAGGAAGATGAAGCATATCTCACGATATAGAAGAAGAAGAAATTTTCGAAAAATTCCCACTTTTTTGGTCGTCCAGAAACTCTTCTCCTTTAAAAGGAAACATACGGTCACTCTCATTGCCAAATTTGTGCAGCGAGTGCATGACTCGTACGCCTGACATATGTTCACCAGGTTGAACGGAACGGAACGTTTTTCCATTGAGTCATGGTGGACGCAACGAAATTCCAGCATCTATGCATCACAGTTCTTTGAAAAAAAAAAAACAAAAATAATACGATGCGATGACGCATACGAAAAGGCGCACACAAAGCGAAACATCGAGCCGAGACGTGAAAGAAATTCGAAATAATTATGCTTCCAGGAAAGGAAACATCACTTACCGGCGTTGCGAGGTTTCGGGTGGTGATAAGCGCGCCTCGGGGAGGGACGCCTATACCCAACGAAATGCGTCTGACGCCACCCGAAACGTGTGTTTTGTTATGGATCCACCGATGGAGACATCTCCACCGGGGAGGAGGCCTCTCTCTCTCTCTCTCTCTCTCTCTCTCTCTCTCTCGTTAAACACTTGGGCAAATGGTTGCACGTTTTTCATCGACAAATTGTCATCACGGTGCGGCCTCGGTGCGTGAGAAGTAGTAAGCAAGCAGGCAGGCATCTTGCACCTACGTGCGACCCAAGGTGATCGCGCTCGGTTGGTCTGTGGCGTGCCTTGCTTACATAGGTCATCTTTGCATCCCTGCGGGTTGCGGTTGTTTGCCTGGCCGCGTTACCTCATACGTGCTTTTGGACGACTCGCTGCCAGGCTCTTTCCCTTTCAACCCGGCATCTTCATCGTCGCACGCGGACAGCGGGCATGGGCAAAACCGAAATTTCTTCCATTTACGTAACGATCATCCCGACCATCGATTGACATTTCGATCGGGGTACGCCTGAGGGCATCCCGAAATTTCACGTGTTTTGTGTTGTGAGAACAATTCCGGAATGTGTGTGTGCTTGTGTGTGAACGAGCGTGAGCAAAAGAACAAGAGAAAAAAGAGAACCACCAGCGAAACCTTCGTTGGAATTTATTCACCTCGAGAGTGCTTGAGAGCTCGACCGGATCGTAGGACAGGAAACGCGCCGTACGGTCGCCTCTCATATGCATGCACCTATACAGTCGCAAAATGGAGATTCGCTCAAGAGTAGGGGCGCCGTGTGTCTCGAGACGGCCTCCATTTACCTTGAGCAGCAGCAGCGGCAGCAGCAGCAGTCTTACAAGACGATGACGTAATGTCGCCCGTTTTTGCGACTTTGCTCAACGCCTCGAGCTCGGCACGGTGACCAGGCCAGCCTCGGCCAGACAACACAAACTTACACCTACGGAAGTAGCGCGGGTACGGCCGACGAAACCGGCTGCTCGATTGTTTCTCGATCTCGCACACTCACAGGCAAGCGGGCTTGGTACGTTCGCTTCGTTTTAATACGTTAATCTCACCTCAAATTGATTCGATTTTCTCGAGACTTTTCCAAAGAGCCACAGAGCTGCGGACCAGTCCAGCCAGTGGCAGATGGGAGTAAGAAATTAAAACGCCATTCGCCGAACGAAAGTGATCTTCGGTTGCAGCGCCGCCAGAATGCAATTCCACGCGCTGTTGTTCTACAGTATGATGGGTGGAAACGGTGATGATGATGATGACGATAATGATGATGATTGACGATAATTGGCGTAACGTTCGCCAGTCAGTCCGTCGGGACGCCCGGTCGTTCGACGCCTTTTGATTGATCGTCGGTAATTATAAAAACGGTGCAAACGGTGCTGGCGAGGACTGTTAACCTCTCGCAGGAGCCGGACCCGGACCCGGTATCCTGCCGGGGAAAAGTGTTTGGGAGATTAAAATCTCACGCACGCACGGTATCGTGCCGATCGGAACACCCAAGACGGCTGGCGGCGGACAAAGCGGACATCATATTTTACACCTCGAAAGAGCCCGTCGGCGATCGCGGTGGATTGGCGGTGATTTGCGATGCGAATGCGCTCCCACAGGGGGGGTTGCTTAAGCAGTATGAACCTATACCACCTAGAACAAAGCATTGGGAGTCGCTCCAATGTAGTTATAGTTGGTGAACTAGCTAGGGAACGTGTAATTCTTTTAAAATTGAAATACTTAGAATATTTGCACTTTTGTGTCCAATTTGTGACTGATGAACTGTCTGTTTCAAGAAGAACAAGATTGTTTCAAACCAAAACAGATCTTGTATAAGTACTAAATATTCCACAATGTAGGAATAAGATCGATGTCTGTCCAGCAACATGACAAACAAAGCATTTGTATGAAGTCAAGTCAATTTCATCAATGCTTTGATCGATTTAAGGGTTATCTTGTTATTGTCCAAACTTAATTTTTTAGTGAGTTTTGACATGTATTTCTTAACATGTTCACTTCGTTGTCAGATATAAGTACGATGGAAGACTTGAGTGACATGTTTGGCTTGGGTTGATCAAATATGAGCCAATATATGGAAGAAGGGCGCTGGTTCTGGTGGAAATCTAAAAGCAAATCCGCTTGATGGTCACAGTGTTATAATGTTCAACACTTTGAAGCCAAACACTTCTTATAGGGTCAAGTTAAACCCTAACGTACTCACAAATAAGAAACACTATGAAAATTTCACATGCACTTTCCACAAATCGATCAGCGAAGATCGATCTGAGCCAACTTTTCAAACACAATCATACGTGATCTTTGTTGGTTTTTGGAGCACCCTACACGGCGAACAGGTGAACGATTGCAAACTCGTACCGACATGAACCTCTGCTCCTCTTACGCCCGCAACTAGAACAGCACTTCCTTCGCGAGCGCGTGCCCCTACCGGGCGGAAATGAAGAAAAGTGTTTCCTTATTAAATCGACCACGTTCGGTGTATGGTTTTTCAATTTCTACCCTTCAATTTTCCCCACAGAGCCGGTCATCGCCGGCTCGGTCGCCGTAAGTCCGCAGAAGTGCTGCGTAATGATCGCGATCGCACCATCAAGGGATGAAAAGCCCACCCCCTTATTTCGGCACCCACACACAGCGCATTGGGGGTACCCGGCGGTGGAATCGAAATAAAACACCCTGTGCCCTCTGCGTTCCCTTCCATGTTTCCAGCGGCACTAGCACCAGCAGCATCTGGCCGGTAGGGTCGGATTTCATTTGCGATTCACTTCCGACATCATTAAACGATGCCTCCCGGTAATGAGTCCGGCGGCGGGCGGTTTCGGCTTTTATTTTCGTGCGTTCCGCCGGGTGGGGGAGGCAGTGCAGAGCAATGGCAACCTTCGCCGTTCAGTTGGAAAATGGTTCGTTTGTTTGAAAATGGTGGAAAACGGATAGTGTGTGTGCTAGTTTTTGTTTTATGCTTTTATTGTCTCCCCAAGCGAATGCTCTCGATGGAGCGTCTCTTTCTCTTTCAGGCTGCCTCTAGGGTGTGTGTGTGGGTGTCTGTTTATTGTGCGAGAATTGCGCGCCTCCCCTTGCACTGAATACCGAATGAGATTCGCGTTCCGAAAAAGAGTGTTGGCGCAACAACACCCAAGTTCTAGCCGCTTCCAATCCCACAGCTATCTGGAGCAGAATGCGCATCAAGAATTCGGACACGCAGGGTGAATAATCAGCACCCCACAACGGCAACTTGAAGCCTTCTTTGGGCGCTTTCGGGTGCTTTCTCGACCGATCGGCAAAACGATGGAAAAGCGATGGAAAACGGTAATCAAACGTTCCACGTGCGGCGGGCTAGATGCCACGAGATGCCATTCACCGGTGGCCAATTTCGGGCTCGTGAAACGCAACTTCAGACAACGACAGGCCCGTTATAAATGCCCGCACACACACACACACGTGGCACGCCGTTGAAGAAAAACCAACAGAAAATCCGCCCCGCCGAAACCGAAAAGCGATTCCCAATCACACCCAACATTAAAGCCCGATGGTATCAATCTTCATTTGCTTTGCTAATCACCAATTCGTTAGCATTTTTGCGCGTGAAGCCAGGGGTGTTCTGGCCGGGATCGGGGTCTGAAATTACAGCCCTTCCCACGAGGTGGGTTTGAGGTTTTTTTTTGCTTGTGTGTGTTCGTTAACATCGTCCGATCTCCCGGTGGGTGCTGTATGTGTTTTTTTTCGTTGCTCATTTGTGTGTCCGCTGTGCGTTGCATATATTTTCACTTCATCTGTCGCTGTGGCGCTGGGGTGATGCTCGCCGCGCGGTGCGTCCCGATCGTCCGATTACCGTAATCAGCGCGTGTGGAATGGCGTTTCCGAGGATGGTAGAACCTAATTATCACCTTCTCGGGTGCTCGGGATGGAAGAACATGGTTCATGTGCCCCAGGTACCAGGGCCGATCAAGTCATTTAGCCTTTTCTTGCATGATACTGCGGCCCATCGTACGGGAAGTCGGTAGTTGTGTCCTCATCACAAGCGTCGGACAATTAGATAACGATCCATTAATGACAACCGCCTGTAATCGCCACTTTCTTCCGCGTCTGTCGAAGGGATGCGAGCGTGTGCGTGCACGAGCGAGCGAGAAAGTCTCATTAGTCGGTAACTATGGAGCTCTGGCTATGGTAACTATGGAAAATGATAGTTCTCCACTTAATAGCGACGCTGCAGAATAAGGTAAAAGTGTTCATTTTCCTCCACGGCACGGCCTGCTACTACTCCGGGCGGTAGCATCAACGCGATCACCTTAAGGGCGCCGGGCGAGGAAGTGTAACTTTCTCTCACCCTCTTTTAACGCCTCCCCCCACCCAAAGCGCTGTCTACACCATCGGCAGCCATCAGCACTCGTTTATTCACCAGTCAGTCATTAGCATCCGAGCACGGGGCACGCGGGATAAAGCAGCCGACCCGAGCCGTTTGCCAGCCCGGGGCCTTGCACTGAGCTCCACCACTCGCCCAAGTGTTCACGTGCGGCCCGAAACAAGGCGTTGCGTCATCCCCCGCCTCCGTTCCGTTGCAACCGGAGCGCAACTGCAACTGAAAAGGAAATGCATCTCGGGGTGCCCATGGTAAAGCGTTTCTCTGAGCGCCGTTCATTCCAGCCCGCGGCCCGGCAGCATCATCAGGCACATATTTCGGCCCGACCGGTGATCGGGGTGGAACCGGTTTGCTGTTTTTCGGCACGGTCGTTTGCGCGTCGTGTTGCATAAACGCTCCAGGAATGCACGCTCCGGTTCTGTTGCTGTTGCTGCCTCTAAACAGCTCGAGCCGTGTGAGAGGCGCCTAACGATCGGCCCGAACGTGAAGCGTACTGACAGCGTACCGAGCGCACTTCAGCTGCGGATGATTTATCAGTCAATATCGGTCGTGTTGAGTTGGGCCAGTTTGAAAAACGATCGTGACTTTCCGATCGGTTCGAGTACCTTCCGCATTTATTTCATCATAAATCTCCACACGTTCCGTATGTGTGTGTGTGTGTGTTAGAGAGAAAAAACGAGAAAAGTCGTCGTCTGCAATATTTGCGAACCCCAGGTGACAAAGTAGTTCCCGGGGGGGCCTCATTACAAAGCAATGAGCTCGAGCAAGTCACGGAGTCGCAAACTCCGGTCCGTTTTCGGGTTCGTCGTCTGTTCGGGCGTTGGTGTCTTTCGGTTTCGGCTCAAACGGCCTGCAAGACCGGACGCCGCTTGCTTAATCGTTCTTGGGGCAGGCTACCGATTCGATGCGGGAGTGGTACCCCCCTCCTCCTCCTTCACTACCCCTCCCACCCCACCGCTAAAGGATTAATACATATTTCACCACCATCACCACCGCCAGAGCCCAGCGAACACGTGGGCGTGGGTTGTTCGGTTGAGTGTGAGTCTTAAATCATTCCAGGGTGCATATGGCGCACACGCGCGGGTGTACGACCGTCTGTCCCGTGCAGCAATCAGCATAAACCATATTGATTTTGCAACCTCGCGTTCGCTCACGCTGTACGCTGCACGCTGCCGCTGGGACCTCCTTCTGGGTTTGCAATTTCCGAACAGGAATCAACTGCAGCTCGAAACAGGTTTGTCCTGTCCCACCCCCACCCAGCGTTTGACCACGGCGAACCAGGGCATTAAGATTAAGCTGGGAAGTGGAGAAATTAAAAGCAATTGGGCCCACATTGATGAACTGTGCCATTTCGTGCCGAATATCCGGTGTGTTGTGTGTGGAGTTTGATAATTTTACTGTTGGAAAAATAAAAGGCCGATGGGAAAACGGTACGGCGCTAAATGAATAGCGGAATCATAGCGCAAGCGGGCTTGACGTTCTTTACGAGCATAAGCACCGGGACGCCGCGCCAGTCGTACATTCTTTCAATTTACACTCGGAATCGGCGAAGCTTATCGTGAGCGCGGTGGAGGAGGGACCGCGATGGCCGACGTGATAGCAGCGGATCAGGAGGTTTATTTAACAGCGTGTCGTGCTTAAGGACCGCTGACGGTTTGCGTTCGCCTTCGCAGTAACGTGAGTTAAATGAGCCCGTCGAGTGGATAAAGGGGAACGCCGAACGGTTTCATCTCGCACAAAACACAACACACACACACACACACACACGCCTTTCTACGTGAAGAATTTTGCGCCGAGAGACGTTTTCACGAGGCTCTTATCTTCTGCTGGGCCTGCTGCTTTAGTTTTTGATAATTATTTTCAGCAGTGGGTATCCACCTGAGACATAAAACATAGCCTTCTTAGACGATTGAAACGCGATGTTTTCATTCTGCTACTTCTTCTAGATGCGATCAGCAAACAGAAGGCAATTTGCTCGAAACCCAATTTCCAGCCGAGGCAGCATTCCTGCAGGCTCAACGAAACGTCAAATTGAAAACGAACGGATTAGCTTTCCGCGATCCGCATTCTATAATCCCTTTCGAGAGGGTGGGAGCGCACCGGACGACAGCTGGCCGGGGCCCGGTCGGGATTCCGTTAGGGGATGAAGCGCGATCCAATACGGGCCCAATACGCTCCAATGCAAACTCCGCCACCGTCGTCGTCGTCGTCGTCGTCAAATTTCCATCCAGCTCAAGCGAAGCGCATCGAAACCGGTAGCCTCCCGGGCTCGCTACTTTGGCTGGAGCTGCAAATCGATCATCGATTAGAAACGGTGATCTCTCTCTCTCTCTCTCCGGTGTGGCATTTGTTTGTTTGTGTAGCGCCGTAGTCTCGTTGCGCTTGAACGAACGGGCAGGCATTTCGCTGCATTTCGCGGCGCGCTGCGCTGGTATTAATTTTCATCCACCCCCACACTCATAAGCAACGAAGGGGGCAGAGTTTGAGACAAATGCGACGCAAATATCAATCCGTTACGCCACCTGCGCGTGCGTGCGTGCGTGCGTGTGGTCCCTTTTGTCCGGTGGCATCAAGGCAACAGTCGACACGGTTGAATATTCTTTACCTTCCGTCTCACCTTTCGCATGGGGTCTTTTGATTTGCTTTATTGTTTAATTAGTGCACCCGGCTGTAGCTGTTCTTCATGTACCGTTTCGATCGATTGTGTGACTGTGGAGAGGGAAGACAGTAGGAACGAAATAACAATTATGCCTACCGCACGCGGGGGGGTGTACGGCAATTAATTACGAGGCTTGTCGTTGTCGTCGTTGAGATCGTCATTCGAAGGTGGCGTTCGGGAGCGCTCATCTGCCCGCCGATTCCCAGAGAAAGGCGTTTCACTGGCGTCGTTGGACCGATCGCGATAAGTGAAAGGTAACCGTAACCGAGGCGAGTGCGACGAAGTGTGTGCGCGTGGGCTCAGAACCTGGAAGAGCTTCCTTTCGGAGGGTAATCTCTCCTCGCATCGAACAGGGGAAAAAGATGCTACCGGATGCTTGCCGCAGTGGCTGTCGGTCCCCAGCGAAATGACACGCGGGAGGTTGTACTTATTAATTAAAGCCCGTGTCGAGAGTGTGTCTGTGTATGTGTTGGCGATTTATTCCTTCCTATGAGGGGCTGTTCCTGCTAAGCAAAAAAAAACGCTTTTAGATTAGTTCGCTGATTAGCACCCGGTGCCGATGACGATGTGGAAACAAATTGAAGTGATTTATAGCGACACCAGCCACATCAAAACTTGGCTGATGACGAGGTGTTATGGGGGTGACGATTAAAACGGAAAATACCGTTTTTTGCAAGTATTGCACACATACTAGGGTTGAATATGATTTTAACAGAAAAAAAACATGACAATCGTTTTGAACGAATACAAAAAAGCTTTCAACGTTTCGCTTATAAAAGTATATATTAACAATAGAATAATGAATACAAAATACAACTGCAATACAAAAACTAACGTTACAACAACACAACTCGTACAAACAACACATATTGAGATGATTTGTTAGTATCATGTGGACAACTTCTTGTTTTGGTTAATAATAAAGACCTAAATGTTATATCATTTCATTTACCTATTATTTTATTTTTATTTATTGATTATAAAACACAATAGGCTACAAAAATGATAACTTAAAAATATACTTCAGCTAAACTTAAGTTTAAGAGTCCCTGCTGTGAACAGGAATCTAGAAGGAGGAGAATATACAGAGGATAGTTTAACACATAACCGGAAAGAGGATTAAGGAAGATGGATGTTATGGCATTGTTTTCATTTTTTTAATGAATCAAAATAGTTAAATAAACAATGTAACAAAGTAAGCATGCTCAATACACATTTTTATCAAATTATACCCAAGCACCCAATGTATAAAATCGGCTCAAGAAGTCTATATTTTACGCATCAGATTCTAAACATTTTGAATTGAAAATGAATCGGAATGGAGTTGAACTAATATTGAAAATGAATCAATATTAAGTGCCGGTAGGAATTTGGTTAGTAAATCGTTCCTTGGAAGCTTAGAACTTTTTTTTTTAGAAGACTACACTATGGTGTATTCCATCTAAAAATCCCATAAAGCTTCAAACTCTATTGAAAGTAATAATTTGAGCTTTTTCTAAATGCTAATAAAGTTGAGTTATCAATCGTTTAGATTAAAATATCTCTTTTATGATATAGAGCAGTTTGAGCCGCTACATTGTCTACTGTTTCATAGTGACTGGAGAATGTATTAGAAGACATTCTCCTGCCCCACTTGCACTACCTTGTCAGGTGCGCCCAGTGAAGCATTTTCCGCCGCCGGCCCATTGCGAAGGTGTTAACGTAACGTGCGCGAGGGCCACAATAAGTCTGTCAACTTAAATTGGCAGTTAATTTAAACGGTGTCCACATGTAAACCGTGCCCAGCTACGTGCCCTAGGGGCGAAACCGTATTAAAGCCGATTCCGAGGGCACCCTTATGTGCGCACCCGAGCGCCTTCAACGCTCTACCGGCGTCCAGTTGAGGCGCGCGCAGTAATTAGATCGGTATTACGCGTACCGGCGTATCGGGCAACCCGTCGAAAAGGCACACCGCGCCGGGGACAATTGATTGGCCGGTCTAGGAATTGCACAACGACAGCGGGTTCCGAAACCCGACCGCCGAACTAATCGGTTTTTTCGGATCAGCGTGGCGTGCGCTGGGTCCGCTGCTCCGATTGCTTTCAATGGTAATGAGCCATTGTGCGGCGGCACCCAAGGACCAAGGATCTCGGTCGGTGCGACGATTCGCGATCGGCCCGCCGTTCGAGTGACTCTCGGACGCTTGGGATCCGACGGGAATGTGTATGCCGTTTTTTTTTCTTCCCTTCTATCCGATTTTGACCGATGATTGTGCGAAAAAACGTTGTGCGAAGGGTGTGTATGTGTGTGTGTGTGAATTCCTTCGAAATTGCGATGATTCGCACGCGCGGCACAAGATCCAACCGAAGCCACGGGCCGGACCAGGACCTTCGGCGTCGGGTTGCCTTTGTGCCGTTCAGGTTGAAGCGCGCGCATGCGCTCGTCCCTCCTGGCGCGTTCCAGAACTCGCTTGTCATAAAACACGATCTGCTTTTATTATTCCGCACGGGGTTGCGCGATTCTTTGCGACCGGGGCTCCCAGGGGCTCCCTGCCGGGTTCGTAATAAACTTGCTCAAAATATCGACACCAGCCATAACGCGGGGCCGGCCGTTCCATGTCCGTGCCCGGGGGCGACGGCGGATCTTCCCGCATGCGAACAAACACCCCGACGCCCGGGCCTGGCGGGATGCAGTAACGATGCAAACCGCAATCGCGATCACAAGCCGCGAGACGGGCTTTTTTCTCCCTCCTTTCGCTCCTCTATTGCCGCTAAATTATTCATTTCGGTTTTGGCTCGAGTACGTACGTTTCCCCGCAAGGACAAGGGCCGTGTGCGCGTGTGCCTTATAAAAATAAAAATATAAATAAAACGAGACGTGTGCGTGGCGGAGAAACGAGAGTGAAAATCCGGGCACGAACTCCCTCTGGCTCCGAAGCGGTGATCCGAAGCCAAACCGACGGGCAATTCAATTGCATTCCGGAGCCAGCCGTGTGCGTCTTGCGTCACACGATAATGGCGCTGTTCCCGGCTGCAGCTCGAAGGCGAAATTTCCGCGCGCTGTATCCGATGGCCATACGCACGGAGCGTCTTAATGCGAGCGGGAGAACGGGATCTGTTTCTTGTTTCGTTTCTTGAAACGGTTCTTGAGGGACGTGGAACCGCAATGCTCGAGCGCTCGGTGTGGTACCGGATTAGATTCTGCACGGAACGAATTATGATGTCAGCAGGAGCGAGCGTGGGAGCAAGCCGGGAGGATGGGTGTTGGGAGGGAAATTGCAGAAAAGTAATGTTATAATTATTTGATGAAATAATTTGCAACCGATAAGGGTTGGCGCATTCGGTTCAGCGGGTATTCGTGCAGCAATTATGTGTGCTTTAGTTGAGGCTGAACTAATTACGCCCATTGCAGACGGAGAGATTGGGAAGGAATTTTGGACTTATCGAGAAGCTAAGAAAGGATTTGTAAGAGATGTTTAGTATAAGGAATATAAGTACAACTTAAACTGTATATATTTATATCCATAAACAATAATAATAGTATAGAAGTCTTCTAGTATAGTCTGATATGGGTAAAAGATATTAAGAAACACTCCAAGGGGAACATTAATACGGAGCCTAGCTTTGGCGGTGTTATCCCAATTAGTAGACGTCTGCTAATGAAATCACGCTGTGAGATATCGCGTCTGGATGACAACTCAAGCAGCTCGAATAGATACATTGCATCAAGGCGTGCAACGTAGGACAACGCGCGTAAACCTTCCAAAGAATCTAATTTGTCGAACCAACAAATAGTCTGAGGATAAAATACAATGGCTCAAGACTGAATTACAGAAATAAACATGTATAGGATTTGTAGTGATCCGTCTCTTGCACCTCGCATTGCTACTCGCTTTTCTCATGTGTCATCATCTGTTCCAGCATCCCATCAGGCTCCGCTCTCTCGTAGATCGGAGTTAGGCTACGCCCTTACTTAGATCACCATACCACAAGATACATTCAATCAGGATCTAAGAACACTCTCGATTGTCTACATAAGAAGTCTAAAATCGAGATGATCTTCTCAATTGCTTCTTTATAGACTTCCAAGTTCCTAGCAGCCTTTATTGCTGACCTTGATCTAGATTCCTATTCTTGAGGATGAGGGGGAACATCCCACCTTATATTCAAAACTACGCTCTGTGATATATGAAACCTTGGGCCTATAAAACTATAGAAAATCTGTAAGCTGAACGAATATTGGATTGACTCTGTCCGTCCAAATTTTACCTCTTGACCATCTACTCGTAGCAATTAGCAATTTGTTATCTTCAAAAGATACTAAATAACTCACAGCGCATTGGTATTCACTGAATCCATCCGATCGTGCGACTGCTCACTGTTCAACTGTACACTGGGTCATATTTTGCTGGATCTATAGATGACACTCACATCAGTTCACGACTGGCATCGTTTCCGCTGTCATATCACTGCGAAGAGAGATAATGAAAGCATGCAACGCTCACAACCAACCGCAACCGCAAATTAGAAAGCCTGCATCTGGCTGCAGCTCGTGCTGTATGTCGTTTTGCACGATTTCGAATTTCGACTACCTCCAAAAACCAACTCCCGCCCCAGCGGAGGCACGCTCGGAAAAAAGGGCACAAAATTTAGCACACTTTCCAAATCGCACGCTCGCCGCGGCAGCGGGTCGCGGAAGATTGGATCGCGGGGATTTAGTATGTGCGTGTGTACCAGCCGCAAGGTGCATGCAGCTTCTCCCTACTCTCGGTTGCATATCGCACGAGCGCTTAGTTCGGCGCACCCGACACCCGGTTCCGGCTAATGAATGAATGGATGGAAATTTCGCGAAAAAAGGCCTAGGTTCCCACCCGGTGGAAGCGAAAGTGTGGCTTGTGTTTTAATCGCCGGTGGCGGCCGGAATGGTTGGTTCGTGCGGATTTGATACCGCTTCACTTTTACCATCATTTTGTTTTTGGTTACGGTACCCGGCCGTGTTTGCCGGTTCCGGTCGTGCGGTAGTAAATAAGCCAGCTCCCTTGAGGCCCTTGATTGGGGAAGGAAAATAAGGGCGCATTAAATGCCGATCCGTTGCGTACAAAGTAGCGTTAGACGCAGCTGGAGTTCGTTCTGCGTACGGGCGTCGGCAGAGGATATAGAACGTCTAAGATCCTGCGCGCGGAATGGGTAGTGTAATAATCGAAAATTACGAACGCCCTCCGCGTCTGGCCGCGAGTGGCAGACCAATTTCGTTCGCTTCCTCGTTGGTGGTTTTCGGTGGCTTTACCACGCCAATGGGAAAAACGAGGAAATGAGAAGAGAATTTCACTTCAAATGAATGCCGTTCGGCTGCGGAAAGCTCGTTGTGGTTTGCGGTTTTCAATTCGACCAAAACGCTCCGTTTTGCGGCTAGAACCCGGCGAACTGCCGGGGCGTATGGAGGCGTATCGAATTGGCCGCCCGATGTTTCCTAACTTGCCTCCACGCTCGGCATGAGTTCTGCGCTACCCTAGCAGCCGGGAGCCCTGGAGAAGAGATGCATGCTTCTGAGAATGCTTCTGCCGTTGGCCTTGTCAAGGGGTGTTCGCGATCGTAGGCGCGAACCGGGCCGTCGCGAGGTTGTGCGGTCTTTACACCTCCTCAGCTACGCCAAGGTGGCAGTCGGAGTGGGCACAAGTGCAGTTTAGCCGCCGGCGAGGCGTACGAAGAGGTGTACGAACGAAGCGAGTCTCGTCCCACCAGCGCCGGGTGTCGCGAAGGCCAGCGTGGCCTTTGAGCGTTTGGGGTGTACAGAATGAAGCTGCAAGGGTGCCACAGGCACGTCATAAACGGTTGAGTTATGTCAGTGGTCGGCAACGTGTGGTTATTTTTGCTTGGCTGTTGCTTACGCACCATCTCGAACATTGTAATGCTCTTCTCAAACCTAAAATATGGAATATCAGAATATATACATTGATGGAAAAGAGATTGTTCACCTCTCCTTATTGCTTTTGCGGCTAGCTAATAAGGCTTAACATGTCTGTAATAGTCACTGGCTGTTATAGTCAGATATTCACCAATTTAATTTGGGGTTAAGAAAGGAAATAGCTCATTCGTAGCGTGCTTTGTATCCTTCGCCTTAGTAGTTACTATAGTATCCATCAGCCCATCAACATCATCAATAGACATATTCAAGATCTATTGTATGTCAAACTTGTTGGCACACTGCCTAATGCTGAGTTATCTTCTATACAGCAAATGCTCAGCAATGAGCATGTACCAAGAGTTATATCGTGAACTATCAAATACACAACTTAGGTGGCAACATATAAAACAAAATTCCTTACAGACTGATCATTCTACTCACTTTAGTAATAAATAACGCATCTCACTACAACCGTTTCACCCCGTTCAATCGTTCATTGACCGCCAACCATCCCTGAACGAAGAACGCATCCGAAAAGCGTAGTTGTTTTGGTTGCGTGCACGACAACGTGATGAAACAATAGCACGCAGCAGGGCAGCACATTTTCAACATGCTCTAATTCTTACCCCCTTATTCGCGCCCCCATAAAAAAAACTCAACAACATAAAAAAGCTCGGTTGACTAAAAGTGTTTATGCTGAGCGACCGAAAAGTGGGGGCCGTACTGCTAAAACGGTAATCGCTTAGGTTGGATCTAGCGGCGGCCAAAGTGCAGGCCTGCGTCATCGGAACAATGGACGAACGAACGAACGGCGGTGTTGGGGCTCCTCAACAGCTCAACAGCGTGAGCAAACGTGATCTTCTGGACCGTCCGGCCTAGACCTTGCCTAGCGGGCGGTGTAGGAAAACTCGCCCTCAACCTCCGCTATCAGCTCTTTATCAGCTGCAAACGGCTGGTTGTACGCTTCCTTTTTATTGTTCTATTTATTGTGTTCACTCATAACGCGAGGGTGGTGGCCTCTCGCATGCTCGTTTCCCCCGACGAGGCGGGCGATTAAGTCTTCCCGAAGCGAGACTTGATTCTGGCGGTGCTGGAACGAATGCGAAGGTAATTAAATTTCGCCCCGATCTTGATATCTCGATCGCCGTGGCTTTTTTTGTCGAAAAGAGGAAGCAATTTCGAGATAGAGAACAGAACAGATGAAAAGCAGACAGCTTGACTACCGAAATTCGGTTAGGGTTTTTTTTTTTGCTTCTCTTCGATAGTATAGTAAGCTTCTGGTGGCAACGATCGAGTGGATCGTGCAGATAGAAATCTAGAACTAGAAAATTTCTCATTATGTGGATGTGTGTTTGATTGAAAACAGAAAACGATCGCGGTGCTGTTTGAAGTCAGCGCGGCGTGTGAACTTCCCGGCGAATGACGCGGACGTGTTGATCGAACCGATTCGCTTGGAACTTCTTATCGCATTCGCGAATTCCCTTAGTCGTTCCCGACAAGTGAACGTATCGATTGGATTGGAATCAATAAAAGGCTTATTAAATTTTCTACACATAGAGCATGTCAATACACCCAGCACTTGCTCCAGTTCTTCACGTTGTAGCTGTCTAACCGATTGCTGCACCGTGAGAGCCAGCTGCCGGTACAAACTAGAGCGGACAAACAAACCGCCCCGAGGCTACTTTGCATTTGCGTATTGTTTACCGTCCCGGTGCGGTTGTTGTCACTTGTTTAACGTTCACCAGCAGCTACCATGACATAACACAGCCCCATCGCAACGCCACTCATCCGAACGGGGCGGTCTGTTTGCAGACAAACGATGACACGCAGATACCAACCCATAGATCATGCTAATGGCACGCAGCGTGCGCGCTGCGTTCACTTTCCATCGTACGCGTCCGCGAAAACGGACGTTGATCTCTCTTGATGTGCAGCCGCATCACACACACCAAACACGCGGCCATCTGTTCGTATTTGGGTCATAGTTTATCGAGTTTGGTTGCATAAAGCGCACACAAACGGGGGAGGTAGTAGATACGATCGAGATTTGATCAATCTCTCGCCGGGTGATTATATGTTAATTCTCCACATTGCCATTGACGATCGGAAGTAGCGTCGGAACAATTAGTGATGATGTCATCGGAGGTTTGGCTTGCGGACTAGAATGCAGCCACTATTCAATGCCACCGGCTAGAGGATCGCTACAAGAATGAACAATTTGCAATTGCGGATCAAATTGAACGAGACGTGATTCATCATTACCACTACGTGCACACGACAAAACTGGATGTCATTTTGCGGAAAATACATGACCAAGCGTCTGGATCTATCTGGATGAGAGCATTTCCAAATGATCGCACCATGACCGTGGTGGAATGTATTTCCAATTGTCACAGCCATTCTACAGCTCTGGGTCCCTCCAGCGTAATGGTGATAGTCGTTGCCGTGTTGGACCACCTGCCCACCGTGGCATTATCATTAAATCGCGCCAGAGGTAATGTGTTTTGATGTGACGACGGTAACACTCATCACGTGGTGATCTTCACACGTCCACACACTATCGCTCCGAAGATAGTGGATTGTGACGGTCTCACCGTCTAATATGATTAACGATACGCGAGCAAGGGGCCAGAACCCATCGTCTCCGACACTGTCACCTACTCGAGAAAGACTTGGGCCGCCTGGAAAACTGCATCGTAAGCGCGTTCCCTTGGACCAGAACTCCGCCACTGGAAGTGAAGCGCCCGAGGCTCGAACTGAAGCGTCATTAAATCGGGCCCAAGTGGCGGCATTAGAAATGAGGTTAAGCTAACCGTGTTTCCCATCGATTGGAATTTCTCAACACCGTCATCGCATTCGTCCAGTGCTCGGGTGAGCTAATTGTTCCGATTGGAACCCGCCATGAGGGCTCGGGGCTCAACTCTTTATCGCCCGACGAACCGAGGTGGATAGGCGCGCGGGTTGCCCGTCATAATCGCTTCGGACGGCGCACCGGTCGGAAAATCGGCAATTACCGATCGTCGGTGCCGCAAGGTCGTAAATTTCACCACAATCCCCATGTCAGCACCGGCAGCTGCGCAACGGATGCGCCCCGTCAATTATCGATCGGCTCGAAACCGATGGCGGGGAGTTAGATTTGGCGTCTCCGCTGCTGGACGTGAGATGCAGCCGTACGATCGGTCCCTCGGCTGGTTGGTTTACTTTCGCGTAATCATAAAGTGGCCACTGAGCTGAAGTTGGGGCCCACTATAAGCGTTTTAATTTGGCCAGGGAAGATGCTCGACTGGAACTGCCACTTTCCGTTCGGCAACAGCTTCATTTAGGGTTTATGCGTTTACGATTCACGTCCCCGATTTGCTTTCCTCCTCTTGCCGGGAGCATTTTTTGGAACAATTTTGTGAGGCGATTTTCAATCTTTCTTGAAACTCGAAACTAACGGGTTTCGGTTCGACTCACGCAGAAAGAAGTTGTTACTGTTGCGCGTTCGTTCGCTCGAGCAAGCCTTTTATCTACACAAAACCAGTTTAGCACACATTCCAAAAAAACGATCACCGGGCTTTAGTACTATCGCCTCAGCAAATCCAACGCCAGAATTTGTCTCCTACCCTTAAGAACACTGGCTGACTTAAGTGTAAGCTGCTTTTCGTGGCCAAAAATAGCGCTCCGGTATTAATCATTTTCAATCGTTTCGCAGCCGGTTTCTGCCCCGAGCGATCCGCAAACCGAACGATGAACTCAAACATGATTTAACCGCCAAACAAACTCCCACATCCACACCGCTGCTGTGATGCAAAAGAAACCCCCCCTCTGGCCGAAATAGCCGAACAGATGTTTTGCGATCGATCGTAGGCGTCTAACCTGACTCGGAGTGACACTCGCCCAGGCGGAACCGATCGCCTCTCTCGCCCGCTCGTTCGCAAGAAGTTCCTTTCCGCCGTTGACATTGAGCCGATTGCCTTGATCGACAAGGTGTTCGGAGCGGGGGTCTGTCGTGATGACAAATTTGGTTCCGTTCCGGTTCGCGCGTAACGTGTCACGTTCCGGCGCTGTGAAACCTTTTTTCGCTGATTATTGGAGCCAACGGAGGTTTCGGTTTCGCTGGGTGTGCTGTGATGGGCATGATAATTTTCAAGAAAGTCCATGCTTGATTTTCCACGTAATGTGCTCGATGGCCAGTTTAGGGCGAACTAGAAGGGAAAATACATGAAAATTGAGTTTACACTAAAGTATCTATACAGACTTTTGTCAGATGTTATCGGTAGATGCAGCATCGAAAGCTCGTGAACCGTTTCAAAAAACTTGCCCGTGAACCGGTTCAAAGCGCGGAGGTTTGATTTATTCAAATTGTTCATTTCAATTGGAATTTCAAATTTGTTTCATAATGTCAGTATGTTTAAGCGTTGTGAATTTGCTAATTAAACACATTCTTCTAAACCCAAATATACAATCCAACTCTAACTCTAAGATCTAACTGTAAGGCATAGAACATTCTCCAACAAGAAGAGAAACTGGGGATAAGCAAGAGTAAAACATGATGCAAATTGTCATAAGAATAATAAAGCGACCAAAATACATGAAGATAAACGGACAGAGAAAAACAGGAATGACACAATAGAAGCGATTTAGGGGTTAGATAGATGGTCCTCAACTGTGTTATACGACTAGTTCGCTTTTACTGAAGCGATACGAAGTGCTGGTCTAGATTTTCAGCTACGACTTGGAGGATATAATCAAATCTAAGACAGAAATGTTTGGGCGTTGGTGTCGCCAAATGCGTCCCATTCGTCACATCAAAATGTGGTTATAAAACAAAGCTTGAAGATTGAACATGGAACAAGATTTTAATCGCTATTTCAATAGTAAATACACCGATTTTAACATACTGCGAAACTTGAAGCAACGCTTGGCTAAACGGATGACGAGGTCTTCGATAAAAGCCTGTAAAGTCTGCAGGAGCGACTACATCAGGAGTATTACAGAAACTGTTACAGCAGATACAAACGTTCAAAGTTTCAGATTAAAAACCATACTACTAGTTGTTCAAATTTACGATCGGCAACCTTTTCCAATCAGTACGAAACGGTGCCCTATAGGTTCATGGCATCGCATTAACTTTTCCGTCGGATTTTTATAGCACGCCAAACGATCTTCAATCATAAAAATCGAACTGTTGCGTGATGAAATCAAAGCGTGATGTGAGGCCACAGGTGAAACCATCGGGCAGAACGGATCGGCAGAACGTGAGTCGCTCACAGGCGCCTTACCGTGATTTCCGACCCAAGTTGCGTAACCTCACCGTCGAAGAAGACCCTCCAGAGCGCCCACCCGATTGCTCAACAGTCGCCTGGTCCGAATCGCAGTGAAAGTGAAGGCTCTCAGCATGCTCCGGGCGAATTCCACGGAAATCAGCGTTTTCTGAACCCGAACCTGACACGTTGGGGTCTGTTTTTTTTTCGCCGCCCCAGGAGGGCAAACGTTTGGCATTTGCATAAAATAACTTCGTTATTCTGCGTCCATTCGGGGAACTTTGGAGGCGCTTTAATTAAAAGCAAATGCGAACCCGAACCGGCACTGCCATTGCGTGCCGTAAATCATGTAAAACTGCCCTTGTTCCGCATCCCAACAGTTCGCTAATCGCTCCGTTTTTTTTCTTCTTTTCGTTTCATGCTCTCTTCCAACACAGGCGGCGGGTCAGGATGCGGAGTTCGCACCGCACGTCACGGCAACCTGCAAGTCCGGCACGATGAACATCAAGATCCAGTTCGCCGGCCCGTACAACGGGGTGGTGCACGCGCGCGACTTTCGGACACCGGCCTGCATGACCTTCGGCAACGGAACCGCCTCGCTGGCGCTCAGCCTCAACCTGCTGGCCAAGTCGGGCAACAGCGAGTACTGCGGCATTCTCATCAGCAACGTGAGTGGCGGTGATGTAAGCTCTCTCATTTCTGGCTTTATTAACGCTTAGCTTTAGCCTGTTGACACTTGGATTCAATACGCGGTCGTCTTAGTTAGGCGCTGCGATCGGCCGGGTTTGTTTTATTAATGAGTTTGTGCAGGCGTCAGCGAAAGCGTCCGGATCCATTGTTCCGGCCGCGGTGTACTTCCGCGGTGTGCTGTTCGGACAATTGCGTATGCGACGATTGTCGTGCTCGCGATCACGTCCGTCGGTGTGGTGTGGTGACTTCCGCAAACGGGAGTCAAACACGAACCGTTCGTTTGTTTGCCTTGACCGGGAGCAAATTTTGGCAAAGCATCACGAGCACGACGCTTATTGGATGACAACAGAGACAACAGTTCAACAGTGATCTTCAAACAGTCTGTTGCTCAGTCCGGTGCTTTTAAACCTCCTTTTTATCGTTTATATACATTGGAGAACCAATTTGATTAATTAGCCGTGAAGTATACTGCAGCTGTCTGATATAGGAGATTTCCAACATCATGTTATTCCAGAAAAATGACAAACAGAAAAATGTTGAAATTTGTATCAAACAAATCCCGATAGTTATGAATGTATGAAGACATACAAATACTTACCTTTTACTTATATCCCGTCACTTGTTAGGCGATTGCACACGATGCTACATATGGCAGTGCTTTATTTCTTCAAAAATAGTCATGCATACATGCCTTTTTTGAAGTCACATGTCCCAATTTACAATAGTTAATATTATTACACTACAATTGTTAACACTGCTTCAAAACAAAGTTGTAAAATGTGAGACAAATCTTTCCGAAACCCGCGATAACGCGTTGAACCACTCACCACTCACTGATTTCCTCTCCACTTATCGTCCCGAACGTGCCAGCAGCGTGTATTTAAATTCCTGGTTTGTTGCGACACAAAAGCGTTGCGTTTGAAAAACAAAACAAACATTAAAAAAATCATCGCCTACTTGGGTTCGTCTCTTGTCGCGTCCCATACGATAGGTCTCTTCTGTCGATCCCGCAGGAATCGCGCTTTCGGTGCGGTTCAGTTCCAACGTGCGAACGCGACATGTCGCCGTGTCTCCGTGTGCGATTTCGTCACATAAATCATCGATCACTAACACCCGCGATGATCCCACCCGTTCCGGGCCGCTCTTAATTGACAGCAATTGTGATCGTTTACGATCGTTTAAGGCCGGGATACACGGGATCTTCGGCCCTGATTTGGCCTCGACTCCACTCCCGGAATGGTAATCAGCACTGGAATCGTGGTGGAAGCCGCGTCGCGCAGCCGATCCTTAAGCCCCGTTCCGCGCAATGTTAATTGCCATATTCCGCCGGGCGGCGGTTATGGCGACCCGGTGCATGTGCGACAACTTGTCAAAGCCGGCTCCGAGCCGAGTGACAAGCGGAAAGCTTTGCAGTGATTGTGTGCATTGCTGGTGGCTTCACCGCGCAAGGACTCATCCAGACGTCGGTTCCCGCGGGAATGCTTGTCATCGCTCCGGCCACTGACAGACTCGGCTCACCCAGGACGTGCGGACGTGTGGGCATTCGGATCGTCCGTTCTGTCCCGTTGCCACCCAACCGGCTCGCCCTGCGCTAATTATCCTACGCTGGCAACCGTAGCAACGCCGCCCAGGAATGTGCAAAATGAAGAGATTACGTGTCGTTCCGAGTCCGAGCGGGGGGTTCGCACGTTTTCCCTCGGGAACGTACGCCGGGTTCTTCTCTACGGTGTAATCGCCCCTCAATCTCGGTCCTGGCTGGAGGTCGATCACATTTCCCTGGGCTCGCATGCGGAACAGAGTGAAAAGGCACACGGGGCACGGCTTCGCTTATTCAAATCCGGCTTATCGGCTAGCCGAGACACGGGGCTTATTGATCGTTGAGCGATCGCGTCGATCCCGTCTCAATGGGCTGTCGGGGCCGCCGCCGCCGCCGCTGCCGATGCCGGGGTGATGCGGAAATTGAAATATAGAGCCAGCATTAAATGCTCTCAAGCGGCCTCACCCTCTTTCGCTGACCACTCTCGGCCACACGGGGCACACCGACCGGGTACAGACCACCAGGCAGATAACGATCCAATGGGGCTGCAATGGTGATTGCTATTGTATGGAAAAATGCGAATCCGTGGCATGAATCGATTTCTATCCCCGCGACTCCCACGTACACGCGACTTGCGGCCGGACGTGGCATGTGGAAATAGAATAAAATGCAGTTTTGTGCACAATAGGGTGTTTTTTTGCGAGCCAGCCAGCCTGGTTGCAGTCGTGCAATCGACGCGAGTGGATCAGTTTCTTTTTTCTGTATGAAAATTAAAATAACCAGGAAACTGAAATGACCACATACACACACATGCGGCTGCTTGCACGTGTTGCAAATGAATTCAAACAAGACATTTTCCAAGGTTGAGTTTCATCCTTATCATAGCCTAACATCGCTGTTAACTGGCAATTGTTTAATGGATTATTATTCGATTAAAACATTGATAGTTTTTTTTTTACAATTTTTGGTAGCATTTGAAAGTGCATTTTCCTTGCGCGAAAAATAAGCTTATTGAAGAAAATCGCATGATTTTAAGTATTCTAGAGGAGCCCTTCAACAATCAGAGAAGAAAAACGAGATTTTTTTATATGCCTTTTATGGAGAATTCCAAAATATTATATAGCAAGTGTTATTGCATGCAATTTTCAACACGTGCTGTCAAAATGTTGTACTGGATTGGACCGACAGACGTCAGACAATTGGTTTCAAATTTATTTCATATATTTTTCGGGTCATTGTATGGGATTTATGGTATAGGATTTCCATTTTTAATGTATGATTTCGTTCATCAACATTTTTGTTTTAAAATCGGTTTGGTAGAGAACTAGTTAGTGTGTGATCGTGATTAACCTCACGTACGAGATTATGGATTAATGAAAACTTTATGTTGATGTTGAAGAATAAAACTTGGTGGGATTTTCAAGATAAGATATACAAAGACAATAGGCTCTTAAATCGTTTTTTTTTCGTAAGTTTCTATAAAAAAAACCTTAAAAATGCAAGCAGAATAAGTGAAAGAATGTCTAGGACAATGAAACTCTTTCATAAAAAAAAAAAACTAATTGCGAGTACGATCAAGAGTGTAAGAGCGTTACTTTAATGCCTGAATTCATCAAGAATACATCATCATCAAACCTTCCTTTAAAATGTGAAAGCAAGTTACAAAACGCTGAGATGGACAGCAATTATTAGCCTAGTCAAACATACTCCAATAATCATGCTGTGCAGTCCCTCCTCCCTAAGCTGGCCGAATAACCCGGCAGTGCCGCACAGCGTGCCGTAATGTTTGCGCGTCCATTTCTCACCGACGGTTACCACGTTTATCTTGTTAGTTTTATTGCAACCTCGCAACCACCGGGACGGCGTGAAAGCAAAGTTTAGTGTGAGAGCGGCAGCAACCAGCAGGGCCAAAAGCAAGCCACGTCCCGTTCCGATCGCGCGACCATTTAACGGGCCCGACTTGTTAGATTGTGAGATAACATCGGTGCGCGGAGAGGTCTATTAAATCGTGAGATACTAATTTCGCCGCATGTTAATATGACGACCCAGGGAGTGGGTCAATGGTTATTGTACTGCGCGAGCGCGCGCGCGCCTATCAATAAAGTGGTTTAGATCTGGGCGTGCGGAGTTGGTTCCTGCGCGTAAGAGAGAGAGAGAGAGATAGGACCCACACGTTCGCACTTTCGCCATTGCGCCCCTTTCGTTGTAGTTCGAGAGGGTGTTCTTTTTTCCGCTGAGTAATGAGTGGTCGTTGTTGCGCGCGGCGGGTCAAATCTGTGCCGTCTCGATAACAATAAGGAAGTTGATGGGGCTTTAGGGAGACGGAATCGAATCGACCAACACAATCCCCCGCTCAACAACGGGTCAACGAGCGGCTGTGGTTGACCTGCGGTTTCGATATCTTCGTCCTGCGCTGACCGTCAGCCACAATCGCGGTCCAATTAATCGCCGTCCGAAACGACGGTGGTTACAACAACAACAACAAAAAAACGCAAGCGCGATCCTCGGTTTGACCTTAATTTGACTCACCCAGGTGCTCTCGCACAAAAACTCCACTGCCATCGCTACGACATGCCCGAGCGGGAGTGGAATTCCAGGACCAGATTCCGGATTGAGGATCCGCGTGTCTTAAGGGGCCGACTGCAGTTGGGTGCAGTCCAGAAAACGAATTCCGGCCACCTTCCGTCGGCCTAACGGTGCATCGGCGCTGATCCGTTCCGTGTTGGTGTGTGCATGGACCGACTTATCGGCTCGCCCCATTAGCCCCGGCTTTGGACGCGATTCATTAGAGACCTATATTTGAAACGCTCCACGGCAGAACATTTTAATTGTGGTAGCAAAGCACCGCGATAAAGATCGCTCGACTCTGCCTCTGGAGTCGGCCGACCTGCACAATGTCTGGACGGTTACATAGACGGAGACAGGCAGTAGGTGAAGATCGTGATCGGCTTGCACAGCACAATGCACATCACCGAGCGGATCGGTCCCGGAGTCGGAGTCGGAGGTAGTGTTCATTTTTGATTAAATTAAAGCTAATCGTCACACCCGTAAGCCCCCACCGACACCGACGTTCCGTACCGATCTCCGTATGATAATTGGAAGATCAAATCCAGCGTGCAAACGTTTGCGTAACGAAGTTGGGAACGGGTTGATGATTGATTGATCGATCTTTCCCAGCGGTCCAATCGGCGGGCAATAAAAGATCGCGTCTACGATTGCGAACAAGTTGACTACCGGCTCATGCCTCGCACAGTGCCAGCGGGTGGTTCTTACCTAACCTCTAAATTCGTTGATAGTTCGTGATTAGCGATCGCGACCGGTGTGTCTGTTGCGGGCTCCACGACTCGCCTGCACCTGCATCGGCGGGCGTGTTCCCTCTCACCAGTCACCAGTCACGATCCTGCCCTAATCCAATCGCAAATGGGCCGTGGCTTTGTTCGTGGATTGACCGCAAATTTTCCAACGACGACGACGACGGAGACGTTGTTGCTGCATTTTTGAAGCAACCGGCCCCGGAAATGGGTTACGCTCGAGTCTGTCGAGCCCTCATGGAGCCGTTCGGCGAGGAAAGTAGAACGAACAGATTAATCCGTTCCAGCCAGCCGGGCCAGCTGGTCCTGGAGGAGAGCGTTCTCAGCACAGAGTCAGCTCCAGACACATAAAACGGGATGGGTCTCCGGCGAAACCGATGCCTTCGGTGGCTTCGGTAATTTGTTCCTAATGATCAACTCCGGACCCGAAACCGGAGCTGCACGCCACGCGGTGCATTGTGCAGGACGGGACAGGACGGAAGTGGCGCGCCCCGTGCCTCATAACTGGGCCAAGATAACGTCCAAGACGGTTCGAGGTGTAGATTAGCAGGGGGGGAGGTTATTTTGTTGCGGCTTGCACCGCTTTCGTTGCACTTTATTGCGTTGAACTAGTTTACTTTCTCCCAGGGGAAGGAGGGGGGGGGGGGTTGCAATGGGCAAGGGAGGGCGGCTGCCGATCCTTCATTAGGGCCGTTCTTTATTTGCCGGCTTTGATGGATGGATCGTGCATTGAATCACGCCGAAGAACGGCGCGCTGCAGTTTGTGATCTAATGAATGGGCCAACAAAGCACGATGTTGTATGTGTGTGTGTGCTTTTCCTCTGTTAGCAAGAGGAACAGAACCGGTACTGATATAAATATAAATCGGAACTCGATCGAATGTTTGCGGTGGCCTATCATACCGGGATATCGGCTCACTAATGATCGTTCGATTTGACATTTTCAAAAACTGGATTTCAGTCGAGTGGATGAACTTTTGGACTCCATTCTAATGTCCACCGGAAACACGCAAGGCTCCACGCTTGATCGTGTGTTGATGTGCTTGCGGGCTTCGTTTAGTGGATTTGGTCCTTCGAACCGGATTCGTCGCATCATGAAACAAGGTTGTATTTCAAATTATAGCCTTTTTAATGTCTTGGGACAAGCTGGTTGCAAAGTATGTACAAGATTCCTTGGCCTAACTGATGGATCCAATAGTAAGAGTGTACTTATACCATGCTATGGAATGTTGAAAATGAACAACAATATAGCTCGTGAAGAAACTGAGAAGTTTTGACCTACCAGTAGCGAATTCTTCCAAAGAATTCTTCACTTAAAAGATCGACAGCACTTACTGACATTATAGAATAACATTTTGAACAATTAGTTCTGTATTGAAGACACTTTGAATTGCATTTATCTAGTTTTTCAAATCAATGATTTGAAGATCTAGAATCACTAAGAGAAGTACTCGGCAACGTTTTTTGGCTAAAGAACCAATTGAGGTTTGACGACGGCAAACCATTCAATGAAAAATGTTAGGTATTAGGTGTCAAAAATAAAGGACATGAGACAATTATACCAAGGATGCGTATCAAAAATTGTAATCACCTGTTCTGTTGACCTGTAGCGTCCATCAAAACGGATAGTGAGTTCGAGAGTGTGTTCAAAGCTCCTAATCCTGCTTGTAAATCGCGAACAAATTATCCCCAAGGCAGACGCATAAAAAACGTTTTGTAAAACAGCACGGCGATCGCTTTTCAACACGTTCAGCGGAAGCAACTACTAATCCGCCGTGTACGGCACGGCGGCCTTAACATTCCTGCCGTGATCGACGCGAAGCACCTGATAAAAATGCGCCAAGCGGCAGTGGCTGAGACCGAGCGCGCCAGCTACTAATGGAATTACGATTAAGCGCAATCGAAATGAGCTCATCCTCAGCACATGGCACGCCAAGGCCTCCTAGACCAATTGATTTAATGCTAATTGTTGCCGCTAACCCCGAGCGCGTTGGCTTACTAATGGACAACGTTAGTCTGGTGGAGCTGGTGGCCGGTAGTAGAGCTCTCTCACGATCGCACCGAGAGTAATTAATAGCCGGGCCACTCTCCCGCCCATGATAGCCCGATTGAGACGCTTAAATCAACATGGAACGAGTGATCGAACGTAATTGAGAAGAATAATGTGCGCGGTCGCGGTGCAGGCCGGGTGCATTAATCAGCTGCATTAACCGGACGGTACGCAGGTAGCAAGGATCGCACGCAGAAAATGGCGATCGATCCTGCGTGCGAAATGAAACCGACAGCGCCAATCAATCGCCTTCAAACGCCGTGTCTTGGGAAGGATTCTTTCGCCCGTTGCTGCTGTTGCTGGGGAAGCAATAAGCGCAACATTACGTGAGTGCAGAATGCAAAAATGCGGGCTTCGCTTGCGTGAGATCTGCGTCTGCGTCTGTCTGCGTCTGCGACTGTTGTTTCATTTGCGGCGTCCAGGCGCCTGGCCGTGCTTTGAGGCGCATTGATTGATTAACGCGCCGCAGAATGGAGCTGTCAAATGGCGGCGATGGACACGTTCGAGCTGCCTCGAGGCGTTGCAGTGTTTATGTTAAAAGCATTCCGTTCGAACAGGGCACGAGCGGTGAGAAAGGATATGGGCAAAGGTAAATTGGATGGTGCTAATGCTGCGATGTTGCTGCGAACGATCCCACCATTTGTCCTGCAAAACGAGACGCTTTTATTTCAATTTTAATTATTTTTTGTGTAGTTTTATTTCTTATATACTTCGTCCAGCGGCTTACAGCAAATAACTTCTCATTGCACCACCAGGCCGCAACTGCAACACTGTTGCGCGCCAGTCGTTGCCCCCGGAGCGGTGTGGCGTGAACTTATCGCGTGGCTATAATGCAGATAAACGGCTTTTCCGGCCACGCCTGACACACGAGGCGAGACAAGGGCGGCCCCTTCGGCCCCCCCCCTCCCCCCACTCGATCATGAGTTGTCAATGGGTGGAATTGATGGCACAAATCGCACGTCCTGACAGGCCGGGCAGGGCGGCCGGCTTAGAACATTGTATCGTTTAGGCGCTGAGATGAGCGAAACTTGTTTTATTCCTCGCGTCTGATTTTACATTCACATGGTAAGATCGTTTCCAGCTCGGGTTGGTGAAGAATTGAGGCAAGAATGATATTGGGAAAGGTGAAAATAAATTATACGTTCGTCTGGCAGGCGCAACGCTTAGCTCTAATTAAGACGCTTTGCCTGAACGTTTATCCCCCCCGGATGCACACCGATTAGATGATTGAGAGAGCTGCCCTTGCGTGTGTGTGTGTGTGTGTGTGAGAGCTGCCGGCTATTTGGTGCTTTTGCTTGATTAGGTTTAGCGAATCCGCCGCCCTCTTAATGCCGCTTCCCGTGCTGCTTTTAGCTCGCCAGCATCCCGAATCGCAATGTGGAAGGAAAGTACCGAACGGAGGGGTCGGTGATCGTGATCATGACCATCGGGTGGAGCGAACCCCACCCAATCCCACCCGGGCGGCCATCTAATTCAGGGCATCAGTGATGTGAGGTCACGATGCCGATGCCACCGATAGACCCAAGAATGCTCCGGACCGGGAGCGTAGAACGCCGGCGCGGCCCGAAGCCGATTGAGATGGTTATTGCGATTTAAATGCTTCCGACAACGAAATGTGCGCAATTTGGCCGACGAAACGAGCTTTTAAGCTAACACTTAGGTGTCGGGCTGGCTGCTATCGTGTCTGCAAACGGGCGAGAGAGTATCGCTTTTTTTGTTTTTTTTTTTTCTCCCCGTGTTAAATTGAATCGCGCATGCATCTCGACGGCGCAAGATCGAGAATGGTGCCCCAGAAAGGCGTTTTCTGTGTTAGCCGTCGCTGGAGGCAGTGCAAGCGAGGTGAAAGAGTGTAATCGAAGAAAAGTAGAAAATTGCTGCATGCCCATTTCGCGGAAGGTGTAATATCTTCTAGGGTTTTTTTTTATTAATGATCGTTAGTGGTACCATCAGCCTTCCTTTACGATGATTAACAAAAAAGGGCTATGGAAATGTTAATCATCCATGTATTGGTGCTTAACACCTCAAGAAGAGAACATTTCGTATTCTGGTATATACAAGAAAATGAACTTTCGGTCATTTGAACACATAAATCCTGTTTTTGAGGATTTTCCAGTCTTTTAAAACATTAAACCATTTTAAATATAAAAGCATAAGAATAAAGCAGATAAATTAACAAACTCTTTTCTATGAACAACGACACGTCTGGCCAAATTATGATATTTTTTCATTCATTTCTCCACCATTCCTAAGTAAGACATTATTTAGCATTGATTTTTAACAGAGATAATTATAAAAGGATGAAAATACTTTCTTATAAATCCAGATCCTGGTGTAGATTAGCTATAGTGGATTAAATATCTAGATTTGTTTTATGGTTTATATCCTTATAGCTAATATAGCTCATATACAGCCTTCGATACTGTGAAAAAGTGTGAAAAATCAACCACTATCGTTGGCACATTATCCTTTGATGATTCGTGCTACTTTATGCTTTAAAGTTAGAGATATACAGAGCGAGAGAAAGAGAGAGAAATGAGCAAGAACAGTATAAAGCCACTACGATATTGAAGCCTCTGTTTTGATCTAAATCCTGAGTTATATTGATGGATTATCAACCGTCTATTGCCAGTTAACTTCAGGAAGCTCTAATTTATCTATTGTGTAATATATGGAAGCCACTAATCAATCATGATGGAAGAATGGAACATTTCTTCACAAGCAGTATTAAAATTATGGGCTTTTAATCCATTTAATAGGCAATATGGAGGCTTCCAACATGTTGCATAAAAAAATACAAATTGGCATTCTTATTCACATAATTGCATTTTCTCAATCGCTCATCAGTTGGGCATTTTAAAAATTGTTTCAATTATTAGATTGCCAGACAATTCCCTTCATCCGTTCCCGTTTTTTCCCCCGAGCGAATGGAACAAACTTTCTTCCTCTATCGAAGGCTTTTATTTTTTGCCCTCTAGCCAAACCATTGTGCGGGGAAAACAACACCGCAAACATTTGCCGCAAACCCTCCACAAAAAATCCCCGATTCGGTTCCTGATGCACGGTTATGAAGTAACAACGTCTCGGGGCTCGGGAAAACGCCAGTTAGCCAGCCAGCCAGCCATCCGGAAGCATTTTTCGTGCGCACGTTTGCCGCAAACGGTCGGGTTGGGTCGGCGAAGCCGCAAGCCACCCCACCGAAACAACGAACCGTCTCGCGGTGGCACGTAAACTATTGCATTGCAGCTGCACGTCACGTTATGCTGGGCTGATAATCGCAGCCGGTGGAAGGATCCGCCGTGCCTTTCGATAAGCGGCCGTAAATGATTCCAGGTGCAGAACGGAACGGAACGGTGCATTGATTTACGTAATGGAAGTTGATACGAGAGAACGGATTGCTATGATCGTTATTTTTGTGTTTTTTTTTAGCTTCAAAGTACGATCAAGTTATTTTTAAAGCATCCAAGCAGGCTTTTTTCATTTTGTTTGTAAGCAACAATTCACCTCTAGGGGCTCTTCTGGCAAACAAAATAGTAAACAGTCAGTTTCCATTTAACACAGTGCACATAATGCACCGGCGGAGCTTTTCATCCGAATTTCAACAACCTCCCGGACACAAACAGTTCCATCGACAGGCCCGCCGTCGACGCCCGCTGCACTTTGTAGGTCACGGCGCGGCTGTGCCGACAGCTGCCCGATTCGAAGCGGGAGCCCTCCGATAACGGGAAATCGCCGCGCGAGCCAGAGAAAAGCCACTGGAACTGACCGGCTGAGCTAATTCTTGTCAGAATCACAAAATTTATCGCCCTTTCCCGCGGTTTTTGTTCCACGGAGAGCGAGAGAGAGAGAGAGAGAGAGAAATAAACGAGAAAGAGGTATACACACCGAGTGACCATAGTCCGTGCCCATTATTCTATGGGTCGCAGTTTGTAGGTCGCACGCGTGCACCTTCCGGTCGTTCTCCCGGCGGACGCAATTTTCCGGACGCCAAGGGCATTCCTTGGCGACTGGTGCGGCGTGCCACCAGCCACCAGATTGGGCTTCATTATTTGTAATCCATTATCATAAATTGCATTGTTCCGCATAAATTGCATTATGCACGGTTTCGGACGCGGCCCTCTCGCGGCCCACTCGGGGCAGAACTGCATACGACGCAGCAGTGCGCGCGTGTAGATGCAAATTTCGTCCAGCCGGTCCCCGCGCGGTGTAAAGGGTGTGTGGCAGGCGTTGCGTTTGCGCCCGGAGGTGTCAACGCACAGCAACAAAGTGGCGGTGTGTGTTCGAGAGCCACTGACCCGAAAGGTTGGCACAATGGCCCGACGAACAGGTCAGCGGAGGTTCGGGTGGCTTTCGGGTGCGGAGAGCGGTCAATACAAATGGGAGCACCGTTTCTGAACTTTTCCCCGGCACCCGGCGTCGATGCGTGGGGAGGAAAATTTATATGCAAAATAGTGAAAGCTCTTTTTGGGGCGTACAAACGAAGAGAGCCGATGTAAAGAGATTTGTTCGTGTAATTGAATCACAAAAAAAAACATATAATTTCCCACAACGGCGTAAGTAGAACTTAGTTGGTGTATAAATATAATAAAATTAATAAAAAGTTTGCTAAAGTAACATCCGCACATCTGCAATACTAAAGCTACGATTATTTTTACATGAAAGTGCTCTTCAGTTTGACGCGATTGGAGCTTGAATGATTAGGCACAGCCAGTGATGTACTGACTGTGAAGAAACCCTATTTTCTTGTTCAGGAATTTTTGTATTTCATGTTCATTTCATGTAAAATACACCCTTTTTCGAACCTTTTTTTTAAATTCCTGAGCTATACATATGGTATATTCAAGGATTCTTGCATTTTTTTTTTCAAATTAAAGCGTATTAGGTTTCTTACAATGTATCTTTTTCAAATACCTCATGTAGTATTTCTGAGGAAATCAGGAAATTCAGTATGCATTGAAATTACTAACGT
>KB672813.1:2683951-2712574 GCA_000349145.1 Anopheles dirus | reverse complement strand
CAACGTGCGAACGCGACATGTCGCCGTGTCTCCGTGTGCGATTTCGTCACATAAATCATCGATCACTAACACCCGCGATGATCCCACCCGTTCCGGGCCGCTCTTAATTGACAGCAATTGTGATCGTTTACGATCGTTTAAGGCCGGGATACACGGGATCTTCGGCCCTGATTTGGCCTCGACTCCACTCCCGGAATGGTAATCAGCACTGGAATCGTGGTGGAAGCCGCGTCGCGCAGCCGATCCTTAAGCCCCGTTCCGCGCAATGTTAATTGCCATATTCCGCCGGGCGGCGGTTATGGCGACCCGGTGCATGTGCGACAACTTGTCACAGCCGGCTCCGAGCCGAGTGACAAGCGGAAAGCTTTGCAGTGATTGTGTGCATTGCTGGTGGCTTCACCGCGCAAGGACTCATCCAGACGTCGGTTCCCGCGGGAATGCTTGTCATCGCTCCGGCCACTGACAGACTCGGCTCACCCAGGACGTGCGGACGTGTGGGCATTCGGATCGTCCGTTCTGTCCCGTTGCCACCCAACCGGCTCGCCCTGCGCTAATTATCCTACGCTTGCAACCGTAGCAACGCCGCCCAGGAATGTGCAAAATGAAGAGATTACGTGTCGTTCCGAGTCCGAGCGGGGGGTTCGCACGTTTTCCCTCGGGAACGTACGCCGGGTTCTTCTCTACGGTGTAATCGCCCCTCAATCTCGGTCCTGGCTGGAGGTCGATCACATTTCCCCGGGCTCGCATGCGGAACAGAGTGAAAAGGCACACGGGGCACGGCTTCGCTTATTCAAATCCGGCTTATCGGCTAGCCGAGACACGGGGCTTATTGATCGTTGAGCGATCGCGTCGATCCCGTCTCAATGGGCTGTCGGGGCCGCCGCCGCCGCCGCTGCCGATGCCGGGGTGATGCGGAAATTGAAATATAGAGCCAGCATTAAATGCTCTCAAGCGGCCTCACCCTCTTTCGCTGACCACTCTCGGCCACACGGGGCTCACCGACCGGGTACAGACCACCAGGCAGATAACGATCCAATGGGGCTGCAATGGTGATTGCTATTGTATGGAAAAATGCGAATCCGTGGCATGAATCGATTTCTATTCCCGCGACTCCCACGTACACGCGACTTGCGGCCGGACGTGGCATGTGGAAATAGAATAAAATGCAGTTTTGTGCACAATAGGGGTTTTTTTGCGAGCCAACCAGCCTGATTGCAGTCGTGCAATCGACGCGAGTGGATCAGTTTCTTTTTTCTGTATGAAAATTAAAATAACCAGGAAACTGAAATGACCACATACACACACATGCGGCTGCTTGCACGTGTTGCAAATGAATTCAAACAAGACATTTTCCAAGGTTGAGTTTTATCCTGATCATAGCCTAGCATCGCCGTTAAGCGAAGAAAGCGCCGTCAGAGAAGAAATACGAGATTTATTTATATGCCTTTTATGGAGAATTCCAAAATATTATATAGCAAGTGTTATTGCATGCAATTTTCAACACGTGCTGTCAAAATGTTGTACTGGAATGGACCGACAGACGTCAGACGATTGGTTTCAAATTTATTTCATATATTTTTCGGGTCATTGTATGGGATTTATGGTATAGGATTTCCATTTTTAAGGTATGATTTCGTTCATCAACATTTTTGTTTTGAAAACGGTTTGGTAGAGAACTAGTTAGTGTGTGATCGTGATTAACCTCACGTACGAGACTATGGATTAATGAAAACTTTATGTTGATGTTGAAGAATAAAACTTGGTGGGATTTTCAAGATAAGATATACAAAGACAATAGGCTCTTAAATCGTTTTTTTTTCGTAAGTTTCTATAAAAAAAACCTTAAAAATGCAAGCAGAATAAGTGAAAGAATGTCTAGGACAATGAAACTCTTTCATAAAAAAAAAACTAATTGCGAGTACGATCAAGAGTGTAAGAGCGTTACTTTAATGCCTGAATTCATCAAGAATACATCATCATCAAACCTTCCTTTAAAATGTGAAAGCAAGTTACAAAACGCTGAGATGGACAGCAATTATTAGTCTAGTCAAACATATTCCAATAATCATGCTGTGCAGTCCCTCCTCCCTAAGCTGGCCGAATAACCCGGCAGTGCCGCACAGCGTGCCGTAATGTTTGCGCGTCCATTTCTCACCGACGGTTACCACGTTTATCTTGTTAGTTTTATTGCAACCTCGCAACCACCGGGACGGCGTGAAAGCAAAGTTTAGTGTGAGAGCGACAGCAACCAGCAGGGCCAAAAGCAAGCCACGTCCCGTTCCGATCGCGCGACCATTTAACGGGCCCGACTTGTTAGATTGTGAGATAACATCGGTGCGCGGAGAGGTCTATTAAATCGTGAGATACTAATTTCGCCGCATGTTAATATGACGACCCAGGGAGTGGGTCAATGGTTATTGTACTGCGCGAGCGCGCGCGCGCCTATCAATAAAGTGGTTTAGATCTGGGCGTGCGGAGTTGGTTCCTGCGCGTAAGAGAGAGAGAGAGAGATAGGACCCACACGTTCGCACTTTCGCCATTGCGCCCCTTTCGTTGTAGTTCGAGAGGGTGTTCTTTTTTCCGCTGAGTAATGAGTGGTCGTTGTTGCGCGCGGCGGGTCAAATCTGTGCCGTCTCGATAACAATAAGGAAGTTGATGGGGCTTTAGGGAGACGGAATCGAATCGACCAACACAATCCCCCGCTCAACAACGGGTCAACGAGCGGCTGTGGTTGACCTGCGGTTTCGATATCTTCGTCCTGCGCTGACCGTCAGCCACAATCGCGGTCCAATTAATCGCCGTCCGAAACGACGGTGGTTACAACAACAACAACAAAAAAACGCAAGCGCGATCCTCGGTTTGACCTTAATTTGACTCACCCAGGTGCTCTCGCACAAAAACTCCACTGCCATCGCTACGACATGCCCGAGCGGGAGTGGAATTCCAGGACCAGATTCCGGATTGAGGATCCGCGTGTCTTAAGGGGCCGACTGCAGTTGGGTGCAGTCCAGAAAACGAATTCCGGCCACCTTCCGTCGGCCTAACGGTGCATCGGCGCTGATCCGTTCCGTGTTGGTGTGTGCATGGACCGACTTATCGGCTCGCCCCATTAGCCCTGGCTTTGGACGCGATTCATTAGAGACCTATATTTGAAACGCTCCACCGTAGAACATTTTAATTGTGGTAGCAAAGCACCGCGATAAAGATCGCTCGACTCTGCCTCTGGAGTCGGCCGACCTGCACAATGTCTGGACGGTTACATAGACGGAGACAGGCAGTAGGTGAAGATCGTGATCGGCTTGCACAGCACAATGCACATCACCGAGCGGATCGGTCCCGGAGTCGGAGTCGGAGGTAGTGTTCATTTTTGATTAAATTAAAGCTAATCGTCACACCCGTAAGCCCCCACCGACACCGACGTTCCGTACCGATCTCCGTATGATAATTGGAAGATCAAATCCAGCGTGCAAACGTTTGCGTAACGAAGTTGGGAACGGGTTGATGATTGATTGATCGATCTTTCCCAGCGGTCCAATCGGCGGGCAATAAAAGATCGCGTCTACGATTGCGAACAAGTTGACTACCGGCTCATGCCTCGCACAGTGCCAGCGGGTGGTTCTTACCTAACCTCTAAATTCGTTGATAGTTCGTGATTAGCGATCGCGACCGGTGTGTCTGTTGCGGGCTCCACGACTCGCCTGCACCTGCATCGGCGGGCGTGTTCCCTCTCACCAGTCACCAGTCACGATCCTGCCCTAATCCAATCGCAAATGGGCCGTGGCTTTGTTCGTGGATTGACCGCAAATTTTCCAACGACGACGACGACGGAGACGTTGTTGCTGCATTTTTGAAGCAACCGGCCCCGGAAATGGGTTACGCTCGAGTCTGTCGAGCCCTCATGGAGCCGTTCGGCGAGGAAAGTAGAACGAACAGATTAATCCGTTCCAGCCAGCCGGGCCAGCTGGTCCTGGAGGAGAGCGTTCTCAGCACAGAGTCAGCTCCAGACACATAAAACGGGATGGGTCTCCGGCGAAACCGATGCCTTCGGTGGCTTCGGTAATTTGTTCCTAATGATCAACTCCGGACCCGAAACCGGAGCTGCACGCCACGCGGTGCATTGTGCAGGACGGGACAGGACGGAAGTGGCGCGCCCCGTGCCTCATAACTGGGCCAAGATAACGTCCAAGACGGTTCGAGGTGTAGATTAGCAGGGGGGGAGGTTATTTTGTTGCGGCTTGCACCGCTTTCGTTGCACTTTATTGCGTTGAACTAGTTTACTTTCTCCCAGGGGAAGGAGGGGGGGGGGGGGGTTGCAATGGGCAAGGGAGGGCGGCTGCCGATCCTTCATTAGGGCCGTTCTTTATTTGCCGGCTTTGGTGGATGGATCGTGCATTGAATCACGCCGAAGAACGGCGCGCTGCAGTTTGTGATCTAATGAATGGGCCAACAAAGCACGATGTTGTATGTGTGTGTGTGCTTTTCCTCTGTTAGCAAGAGGAACAGAACCGGTACTGATATAAATATAAATCGGAACTCGATCGAATGTTTGCGGTGGCCTATCATACCGGGATATCGGCTCACTAATGATCGTTCGATTTGACATTTTCAAAAACTGGATTTCAGTCGAGTGGATGAACTTTTGGACTCCATTCTAATGTCCACCGGAAACACGCAAGGCTCCACGCTTGATCGTGTGTTGATGTGCTTGCGGGCTTCGTTTAGTGGATTTGGTCCTTCGAACCGGATTCGTCGTATCATGAAACAAGGTTGTATTTCAAATTATAGCCTTTTTAATGTCTTGGGACAAGCTGGTTGCAAAGTATGTACAAGATTCCTTGGCCTAACTGATGGATCCAATAGTAAGAGTGTACTTATACCATGCTATGGAATGTTGAAAATGAACAACAATATAGCTCGTGAAGAAACTGAGAAGTTTTGACCTACCAGTAGCGAATTCTTCCAAAGAATTCTTCACTTAAAAGATCGACAGCACTTACTGACATTATAGAATAACATTTTGAACAATTAGTTCTGTATTGAAGACACTTTGAATTGCATTTATCTAGTTTTTCAAATCAATGATTTGAAGATCTAGAATCACTAAGAGAAGTACTCGGCAACGTTTTTTGGCTAAAGAACCAATTGAGGTTTGACGACGGCAAACCATTCAATGAAAAATGTTAGGTATTAGGTGTCAAAAATAAAGGACATGAGACAATTATACCAAGGATGCGTATCAAAAATTGTAATCACCTGTTCTGTTGACCTGTAGCGTCCATCAAAACGGATAGTGAGTTCGAGAGTGTGTTCAAAGCTCCTAATCCTGCTTGTAAATCACGAACAAATTATCCCCAAGGCAGACGCATAAAAAACGTTTTGTAAAACAGCACGGCGATCGCTTTTCAACACGTTCAGCGGAAGCAACTACTAATCCGCCGTGTACGGCACGGCGGCCTTAACATTCCTGCCGTGATCGACGCGAAGCACCTGATAAAAATGCGCCAAGCGGCAGTGGCTGAGACCGAGCGCGCCAGCTACTAATGGAATTACGATTAAGCGCAATCGAAATGAGCTCATCCTCAGCACATGGCACGCCAAGGCCTCCTAGACCAATTGATTTAATGCTAATTGTTGCCGCTAACCCCGAGCGCGTTGGCTTACTAATGGACAACGTTAGTCTGGTGGAGCTGGTGGCCGGTAGTAGAGCTCTCTCACGATCGCACCGAGAGTAATTAATAGCCGGGCCACTCTCCCGCCCATGATAGCCCGATTGAGACGCTTAAACCAACACGGAACGAGTGATCGAACGTAATTGAGAAGAATAATGTGCGCGGTCGCGGTGCAGGCCGGGTGCATTAATCAGCTGCATTAACCGGACGGTACGCAGGTAGCAAGGATCGCACGCAGAAAATGGCGATCGATCCTGCGTGCGAAACGAAACCGACAGCGCCAATCAATCGCCTTCAAACGCCGTGTCTTGGGAAGGATTCTTTCGCCCGTGGCTGCTGTTGCTGGGGAAGCAATAAGCGCAACATTACGTGCGTGCAGAATGCAAAAATGCGGGCTTCGCTTGCGTGAGATCTGCGTCTGCGTCTGTCTGCGTCTGCGACTGTTGTTTCATTTGCGGCGTCCAGGCGCCTGGCCGTGCTTTGAGGCGCATTGATTGATTAACGCGCCGCAGAATGGAGCTGTCAAATGGCGGCGATGGACACGTTCGAGCTGCCTCGAGGCGTTGCAGTGTTTATGTTAAAAGCATTCCGTTCGAACAGGGCACGAGCGGTGAGAAAGGATATGGGCAAAGGTAAATTGGATGGTGCTAATGCTGCGATGTTGCTGCGAACGATCCCACCATTTGTCCTGCAGAACGAGACGCTTTTATTTCAATTTTAATTATTTTTTGTGTAGTTTTATTTCTTATATACTTCATCCAGCGGCTTACAGCAAATAACTTCTCATTGCACCACCAGGCCGCAACTGCAACACTGTTGCGCGCCAGTCGTTGCCCCCGGAGCGGTGTGGCGTGAACTTATCGCGTGGCTATAATGCAGATAAACGGCTTTTCCGGCCACGCCTGACACACGAGGCGAGACAAGGGCGGCCCCTTCGGCCCCCCCCCTCCCCCCACTCGATCATGAGTTGTCAATGGGTGGAATTGATGGCACAAATCGCACGTCCTGACAGGCCGGGCAGGGCGGCCGGCTTAGAACATTGTATCGTTTAGGCGCTGAGATGAGCGAAACTTGTTTTATTCCTCGCGTCTGATTTTACATTCACATGGTAAGATCGTTTCCAGCTCGGGTTGGTGAAGAATTGAGGCAAGAATGATATTGGGAAAGGTGAAAATAAATTATACGTTCGCCTGGCAGGCGCAACGCTTAGCTCTAATTAAGACGCTTTGCCTGAACGTTTATCCCCCCCGGATGCACACCGATTAGATGATTGAGAGAGCTGCCCTTGCGTGTGTGTGTGTGTGTGTGTGAGAGCTGCCGGCTATTTGGTGCTTTTGCTTGATTAGGTTTAGCGAATCCGCCGCCCTCTTAATGCCGCTTCCCGTGCTGCTTTTAGCTCGCCAGCATCCCGAATCGCAATGTGGAAGGAAAGTACCGAACGGAGGGGTCGGTGATCGTGATCATGACCATCGGGTGGAGCGAACCCCACCCAATCCCACCCGGGCGGCCATCTAATTCAGGGCATCAGTGATGTGAGGTCACGATGCCGATGCCACCGATAGACCCAAGAATGCTCCGGACCGGGAGCGTAGAACGCCGGCGCGGCCCGAAGCCGATTGAGATGGTTATTGCGATTTAAATGCTTCCGACAACGAAATGTGCGCAATTTGGCCGACGAAACGAGCTTTTAAGCTAACACTTAGGTGTCGGGCTGGCTGCTATCGTGTCTGCAAACGGGCGAGAGAGTATCGCTTTTTTTGTTTTTTTTTTTCTCCCCGTGTTAAATTGAATCGCGCATGCATCTCGACGGCGCAAGATCGAGAATGGTGCCCCAGAAAGGCGTTTTCTGTGTTAGCCGTCGCTGGAGGCAGTGCAAGCGAGGTGAAAGAGTGTAATCGAAGAAAAGTAGAAAATTGCTGCATGCCCATTTCGCGGAAGGTGTAATATCTTCTAGGGTTTTTTTTATTAATGATCGTTAGTGGTACCATCAGCCTTCCTTTACGATGATTAACAAAAAAGGGCTATGGAAATGTTAATCATCCATGTATTGGTGCTTAACACCTCAAGAAGAGAACATTTCGTATTCTGGTATATACAAGAAAATGAACTTTCGGTCATTTGAACACATAAATCCTGTTTTTGAGGATTTTCCAGTCTTTTAAAACATTAAACCATTTTAAATATAAAAGCATAAGAATAAAGCAGATAAATTAACAAACTCTTTTCTATGAACAACGACACGTCTGGCCAAATTATGATATTTTTTCATTCATTTCTCCACCATTCCTAAGTAAGACATTATTTAGCATTGATTTTTAACAGAGATAATTATAAAAGGATGAAAATACTTTCTTATAAATCCAGATCCTGGTGTAGATTAGCTATAGTGGATTAAATATCTAGATTTGTTTTATGGTTTATATCCTTATAGCTAATATAGCTCATATACAGCATTCGATACTGTGAAAAAGTGTGAAAAATCAACCACTATCGTTGGCACATTATCCTTTGATGATTCGTGCTACTTTATGCTTTAAAGTTAGAGATATACAGAGCGAGAGAAAGAGAGAGAAATGAGCAAGAACAGTATAAAGCCACTACGATATTGAAGCCTCTGTTTTGATCTAAATCCTGAGTTATATTGATGGATTATCAACCGTCTATTGCCAGTTAACTTCAGGAAGCTCTAATTTATCTATTGTGTAATATATGGAAGCCACTAATCAATCATGATGGAAGAATGGAACATTTCTTCACAAGCAGTATTAAAATTATGGGCTTTTAATCCATTTAATAGGCAATATGGAGGCTTCCAACATGTTGCATAAAAAAATACAAATTGGCATTCTTATTCACATAATTGCATTTTCTCAATCGCTCATCAGTTGGGCATTTTAAAAATTGTTTCAATTATTAGATTGCCAGACAATTCCCTTCATCCGTTCCCGTTTTTTCCCCCGAGCGAATGGAACAAACTTTCTTCCTCTATCGAAGGCTTTTATTTTTTGCCCTCTAGCCAAACCATTGTGCGGGGAAAACAGCACCGCAAACATTTGCCGCAAACCCTCCACAAAAAATCCCCGATTCGGTTCCTGATGCACGGTTATGAAGTAACAACGTCTCGGGGCTCGGGAAAACGCCAGTTAGCCAGCCAGCCAGCCATCCGGAAGCATTTTTCGTGCGCACGTTTGCCGCAAACGGTCGGGTTGGGTCGGCGAAGCCGCAAGCCACCCCACCGAAACAACGAACCGTCTCGCGGTGGCACGTAAACTATTGCATTGCAGCTGCACGTCACGTTATGCTGGGCTGATAATCGCAGCCGGTGGAAGGATCCGCCGTGCCTTTCGATAAGCGGCCGTAAATGATTCCAGGTGCAGAACGGAACGGAACGGTGCATTGATTTACGTAATGGAAGTTGATACGAGAGAACGGATTGCTATGATCGTTATTTTTGTGTTTTTTTTTTAGCTTCAAAGTACGATCAAGTTATTTTTAAAGCATCCAAGCAGGCTTTTTTCATTTTGTTTGTAAGCAACAATTCACCTCTAGGGGCTCTTCTGGCAAACAAAATAGTAAACAGTCAGTTTCCATTTAACACAGTGCACATAATGCACCGGCGGAGCTTTTCATCCGAATTTCAACAACCTCCCGGACACAAACAGTTCCATCGACAGGCCCGCCGTCGACGCCCGCTGCACTTTGTAGGTCACGGCGCGGCTGTGCCGACAGCTGCCCGATTCGAAGCGGGAGCCCTCCGATAACGGGAAATCGCCGCGCGAGCCAGAGAAAAGCCACTGGAACTGACCGGCTGAGCTAATTCTTGTCAGAATCACAAAATTTATCGCCCTTTCCCGCGGTTTTTGTTCCACGGAGAGCGAGAGAGAGAGAGAGAGAGAGAAATAAACGAGAAAGAGGTATACACACCGAGTGACCATAGTCCGTGCCCATTATTCTATGGGTCGCAGTTTGTAGGTCGCACGCGTGCACCTTCCGGTCGTTCTCCCGGCGGACGCAATTTTCCGGACGCCAAGGGCATTCCTTGGCGACTGGTGCGGCGTGCCACCAGCCACCAGATTGGGCTTCATTATTTGTAATCCATTATCATAAATTGCATTGTTCCGCATAAATTGCATTATGCACGGTTTCGGACGCGGCCCTCTCGCGGCCCACTCGGGGCAGAACTGCATACGACGCAGCAGTGCGCGCGTGTAGATGCAAATTTCGTCCAGCCGTTCCCCGCGCGGTGTAAAGGGTGTGTGGCAGGCGTTGCGTTTGCGCCCGGAGGTGTCAACGCACAGCAACAAAGTGGCGGTGTGTTTTCGAGAGCCACTGACCCGAAAGGTTGGCACAATGGCCCGACGAACAGGTCAGCGGAGGTTCGGGTGGCTTTCGGGTGCGGAGAGCGGTCAATACAAATGGGAGCACCGTTTCTGAACTTTTCCCCGGCACCCGGCGTCGATGCGTGGGGAGGAAAATTTATATGCAAAATAGTGAAAGCTCTTTTTGGGGCGTACAAACGAAGAGAGCCGATGTAAAGAGATTTGTTCGTGTAATTGAATCACAAAAAAAAAACATATAATTTCCCACAACGGCGTAAGTAGAACTTAATTGGTGTATAAATATAATAAAATTAATAAAAAGTTTGCTAAAGTAACATCCGCACATCTGCAATACTAAAGCTACGATTATTTTTACATGAAAGTGCTCTTCAGTTTGACGCGATTGGAGCTTGAATGATTAGGCACAGCCAGTGATGTACTGACTGTGAAGAAACCCTATTTTCTTGTTCAGGAATGTTTGTATTTCATGTTCATTTCATGTAAAATACACCCTTTTTCGAACCTTTTTTTAAATTCCTGAGCTATACATATGGTATATTCAAGGATTCTTGCATTTTTTTTTTCAAATTAAAGCGTATTAGGTTTCTTACAATGTATCTTTTTCAAATACCTCATGTAGTATTTCTGAGGAAATCAGGAAATTCAGTATGCATTGAAATTACTAACGTATTATTTTATCTTCAATTTAGACGAGTTTTAAGGCCAGATATTCCGTCATACCAAATTCTCATGGCAAATAAAACTTGTTATACTCTATTTTGCAATTGATTTCTCTAATCCAACCCAAAGAAACAACTTTTCTAATGTTGCTCAATCATCTGTATCAAGTGTATGAAACTGAAGAACAAGTCAATCCAAGAAAAAGGAAATAAAAAAATAATAAGGTAAAATAAATCATTGAAACCCTTCGTCTGAACAATCTTATCTCCAAAATGCGCCTAAATCGTTCACAATTCTAAGTTTTTGTTAACATTATAACAAACCCCAACTCGATACATCCCTGAGCACTTCACACTGAAACACTTCGATTAAATCGCTGTCCTTTCGCGCGAAAAAAAGCATTCCTCAATTTATCAAATTAAAAAAAAAACACGCCCTCGACTGCAATCCACCATTGTGACAGTGTAAATTGATCTCCAGAGAAAGTTGCGCCGTCCAAGGGCCGGCTCGGCAGGGCAATCGAACGCTGCTGTGCTCTAGTCGATCATTTGATGAACCACATCCTGCCCAGCGTCGCGTTTCATCGCAGGTGAACGGAAAGCGGAAAACTGCTCACTGACGCGTGTACGCGCGCGCGCGTGTGTGTGTGTGCGCTCTGTTGCTCGGTTGGCAGTTTTATTTACTTTGCAACGCTCGCCCCGAAGCTGTTGCAAAATCAATCACGCGATCGCGTCGAACGGTTTTCATCGGGTTCGAGTACGTTTCGGTACGTAATAGTTGGGAATCCAATGCGTCACTTTCGCTTTCCGCGGGCTCTGCTGGCTGGCTTTGTTCGATCGTAATTCCGGCTCTGGTTCGCGGTGATGCCGGATGAAGAGCTGAAGTCAGATGTCAGATGTGCGATCACGGGTGGCGTTGACGGATGGGCGACGATCGTTTGGAGTTCAACGAATGCCCACGCAAGATACGCGACGATTGGTGGGTTTGGGGAGAGAGAGAGAGAGAGAGACGACTTTTCGGTAGGGCCTTCGGGCTGGATCTGAAAATGCTTTTAACAGCGCACTCCGAACCGTATGCCGACCGTCCGAGATCATTGCGCTCCGCTGCTGTGCTGTGTGTAGGAGTTGGCGTTCGAAAGACAAAGAACAAACAAAGTCTGCAGCGATGATTTGTTATTGTGCATTCAGGTCGAACGGCGAGGCGGCGGCCAGGATGAAGTGCACATTCCATTTCCAGATCAGTTTCACGTTGTTATCGACACACCAGAAGGAAGAGGACCAGATGGGACCCGGTTCGGTTGGGGTACGTTACCGACTTTTTATGGCCATCGGCCATTACAATGAAGGTTACGCGTCGAAGGTCAAAGAACCGACAAACCTCCCCACGCGACTGGCTGACGCAACGCAACGCGTTTCGATCGTGCGTCCCGCGATGCAACCGCAATCATAGCTCCACCACGTTTACCCTTGCAATCTGTGCCTCCAAGGTCACACCGGGGGGGTATGCGCTTTTAATCGAAGATCCAATCGAAGACACGAGACGTTGCGTGCCTATCGGTCGCCCTCCCCCATCTCCAGTATGGGTTTCAGATCATGTCATGTGAGCGGACGGAGATCGACCTGGGGAGGCACTTGGGTTTTTTTGGGTGGAAAAATACATGAATTGAAAATCAATTTCAAGCTAATAGGCACCTGCTAACGACGCGGCTCGAGGTTGCAGTGATGCGAGCGAGCAATGTATCACGGCTTTCGTCGATCGCGGCCACTACCGGCAGAAGGCTTATTATACGATGCGCGGTCCAATTACGACTTCCTTAGTGACACTACACAGTGGGTGCGCGAGTGTGACCGGACACGTTTTCTGGCGCACCTATCGACCTGCTGCCTCGATCGACACCGATCGACACAGTTCCAAATTCCCGTCCACTCGAGCCATTCGAGCTCGGGAAAAGGAACCACCGTGAAAAAACACGCACACTCATCTGCGCCACACGGCCCTTCCCGGCGTACTAGCAGATGGGCTGTGTGCGGTTGCAAATTTGAGGTCAACATTTCGACAACGCTTTCGGGGCTTGCCGTTTGCGTCTGGCGCGGCACGGGGAAAGCAACAACACGCGCTTTTTTCCCCGCCCCGTGAATCGCCTTTTCCCTCGAGGGGCCTATTCGGTTCGATGATACTTATAATGCCCGTGCTAACAAGTGTGTACCAATTTTTTAGATTGCCCGTTTGCGAGGTGCGGAATGGTTGTTTTGCTCGTTGAAACGAAATTAGAGCTCTGAAACGTTGAAGTTCTTCGATGAAACGACTTAAAACGCCTCAAACAGTGAATGGAATAAACCTTGGAGATCAAAATACGGTCGATCCAAAATCGGTACCGCGCACGATCTTGAACAGAGTTCCTCGCTTATGCCCAAGTCTTTTGATTAAATCAGACATGAGTAAGCTTAAAAAGCAAAATGCATCCAACTTTCGCGTGTTTTCATATTGTTTCTATTGGTCTACAAAAAGGATCAAAACCTGTTAAAAAAAAACAACCACTTCTCATTCGATTTGAGGTGCAAAGCCCATTTGATTCGATGATACTTCAATGTGCAAATAAGCACGCACCAATTTTTCCGAATTTTGAAGTAATTTTGAAGCAAGAGGCAGATCGACCAATATCGAACGGAAGTATGTACCAATGAAGCAGCAATGGTTGTACAACAAACCCTCAAGTTTTTAGTAAGCTAAGCAGCTTCTTCATAACCCGTAAACGTCCCTTGAATTGACCGATTTTTCGATTGATCGAGATTTTTACAAAATTTTAACACTAGCTTAAACCATCCGCTTAGTGCTGTTATTCGTCTTTATGTGCTGTTGTGCATCGCCAGCTGCAAAAATGCTGATTTTCATCTTAAGACTGTCTGCTTTTAATGCTTTCTTATTGAATTTTAATATGATAATATCTATTATCAACATTCAGGCAAAACAAGCAATAAACTGGTTGGAAACTTGATCTATAATTCAAAATAGAATATGAGTTTTCAACTAATATACGGCTTTAACCTCCAACGACCATAAATACTTGCAAGCATCTACTAAAAGTCGTCTCAAAATCGTCACAAAGCACGATCTTTCGCGCGGGGTTCCTCGCTGGAACGCTGGAAGTCTTTTGATTCGACAGCTCAACCCCGATAACCTCTCCGGGGGGTTTGCTGCGCGCAAATGCATCCGCTTCTCTCGCTTGCATCGTTCCTGCAGGTCTTAAAAGGACTATAACCAGCAGAAGACGCTAAAAACCACACACACACACACACACACACACACACACACACACAGCTAGGCAGCTTCCTATATTAACAAACTCATTAATAACACATCCGAGCAAATCCGCAGGCTCTCACACACAACTAGATAACAGCCTCATAAAGCTGTCCCAGCGAGGGTTCGTACAATTTGTTATTACATTTTAACGAGGGCCCCCTTTCTAACGCAAATGTTCTCTCGTTGTATCGCTTTTCACCCCAACCACGCAGCGCACCGAAGAACGCTCCGTACAGCTGGCGGTCCGCGTGCACAAGACGCTCGAGCTGGCGGACGACAAATTCTACGTTATCACATGCGGCAAAACAGGATTCGCGAGGTAAGAACGCTGGCCCACGGCGGTGGACATGGGATGGACACATTGGCGATATTACGCCACCCCGGGCGCGATTAGTGCTAATGAGATCGAAACGTGTCGTCGTCGTCGGGGACTCGGTGTGAGTGCGTTGAAGTGCGAGAGTTCGCATTTTTAGTAGGTGTAAAATTTATGGCCCGTTCTGCACGACGACAATCGACACGCCGGACGTCGCGAACGAGCGATCCGTAACAGTGGCCTTCACGTCTATTGACGGCCGGCGCAAAAGGGTTCGGCGTGGAGCGTGGAGGCAACCCCCGCAGAATCGATCGGTCATGTGTGGCTGCGTGCACGCCGAGTCTGTCCTTATTGAGTAGCATTGCTTGGCTTGCTTTCGTACGGGCGCGATTAATGCACCCGATTGCCGTGAAGGAGGAGGAGAAGGCGTGCGATAATGTCTTCATCAATAAGACAATATTGAAATGAATAGCAGGAATGGAATGTCCACCGTAGGAACTCACTTTACAACGTTCATTTGTGTGTTTAACAAAAATCTTCTAATTTCCCTCAGGGATGACAGTGGCGCGGTGGCATTGAAGTTCCTCGACAGCACCGGGCGACGCGTCCGCGAGACGGTCTACAACCGGGAGTACACGATCAAGGCGGAAGTGACGAACCCGAACGGGACGTACGGCATCCGGGTGAAGAACTGCTTCGCGTTCAACAAGAAAAACATGTCCGTGGCGCTGATCGACGAACGGGGGTAAGACACTTGGTTGACTTCGGTTTACGTTTGGCTTTCTTATCGATCGCACTCGCTCGCACACAGCTGCCCACTGAAAAACGACACGATGACACGGTTCCGGGCGAGTGCGGATGGGACGAGCGCCACCGCGCAGATCATGTCGATGTTCAAGTTCTCCGAGGGCTCCGAGGTGCACTTCCAGTGCGATGTGGTGCAGTGCAATGGCCGCTGCCCGGAGCTGGACGAGTCGATCTGTACCGGGGATGCGAACGCGTTCGTCAAGTCGGCCCGCGCCCTCGGACAGGTGGACGACGGTATGCTGCTGGCGGCGACCACCGTCTTCGTGATCGATCCTGCCTTCGCACCGGGTAAGTTGTGCGCGCTCAAAAGTGTCTTAAAGGAGCTTTCGTTCTAATGCAATCACTTCTAATGCTCCCTTTGAAGTGATCTCGGCGATCTGCGACGACACGGGCATTCGTCCGCACTGGCTGCTGTGGTTGACGATCGCGCTGGGCGTCCTGTTCCTGATCATGCTGCTGATGAACATCTTCCTCTGCACGGCTATGAGCTGCAGTTGCGCCCAGACTGAGGTACGATGGTCGATACCGACCGTGGCGCACACGTCCAGCCAACTAATCGAATTCTTTTGACCTTCAACCCGGAACAGATAATCGAGAAGGAACCGTCAATCATCGAAGAGTACGATCCGTACCGGAGCTGGCACGGGTCACAGTACGGATCGCGTTACTCGCTGCACGGTGGACGCGAAGGTGGCCACAACAAGGGCTACACGAGCGGTGGCAGCACGATCCACTCAAACCGATCGCTGCCCATCGACTCGGACCATTACGCGATCGTGCACAGCCGGCCGGGCTCCCGGCATTCCGGCCTGCATGGACACCGACCCCGCGGCCCACCGAGCAACATGTAAAGAGGGCTGCTACATCGAATCTTCCCCAGCACCTACCGGGATGAACGAAGAACGATGCGGCCACCGGAGTAGTGCATTCGAACCGCGCACGGATATTTGTACATAACCCAAAGCGTGCGTGTGCTATGCAATACGATACGGTTTTCGAACATTTTCTTAACCACCCTCCGTCCCTTCCCTTCCTTTCCTCTTAAGCTAATGAAATCACTCCCATACAAACACCCAAACAGAAACACCGCGGCGAGGATCATCGAATATCGTGATCAGCGCGAAAGCGAACCGAACAAATGCGAACGAAAGATTTCAACTCCTACTTTAGTTGTGCAGGACGAGTTAGCTTGTATACGTGAGAGTGAACCGTTCGGGTCCTCTCGGACTCTTCCTAGTGGTCGGGTTCATTCGAAGGTTTCGTTCCATTGAAAAAGATAAAAAACAACCCCTTACCGACCAGCCGAAGACTGACCAATTGCCATGTAAAACGTACGTCTTTCCGTCTGGTTTTTGATGATGATAAACACCGCTCGTCGAGTGAAGATGAATAAAACAACTAAATCTGTTGCAACAACCGCTGCGATAAGGGGGACAAAGTAACGCAAACGGATGCGTATTTCCATAATTCCCGACCCCGACACAAGCCGGCTCACAATGTAAAAGTTACGTATGAGGTAAACGAAAAGGAACACCATAGGTAATACTAGTAAGACTAGCCAGGTAATGGAGATAAACAGGAACTGCTTATCCGCGCTGCATCCGAAGCAGACTCATTGAGCAATACATTAAATAGATTAATAAATTTAACCACGCGCAAGGAGCGACACAAACAAAATGATATCACGGAAGAGAACAAAACAAACACACCCACGACGAAATTGGAATTTGCTTTTAAAGTTGTAAATTTTTGCGTAAGACAAAGTAGATAATAAAACGTACACACTAATACGAAAAAAATGATGCCGTGCCTTCTTGCTCCGTTTTAGGACGGGCTGGGTCCAACATATCCGAACCAAGCGTATGGGAAGTATGAAAACTGATTTATTATAAGCTACGCATTGTATCTTATTTCTTTATGTTGATGACGCACGCGCGCATGTGTGTGTGTACCGATAACGACCAGGTAAATGATCCGTCCCTATCATATCTAATGCCCCTAGTTGCTAGTTTATGAAGTACAACGCTACTTAACTCTTGAAAAGCAGTCAGAATAGACGACATTTGCGTAAGAAAACCGCACGGTTTGAGATTAATAATGCGTTTGTTTTTGCCCACCGCTGAAGGATGCTTACAATATCCGGGTGTGTATTTTTGTTTGAAGAAGACTTTCCATAAAAGACAATATAAAAACTATATAAAAACGAGGCATTTTGCTTCGGTGATGTACATCCGTGAGTATCGCTTGCTTGCCTCAACTGTTAGGTCGTACACTTGTGCCACTTAGCTCCGGATGCGGGAGAGCTAATTCGAATTGGTCGGAAATCGTTCCTGTATAGAAGCAGCTTTTACAGCAAAATAATATGCATATTTTATTGCCTATACTGCCTGCCAAAGATCGAAATGAACCTCAAAAAAAAGCAAACAGCATAGCATATCTGTACTTATTGTACTGAAAAACAGCTGGAAAACAGTTGACTGATGGGACTTTCTGACTACTTCTGCCTTTTGTACATCGTCAATCGTCCACAGGTTGAGTCGGTACTCCAACCGGCGACGAAATGTTATCCGATATAGCGATTTTGAGCGGAATTCACGGTCTTTTCTTACTTGATGACTTGATTACACCGGAAATCTAACTCACGGTCGTGCTACTAAAATCAGAATAACTGAATGCCATAAAACGGGTGTGATTAAACTTCCAACCATGTGTGTTGCAAAATTAAGACAAGACTAATTACTTCCTGTACTTGCTAAACGCCTTACCCGCGGCACGGTATCAATTTTCGTCCGGGTCTGTGGTTCTGAACGTGATCTGAATATTCTTGGACGCCTTATCGATGGAAGCCAAACGAATGCCACCACTTTCCGTATCTTCGTCCATCTCCGCTGCATCGGTTTCTGCGTGTTCCGCTGACGACAATCGAGCGGGCTTCGACTCGTCCGCCATAGATTCCCTTCGTTCGGGAACATCTGAAAATGGAGGTAAGTTGTACAGACCCAATATGATATTACAGCTTCACTTTCCTTCGTTTCAGCTTACCATGCTTGTGTTCGGTGTTGTGAATGGTAATTTTAAATCGCGACACCATAGACGCTGGCAGTGCTGGACCTTCGGGCACGTCGGGTTGATCGTCATGCTCGTAGTGATACGAATTGTGCGCATCGTCGTCCTCCTCGTCTTCCTCCATCTCTATACGATCGTGCTTGGAGCCACTTCCCTCTCCCGATTTCATCCCATCTAATCCCGGTCGCTCAAAACCACGGCCTTTGGCACCGTTTTCTTCGAGTGCTTTGATGTCCGCCTTAAACCGCGCCTCCACTGCATCGATGCTTTCCATCACTTCCTGTCGCTTTTCGTCCATCATTTCTATAACCAAAATCGAATTTGAGATCAAGACCAGTAGTAAAATGAAGCATTTAAAGTTTAGCTTACGTTGATGCTCCTGCTGCCAGTCAGCCAGCTTCTTCTCCACGGCAGCATTCATGCGCTTCGGTAGGAAGAAGATCGGAGGGTTTGTTTTCGTTTTGATAAAGTTCTGCAGCGGTCGCTTCGAGTTTTCCCACATTTCCAGATCCTTCAGTTTGGCCACCTTCGCTTCCAGCGCTCGGATCTCCAGCTGCTGCCGTTTGCGGTCCGTAAAGAGACACTGCTTCTCTTTGCGCATATTTTCCCGCTCCATCTTCTCCTGCTCCTCCAGCTTCCGCTCGATCATGGCCTTCTTCTCCTCTTTGGACTTGAGTTTCGATTCCTCCTGGGAGAACTTTTGCAGCGTGCCCAGCAGGGAGCCGAAAATGCGCCGGTTCCGGGCCCGCGACTGTTCGTCCGAACCCTGGGCCGCGACGATGTCTTCCTTGGAGGGTTGTTCCTTGATGACGCGAGAAAAGACTCGCGGTTTCTCGTATTCTACGTCCCGGTTTGGTGGTCCCGACAATCGGCTGAACACCGACTTCGTCTCCCCGATGGTACGTCGTTTGGCCGGCGTCTGGCCGAGGTCCGAGTATCGTCTATCCTGGTCTCGGCGTTGGCCACCCATCGCATGCGGTGAGTCGAAGCCGAGCGAGTTTCTCTTGCGCGAATCGAACGCATCCCTCATGGCTGCATTATTGCCGTTGCCGGCACTTCCCGGCCCGGCATTCGGACCGCCACCGCCTCCTCCACCGCCACGACCGTTGTTGTACTGGTCGGGACCGGACGGATCGCGTCCAATTATTCTCCGGATGTTTTCGTTTAAGCCCTTCAGATTGCTTCGCGCACGGTCGAGCTCTTGCTGCAAATCGCTGTAGCCTTTAATTACGTCCGTAGCCATCGTGCCTGCTTGCCGCGTTGGTTGCTTGAAGTTGCCGTTCAGGAAGCCGTATTTTTCTGACCGTCACACTATTTTTCAAAATGTAATTACTCTTGAATACATTAGCTAAACAAATTTGTTTCGTTTTTGGTTAGCTCCGATTTTTTTTCTAATTTTACACATTGACAGATAAAATTAGCAGCGCCCCTACACCGTGCGTCTTGTAAATACGGTACTACAGGTGACAGCAGAGGGCGCTGGCAGTTTTGAATAAGAAAAAAAGAACATCAGAGAACGGAAATGTCTCTACATCTATTGTCAATTATTTTTAATTTGTTAATAACATTTTGAACGCAATGTTTAATTTCAAAATCACATACTGCTGTTTTCATAAACCAAAAAAGGACCCAAAGTTTTTAGAATAACGTCAGTTTGCACAATTCCAGCTGTCAAAGCCTATCACAACAACAACAACACTGCTACTGTCAAAGCACGTTGAATTTCGGCAGCGCGGTGTGTTGGCAAGGGAAAATCACACTTTGGTTATCGCAAATTCCTTATTATTTGAATGAAAGTGCCCTATTCGCTGGTTAATACATCATGAGCAACGTTCCGGATGTAGAACAGCTGAAGCTGGAAGAAAATCACAGCGCTGCTGGTGAAATTGTGGCTGTCGCAGTCGAGGAGGATGTGGTTGACCCGTGGACTGTTACCAGCACATCCGTCGCAGGAATTGATTACGATAAGTTGATAAGTGCGTACCGATTGGTAGCGCCGAATGCCACATCCCCATACTAATGTTCCGTTGATGCTTTCCCAAAATCTGCAGAACGCTTCGGAAGCTCACATATCGACGCGGCGCTCATCGAGCGATTGGAAAAGGTCGCTGGAAAACCGGTTCATCATCTGATCCGTCGTGGTATATTCTTCTCGCATCGTGACCTACACACACTGCTCAATGCAGTCGAGTCGGGAAAGAAGTTCTACCTTTACACCGGCCGTGGACCGTCGTCAGATTCGATGCATTTAGGTCACTTGGTGCCATTTATCGTAACAAAGTAAGCAGAAAGGGAGAGGGAGACGCGCGCACAATCGGTATGATGCAAACATTGCGTTTTGTTGCAGATGGCTCCAAGAGGCGTTCGATGTTCCTCTAGTGATACAGCTAACCGACGATGAGAAAACACTGTGGAAAGACCTGACGGTCGAGCAGTCAATGCGGATGGCACGCGAAAATGCGAAAGACATCATCGCCATCGGGTTCGATCCGACCAAAACGTTCATTTTCTCCAACCTAGAGTTCATGGGTCAATGTCCCCAGTTTTACCAGAACATCATACGCATCCAGAAGTGCGTGACGTTCAACCAAGTGAAGGGAATCTTCGGTTTCGGCGATTCGGACGTGATTGGAAAGATCGGCTTTCCGGCGGCTCAAGCCGCGCCCGCCTTCTCCACCACCTTCCCGTTCATCTTCGGCACGGACAAACTGCCCGTGCTGATTCCGTGTGCAATCGATCAGGATCCGTACTTCCGCATGACGCGCGATGTTTCGCCGAGACTGGGCTTCCCGAAGCCGGCCCTGTTGCACTCGAGTTTCTTTCCGGCGTTGCAGGGCGCTAAGACGAAGATGTCCGCCAGCGACGCCAACTCGGCCGTGTTTCTTACCGACACTGCGAAGCAAATTAAGACGAAAATCAACAAACACGCGTTCTCCGGTGGCCGGCCCACGCTCGAGGAGCACCGGGAGCTCGGCGGCAATACGGACATCGACGTGAGCTTCCAGCTGTTGCGCTTCTTCCTGGAGGACGATGCCGAGCTGGAGCGTGTTCGGGTGGCGTACGGCAAGGGTGAGCTGCTCAGTGGTGAGATCAAGAAGATCGCCATCGATACGCTGCAACCGATCGTGGCCGACCACCAAAACCGACGGAAAGAAGTAACGGAGGAGGTGCTGAATATGTTCCTAACACCGAGAAAACTTAACTACGAGTTCAGCGTGAAAGCCCCGGGCAACAACGCTAACGGACCTGCAACGGAGGGAAAGAAAAAGGGCAAAGACAAGAAAGCAAACCCCGCAAAGCAGAACTAATCTGCGACACACGACATATGGCAAGCAATCATCGGTACTTTATGGAGTGTGCGTGTAATAATTGTGGCGACATTCGGTCGGACACAAAACTCGCACATCCCTGGCGTCGGCAGCAGTGCTTCGATTGAAATACGTTTAAAATTACACGAAATCACCACAAGCTGCACTTCATTTTATTTATCGCCTTTTTGCAAATAATAGGACGAGGTTAGCAAAGTGGTGATGCAAAAGCGATGGTAAATTATTTATTATTTTTCTATAGTGGCGTTGTTGCTTCGCTTTTTCTGCAAGAGAAAGAAATACAGTGCTGCATGCAAGGTGATGAATAAACTATGAACGATGAAATTTTATGCTGCTTTGTAAAATTCATGTGGGAAATTTGAAGGAACTTATTGAACCGAACTAAAAGGCTCCGGCGGGCTGGTCATGTAAGCAGAATGACACCGGACGACCCAGTCCGAGGAGTCCGTGAAGTTTTTGACCGTCCACATGGACAGAAGACGTGGGGTAGGCTGTACATTGAGATAGTAAATAATGGAGATGAATGATTTGATATTTAATTTCATTATTTGTTACTTAATCCGAAAACTATAACAAGCAATTTTGTTATAGCTAACAAATGCTTTTTAAAATTTAATTTCAATTGAATCTTTGTTCTACAGTTTGAAACGAGCCAAGGCCCCGGATCTCATCTCATTGTACAGACTACTTTTCACATTTCAACTTACATTCTGGGTAGGTTTTTTACAGAGATCTGTGACATTAGCCTCAAAATCTTAAACTACATATAATTTGTTTATACAGTGTAGAACATGTAGATATAACATGAAACGTGAATGAAACGCCAACAGAGATGATTAACCCTCAGCGGATCCTGTCGGAATCGGCCGACACCTTGCCAGGAATCGAAAGCTTTCAATGCCACAAGGCTACAAACACGGCCGCTTGTCTACCTCCCATAGCCGCAACGTACCCGTACGTGAGAAGATAAATGATCCTCAAGCATGTGAACAAAAGACCTTTGGTTGACGAGGCGCTGCGGACTCGATGCTCTACATTCAACGGCGCATCGTCCGTAGTGGGACGAATCGTCACCCTCGCATCAGGAACACTTGTGCACACAACTGTCTCCTTCTCTTTCTCCTTCGTTGGAGACGATCGCACAGAAGAACAGAACGGACTTGGACGGGGGAGCGAACAAAATACCGAGGAGAAAACTTCGATTCAAACGAACGGTACGGGTCGTCTGGAAAATGTGTAGCAGTAAAGCGGTCGGAACAGGCGTGGAAATAAATAAAGCGTGACAATATTTCCATATCGATGCGATCGTGTGACTCCGGCTTCCGGGATCATCCTTGCGCGCCTGCTAGGAAAATGAAGATCACGTCGACGTTCAGTGCCCGCCGGGATGTCTTGTGAGCAGTTTCTTCCGGTGTTAGTGACGAAGTTCTAGTGTGCTGCGGGAGTTCGTTTAGTTAAGATTGGATAGGTAGAACTACTGACCGCACCGCATTCCAAGTACGACTCGTACGCTGCAACATGCAGCGTGGCACGTTGTTCGAAAAGTGCGGAAAAGCGTGAAGGGATATATGAACGAGTACAGTTTTCAACCCGTTTCGGTATGCAAATTGCAGAACTAGTGCAAACAACGTGCATCTTTTCTTTATCGCGCGCGTGTGTGTGGACATAACGACGAATGCATAATGAACATCGCCGATCTCATACCGATCGATCTTTCCAACGATCGCGAATATTCCGTCGTGGCCAATGCGCCCTTAGCCCTGGGCACGGATGCCACCTCGAGCCATCGAGCAGCGGTGGACTCGTCCACCGTCGGCTACATCCACGTACCGACACCGACGTTCGCCACGTTTGCGCCGGTGCCCACCACCCTTCCGAGGCTTTTCTCCCCTACGTCCCCCTACGAACGACGTTACCCAACGAGACGCACCACGAGTCTCGCGGTCAGTTGCACAACAACCACCGGTACCACGCTGTATTCCACATCTTCCACGGCAGCAGTTGCACTACCACCACTACCGCCACTACATCCGCCGGGCACAGTGCTCTCCGGCAATGAGGAGAACACGGATCTCGGTGGAACCGCAATCCCGGTCAGTGTGCTGAAACTGACACCGCCTCGGTCCTCGCCACCTGCCACGTTGCTGCAGGTGAACGATGCAAACGTCCGCTCACCGACGCCCGTGTTTGCGATGGACTTCACGCGGATCAACACTATCGGCCCCGGTGAGGACGGCGATCGGTTGGTGAACAGTGTGGTGCTCTCGTTTGCCAGCACGATCTCGGAGAAGGGTGCCGACTCGGTGGCGTCAACAACGGGGGCCGGTGCATATTCCGGTGCGCCAAACTTAACGACCGGCTCGTCCAGTTCGTCCTCCTCGTCGGCGGCCGATGTGTTGAATCAGTGCGACGTCAGTCTGTGGCGGAAGAGGGCGCTTGAGATAGAAAAAGGTAGGCAGTGCCTAAGTGCCACCAGCCACTAGTCAGTGTGAGCAACCCCCGGCGCGCCTGATCGTGATCCTTTCGTTGGTTAGGTTAGCCTTAGCGTGCGCAACAGAGCAATAACACGTGCCAGGTGTCTTACGTAGTGTCTCACTACAGCTGCATTTGTGTGTTCCGTTTTAGATTACAAAAAATCGGCCTGCGATCGCGAACGGACAAGGATGCGCGACATGAACCGTGCCTTCGATATGCTGCGTTCGAAACTGCCCAACAAAAAGCCGTCCGGCAAAAAGTACTCCAAGATCGAGTGTCTCAGGTAGGGGATCGAGTGTCCACAAGTGTTCGCCACGCCGCCATCTCGCAGTCAACTGACCTTTCCAAATCTCCCACAGGGTGGCGATACAGTACATACGGCATCTGCAGCGTGAGCTAGAATACCCTACCACCCCTTCGCCGGAGGCGCACGAGTACATGTACGAGGCGGCTCCACCGTACAGCCACATCCCTGTGCCAACCGGTACCTACATGGGGCTGGATGCCAACAACAACATACCGATCGTTTCGGCACACGCCATCACCGTGGTTCCTCCGCGACCGGCACCGGTCCAACAGCCCCCGCTATCGGTATTACCAGCGCCTCCGCAACCTCCGCAAGCCCCAGTAGCGCACCACAACCATCAGTGGTTCATAGCGAATAGTGCCGATGGGTACAGCTACTACTATCTTCCATAACTGTTGTGAGTTCCTTGCAGTGCAGTTTCTTCAGACCTTTCACACTGTTCTTGCATAACCTTGAAACAGGTACGGTGTAAGATCAACAAGATTTATGTCTTTTTGTAACACTATATCGAATAAAAGTAATGTTCTAAACGTTTATCAGTACCTGAATTTACGGACATATTATCAGATTATCCATTACGATTGGATAAATGTGTCATCCGTTTTATCCTGAGCCATTGGCATGGTTCCAATCCATAACATCGAGGTTGTTTACGCGCTTAACCTAGTTTATTTATGGTGTTCAAATCAATTACAAAATGGAACAGTTTAGATAGCAATGATTTTTTGCAGTTTTTTTCTTCCATGAAATTTTTGGAAAAATTTCATAGATTTTTTTCGTTTTTGAACTTTTTTTTCTCCCGCGAAACAGTTCTCTTCATTTTTCGATAGTAAACTAACAAGCGCATTAAAAATAGCTACTTGCGGACGACATCAGTGATGGTGTGAATAAGGGCTCCCCGAACAGAATGCTCAACTCTTGGTTCTCTTCCAACATTTTCCAGGACGCAACGAAAGCCGACTTAATTTGTTCGAAAATCTGTTTGTTATATACGGATTTGCCCGTGTTGGTGCGATTGAAAGGTTCTGTGCGGAAGGAACATAAAGCAATGGGATTAAAAGGAAGTGCGTATGTGTGACACAACTTGCACATCTCTTTGTACCTTCAATGCACAGATAGTTCCCGGATCGGCTTCCACCCAGATTATTGTCATTCCATTTACATTTCTCTACGGGCAAAAGGGATCCCGTTCTCACGGATATGGCATAGTTGGTGTAACTACAAGAAAAAGCATGGCATAAACATCAGCCACCATCGAAGTGCATCTCCCATAAAAGAGTGACAACTCACTCAAACTCTGCGTAGTGTTTGTAGAACATAACTAGCAGCTTTCCAAGCGTGTCCTTGTTCTCCGACGTGTAAGAATTGATGCGCTCGAGCAGATTATTGGGGAAACTGTCGATCTATAACATAATAGGAATGCAGCCCTTTAGCCCTACAAACGTTAGACGTGCACGCAAAACTTACGCAAAACTTTTCCGGATGCATGCTATGCAGACACGGCAAAACGGCCGGATGGACGCCGCACTGCAGGAAGCTGATTACCATCAGCACTAGCGAGTAGCTCGACATGGTGGAGTTCTTCGGATCATTCAAACTATGATGCTGAGCCCACAGTTTGATGATAACAACTAACGGCCGCACACGAACGTCCACTGTAATAAGACCAGAGATTAATGGTTTCTTTTCTGTTAGGTGTGGAAATGGGTACTCAAGATCTCTCGACTACCTACACTGCGCATAACAGTTTAGCAAATGCGTATTCCGTATCCCAACACGATTGTTGATGCTCAGATCGATGTCGATGCGTTCCTGCGCGTGATGAAAGCGCAAAATTGGCACCTTCGCCCGTATCAGATCAACCCGTTCGAAGCACATGGAACGCATCGACTCGATGAAGCTCTTCACGCGCAGCAGATTGTTGAGGGCTTCCGTGCGCGTATCGCAGTACATCGGCCCATTGATATCCACGATGCACATGTCCATGTCCGAGCCGTCGGTCCCGAAGCCGGAAATTGTGCTTCCCATCAGATACAGCTCGTACTTCGGCATCCACGGGGACATCTGCTGGAAGCAGCCGTAGAGTGTTTGCCACAGTTTTATTTTCTTGCCAAACGTTTCGTCCGATTGTTTCGTCTCGAAAAACATCTGCCAAATGTCCTGCGAAAGACTTTCACTCGGCGAAACTGCCATCGAGGTAGGCGATGGGGAGGACGACTCAGAAGAACATTCTCGAGCAGGTGACTCGGTTTGCGATGTGTCTCCATTTTCTACGGCGCTCCGAGGATCGTCGCTGGTTTTAGAATTATCTTGAGGAACATGGTTCTTGATGCTGCCGCTTTTCATGGGCTGAGGGTGTGTTTTGTGTTTCGGATGTTGTGCTACCATGTAAAAATATCTCTCATTTTCTCGTTCATATTTCGCGCTCCCATCTTGCTCCAGCCCGTACCAATTCCTCCGTCTCTGAATGTATTCCTTGTGGTAGGCGTAGTAGCACAGATTGCTTTCCAGGTAATTATTGTTATAACCATAGTGTCGCAGTAAATTGGCTAAGGAGTGATCCGTTTGAATTGATCGTGATGCGTTTCGGCTTGAGCTGTATGTGAGCGTTCTCCTATCGGGTTCCGAGTACATTCGTTGTCGGACATTGTTCAAAAATTCAATCGTGTACTGGTACTTATCGCTGTTAATTACTCTGCCATCGCATCTGAATGTCTGACGGTTGAAAAAAAGCAGATGCGATCGCAGAGGATGTGGATCCGACTGGTAAGCGCAGATCGTGTGGTTGCATGTTGAATGTTTAGTGTAGTTTTCGTATGAGCTTCCGGTTGATTTCTGTTCGGGGGTAGCTTGGATGGTTTCCGCTGGCTTCGGCTTCAGGGTTTTTATTTTCACACTCCCATTCGAGTTTAGCGTGCTGGTAATATTGGGACAGTGCGAAAACGATGTCTTCCTAACCTTCGTCCTTCCCATCGTTTCGAGACTAGACGTGAGCGCTTGGCTGTGAAATGTAGCTGAAGGTAGGGTCAACAGTTTATTCAATAACGAATTATTTTCAAGCAAACCTTAAGCCGATCTACGCGCTTCTAAAATACTTACCTATCGATGGTATTGCTTACACGGAGTTAAAATAATTGTGAAAGTTCTTCGTCATATTACTTCACGATTACCAAAGTGCACTACGATCGCGATTCCTTAGGAAAATATGGCATGCTAAATTTCAAATAAATTGTTCGGAGAATCTTTTAGATCGATATTTGGACGATTTGTGCGATTAATTAGGCTATTATATTTCTGGATGTCTTCTATAACAAGGACCACTATCCCATTCCATTCCCACTATGGCCCTCACCTACCTCTTTCGTTTGCATACTATCTAGAAAAAACGGAACTTTCCCACAACCATTATGTTTCAGGTAATTTGTATCTGCGACGACTTCACTCGCACGAACAAGTTCAATCAGATTTCTCGTACACCACGATCAAATGATTTGTCATCGGGGTGTTGTCCGTTTGCATGTCCGTCTGAATCTCCAGCGTACCGTCTGCATTCAGACGATACCTTTTCTCGATTGCTTTGACCGCCGGATCTTTGCCGAAGGACATACGGTCGATGGATTTGGAGGCCAGCATCAGTCTGTTCTCCGTAGCCTCTCCTTCCTCCAGCACCGCCAGTCCAAAGTTGTGCGCTACCATGAACGCGACCTGGCTCGTGCCCGGTTTTATGCGCAGGAAGCCTCGTTCGAGATGCATCGGCGCACCGGAAACGGGATGCTGCGATCGGGCCTCGTAGTTCAGCAGGGGCTGTCCCAACGATTCGAACGTAAGGACTTCGTTGTAGGAAAAGTCCTTAATCGTCGGGTAACTGCCCTTCGCCGACACAGATTTCCATGTTCCGATGAGCCACTGAATGGGCTTCAAAGCATCGTGAATTTTGGCCATCTATAGGAGATATTAGAATCGTTGCTTCTTTAGTTACAATAATTGCTAGATATAAGTTTAAAACACGTCGAGTAAAATACCTTCTTATAGTATTTTTCACACACAAATTTTGCAACAAAATAGTTTCGGAGCCGGTTCGATTGTTTGTTTACGTTTCCGTCAACAGATAAGCGGACGCTAGACCTACAGAATTGAAGTGGGGTCAAACAGTTTTTTCCGATTTTAATTTGGTATTTTTGAATCAATTTGTTAGAATAGTTTTTTTTAGCTGGACATTATAAAACTTATGTGTATTTATTCAAACAGTATTAACATCATTTTCTTTTTTAAAAATTGAATAAAAAATCCAAAGGTCCAAAGACTGGATAAACCGGATAACGATGTGACGTATAGTGATGGGTAAAATTATGTA
>KB672813.1:2628127-2679421 GCA_000349145.1 Anopheles dirus | reverse complement strand
AATCGAATCGAATCAAAATTCGAATCGAATCGAAATCGAAATCGAAATCGAAATTGAAATCGAAATCTAAATCGAATCGAATCAAAAATCGAATCGAATCAAAATCGAAATCGAAACCGAAACCGAAATCGAAACCGACATCGAAATCGAAATCGAATCGAATCAAAATTCGAATCGAATCGAAATCGAATCGAATCAAAATTCGAATCGAATCGAAATCGAAATCGAACCTACATTGAAGAACTATGGGAGGTACACATAGCAAAGTTTGAAATTGAGCCGACAGCCAATGTTCTAGATTTTTCTCCTATTTCTTACATTGCTAAAATTCTAAAACGAAAGCTGAAATATGTTTCGTCGACTATTTACACGTTGAACTCGATATAGCCCTAATGTTAGTTCAATTATTTTGAAATGTGTACTTTTTCTGACGAATGGCCCGATGTGCGGGCGATTCTGGCTCTCCCGTGTCCGAGTTCTCTCTTTCTGCTTCCCTTTCCCACACTCGAGTTGCCCCCCTTTTTCTTCAGCGAATCGCGTCTTTCATCTCACTCTTTCGCCTCCGCTCGCTCTTTGGTCGCTCACGCGGTCACCCATTCGGACGCAGTGGAGGCTGGGTGAGCCGTCCTCGAAATGGCTCGCATGATTTGACACCCTCTGACAGATCTTTGTTATTGTTTTCTTGTTAGTCTTCTTTTTCGTGAAAACCGTGCGACTGTGAAACCGTGTGTGCTGTGTAAAATCATGAAATGTGAATGAAATTGTTGCTTTTCGTGCTGGTAAAAAGGTAAAACAAATTCTGCACGCATCTCTGTGTATGTGGAAAACCGGGAGCGCCGCTGGCGAAAAACACGGAGCACATTTTTTGGGCGTTGGACATCCGGCGCCTGTAGAACAATGGTAGCCCTGGGCATCGTCCATCGACCGTCGGCTACATCCCTTAGCTGTGGGGTTGTTTTTGTGCGGTAGCGCAATGGTGCTGGTAGAAAAAAGCCACTTTGGCCGTGTTGCTTCTTCGTCTGCCCAGGGGCCAGGTGCGAATAGCGCACGAGTGTGCGTGCGTGTGTGTTCCGTGTGGCTTGACGCAGATTCTTCTGCCCGGCACGACGCCGACGAGGGGTACGGGAAAAAGCAATTTCCTCCTCCTGTTGCATGCTGGTTGACGCAAAACTGTGCGAAAAATACATGGTCCGCGGAAACGAAATCTCGTGCACGACGACTGTGTGCGTGCGTGTGTGTGCCAGTCTTGCAAACAAAGCAATAAAATTCGATAAGCGCCCCGTGGAGAGTATTCGGTCGTTTGATAAGTGTAGGAAGAAAAAAAGAGCAGACAAACACATACACACGCAGTGTGCAGAGACACTGGAATCATACACACCCTTAACGCCCAGCATCATCGCCTGCTTCGCATCTCGCGAACACAATGAAAACAATTCCTTCCTTCCAGCGCACACGCGCACACACGCTTGTGTTTCTGCGTTGGAGATTGTGTGCGTTTCTTTGTTGTTGTTGTTGTTGTTGTTGTTATTGTCGTTGCGCTGAGAAGAGGCTTCCCTGCCACCCTTGCGCGCGCGCGTCTGTGTGTTTGTGTGTATGTACGCGCACGTATGCGCACGTGGGTGTGCCGAAGGGTTTTTGACATGAGATAAAAACAGCCAGCCAGTCAATCGAAGCAGGCACCAACTAAAAGCACGAAAAGCAGCTTCTGTCCGGCCGGAAAGTGAAAGCAAACCGGAAGAAAGCGCCCGCGCTCGGTGTTTCTTTCGTGTCGAAAAAGTGACACACAGTTTGTAGAGACGACAGAAACGGAAAGTCGCTAACTAGGCGGTTTTGCTCATTTAATGGGAAATTCTTACTCCATAGGTGTGCTGAAGGGGTGTGTGCTGCTTGTTCGTCCCGCAATGCTGTGACCCAACACACACACACACACTAACCCCAAACCCCACCCCGTTCCGGCGCGTCGTCCCGCGAACAACGTGATTGCAATAATAATAATAACAACTGGCAGTGTAAGAAGCTGGCCATCTTAGTGTGCGAGCAAGAAGGAGCAACAGCCAGATGTGTGTGAGAGCGGGAGTGCAAGTGAGCGTGAGCAAGAGCGCGGCATCAACTTCCGGTCGGCGGTGGTGGGTGCGCTTCTTAGACGGCGACGACGACCACCACGACGCAGCAGCTTCTTCGCGGTCCGATCTCCGGTTCGCTCGGTTGCCATAGTTCCCGGCGGAATAATTTCTCGCCTCGGGGTGTAACGGCGGCGCGGGTGTTTTTTCCTGCAACAGTGTTGTGTGTGCGTGTGTGTGCATCGTACCGGGGTGTTTCCCCGGGATTGATTTTAGCGGAATAGGTGGTGTATTTAGTGAAAAAATTGTGCTCCCCCCTTTCATCTCGCGAAAAGGCAAAAGATAAAGATATCCCGTTAGAACGCCCCACTCGCGGGCGGGAGGAAAGGGGTGAAAGAAAATTTGCGCGCATGTGTCTGTGTGTGTGCGTGTTTGTGGATGTGAAGTAAGAAGAAAGAGCAGCAGGCTTTGCTCCGTGTAGTAGAAGCAGCAGCAGCATCATCGTAAGGCACTCCAGCATAAAACACTCCAGCGATGGCCGACAAAGTGACGAAATTCGAACGGATGGCCATGGCCAAACCCGTCCCGATGAAGCTGTTCGCCGCCTGGGAAGTGGACCGGACACCCTCGAACTGCATTCCAAGGTAGGTTTGTGGGAAAGGATGCCTTCCTGTAACTGCGTATTTCGTGACACAGGCTCCTTCGGTCTGCCATTCTACTAGAACAAGGAAGGCTTCCATTCTCTCAAAAAAAAATGGCAGTAATCTAGTGCCCGTCCGCCCCGAAATCGACTGCAACTGTATTTGGGTGTATATGCAGCAATTGCGCGTCATCCCCCTGCCCCGTGCAGAAGTCTCGCGATAAGGGCCTCCGCGTGGTGTGCTCGGTTGGGTTTACAGCACGTTGCAATTTTCTCTCCAGCTGTGTTCACAGTCGTCCCCCGTTGAACCAGAAGCACACGATTCTGCTCCGCTCAAACCACACAATTATGCTCTCATGTGCGCGCAGCAGCAGCAGCAGCTGCCGCCGACGATGCTCTCGCTTTTCCAAAGGCTGCCCCGATTGGAAATGGGTGAAAAGGCACACAAAGCTCACACAGCAATCGGTTTCAATCGCACACCGGCCGGGGATGAATGGTGATGGGCAATAATGATGGGCGGTAATTATATTGCGTAGCACACATTCGGTGGTGGTGTGTGAAAGAGGATTAGAGGAGCAAATCCTCGCCACGCTAATTCCATATCCCGGCTTACGAACTCCACGCGGTGTGGAGCCCCATTAATTGCCCCAGCCCGGGTCCGTTTTTTGTTGTTTCTTCGGGAAGCGGGCGTTACGAACGAAACTACAATATGGCGTTAAATTAGGCGGCTCCTCTCGCCGGAGCAGTGGGAAATTTGAATGATTTAATGTGCGCCCTGTTCTCGGAACAACGCTGAAGAGACTCTCGAGAGTGTACCTGCACGGTATTCCGCCCGACTTTTGTCTCTGAGATCATCGCATGCATGCATGCCCGGAGGGCGAACTGGATATCAGAGGGGGAGGCGAAAAAACAATAATGGTTCAATTTCTCCACCTCCATTCGTGCACACACACACACACACGCTTGTTTGGTGGATTTATGATTGCACCTTCGTTCTCCTCTGCCCTGTGTGCCGCCCTCTGCCCACAGGATGTGGCAACGAGCGCCGGGAGAATCGTTGAACTCCCGCCTGTAGCATGTTTGAAGAATGTGTCGTTGACCCAGATAGAACGATTTTCACTTTTGATTCTGTGCGGAACGATAGCCACGAACCCTTTGGGGAAAACGGAAAGCTAGAGAGAGGGGGGAGAGGGAGAGAACAGAGGAAAGGGAGACAATTTTCCACCCCCAGAAGGCAAGCAGACCGACGAGTTTTTCCCATTCGTCATTCATCGTGACGGCGGTTTGGCATCGACGACGATGATTATTAGCGACTTGGCTGGCTGGATTGGATGGGGCCTTGCTGTGCTTGTGGGGGTGTCCTGGGACATCCGGAATGGACGTTTCTAGTTTTCCTTTTCTTTTGTCTGAGCAGAAAAACATAAACAACAACAGCCGCTTCGGGGTTCATTGTGAAGGAAAATGATTTTCTCCGAAATCCAATAACATATGAAGAGCGCAGGTGTTTCAAATGGCGTTTTGTGTGTTTTTTGGATGTATTGTTCGTTTCTGCTCATCTTCGAAAGGATCAGCTCGATGCTAGTGAATGACTGAACTTGGTTTAATAAATTCTTATTAGTTTCTTATCAAATAAACTGACACAGGACTTTGCATTTTGATTCCTATTTGCGGTTGTCTGTTCATGAGAATGTTTCACTAATATTTTCACATGATAGTGGAATTATTACTCATTTTTTCAATCCGTATGTTTGATGTGACACCCAAGAATGTTTTGTTCGATTCGCAATAATCGATAACAGTTTCTATAGACGTTTTCTCTCTGTTTTTACGCACGATTTCAAAGGTTTTTAGTAACAAGATAACTTGTCTTTTAATCGATAAAGCTAAGCTTTTCAATTGAATGACATACATGTTTGTAGAATAGGAATGTAGTCGTTCCTCTTTCTATTTACTCGCTGCGAGATACGATTGAAATAACACTTCTGGTAATCTAGAAACGCCTTCCGTTGCGATGTGCCATCTACGTTTTACACTTGAGACTACCGTCTATTGCGTCTGTGAAAATACGCTACTGCTACGACGAAGAGCTGTACTTAATTTTTAATTCACTACCCGTGAGTGTTCCAGAAGAATGTCTCATTGGTGTAAATAATTACATTCTTTTTGATTGCACCAGACCTTGCTGTTGGGTTAGGGCGAACGGAATCCCGCAGAACTGCGTCACTGTGCGTGTATTCTTTCATCGTAGAGTTTACTAGAAAGAAAATCCCATAAAGTTGTTTAAAAAATACCCAAATTCACCCAGTGCACGACCGACCACCGCGAAAGGGCAATTTATTATAATTTTAATTGCATCGTTCTATCGGCTGCGCTCCGGCATGATGGCCGTGGCCGCGGTCGTTTCGTTGTAGTCGATGGCGTGTTTATAGTTGTCGGAACGGTTCGCTAGTTTCTTCTGGGCTTTTATTTTGTTCTATTTGCCACGCCGTGCTCTCGAACGACTTGTGAACTCTGGTCTGGTGGCCGCGTTTGAGACCGCCCCATTCATGGTTCGGTCTCTCGGAGTGGTGAAAAGACCACGAAAGCGTTGCCACGCAGCGGAGATAAAGCGCGGAGAAGTTCAAGTTCGTCTTGCACACATACACCCGCCCGCACCGGAGGGCAGCAAACCGGCGGAGTAGGAGAACGGTGCGTCATGCCTGTATGATAAAATTCAATCGACTTCTTCATGAGCGCTCCTCGCGTCGATGTGTACGACTTTCAACATTCCCCTCGAAAATTGGGTTTAATCCGACGGGAAAGAGGTCTTTTTTCTTCGTTGGCTGGCTGTTGCTTCCGTGCGCTCGCCAGCAACGCCGTTTGGGAAAGATTATTTCTAGTTCGCTTTAGGTGCGGACTTTCTTAGGGATTCCTCATGCACACCGTTTCGTCCGCTCGGGTCGTGGGTTGCTTTCTTAACATAAATCATGTCCACGGTCGGGCCCGGTTCAGCTTCCGAAAGAATGTCAAACAAATGTGAAAAGAATGTTTAAAATTACGAATGATGAATCGACGCGGTCTCTCTCTCTCTCTTTCTCTTTTTTTTCGTAGGTGGTTGACAGGATGGAAGAAACGAAATTGTTATTAAAATTAGACGAAAGGGACCCTGGGACTTTTCGTAATAACTGCGCTTTGATTAATACTCTGTCGCGAGATTAAATAATAAGGGTTGACAAAGTTGGTCCATTTTTGACAGCTTTTTCGTCTGGAACGTGTGCGTGATAATGGAAGAATTATGTCAGAGGAGATAAGACGCTTTTTTTTCTGAGCGAAAGAAACGTTATTAACTCGCCAGGAGTAACCATTTCAAAGCCTTATGCATACATTTCAAAAGGGAAAACTGTAATGAGCAGTGACTCATGCTGCCCATGCCCCCCCCCCCCCCCCCCCCCTACTTTTTTGCCCCCCCCCCCTCTCTCTTCTCTCTCTTTCTTTCCCCCCCCCCCCCCCCCCAAAAGCTGACGGCAAACCGTTCCAAACTAATCCACTAATTAACGTTGGAAACCTTTCAAATTCAAAGCTATTTAGTGAATTTGAAACCCAACGGTGGGCGTTTGCAATTTTTACACATATTTCCACACTGCTCACAGGGGCGGGGGAGGGCTTTTCATCGCCCGGTGGCAGATGTTGGATCGATGTAACATAAACCCGAACTCATTTCGCCGGCGGTCGCTCCCCATCATCCTTCTGCCTCTCACTTCCGGCGCCGTGGAGGAGTGCGTGGAACATGGGTACAAGTGTGCGTCATCGGCGGGTCGGGACCACACCGAAAGAGCATGATGGTCAAAACGGCGCGCCTGTCGTCCACAGCACAGCAGTCGGGCGGGATGGGTTCCAGCGGTTCCAGCTTGTTATGATCAATATTGGAAACATAATTGGACGTCATTGCTCGTTTGTTGTAGCTACTGGCTGTGCTGAGCGAGAAAGCGACCACGACGACCCGCAGATGTGACTGTGAAGTGTGCTGGAATAGTAATGATTTCCTACGGTTGATGCTGGTGCGGTGGAGCGAATTTCCGATCCTATTGAATATGTTCATCCTGCCATCATTGATCGTGGAATCGATTCAAAAACCTCACATTTCTTTGAGTTTATCTCTTGATAGAGAGAGCATACGTATGAGAGCGATGAAGTGTATGGTTTGAATTTCCAAAGATGCTATTTTGTTGAAAAAATTTAATCATCTTTTACTGTTACTGACATAGAGAGCAATGTGACCCAGCAATGTGACCCTCCATTATCATTACTATCTTTACCCTCCAGCATTAACTCTTATACTATAACATCCAGCAAAGATAGGAAATAGGAGCACGAAATGGTGGGACCAATTTAGCGTCGTTCACTCTGAGCTACTCTATCCCACAGCTTTATCGGAGTCTTCTGACTAAATTCGAAAAATGAAGAATAGGTTCACTAAATAGGTAAACGAGATCATATTTTCAAAAGTCTGACTTAAACTTGAATACAACTCAACAAACTTGAGTAGCTTTGGGAGGGTTACTTTTTGGTCTTGATCACAGGGTCGCTGGTCTTCATTTTGGACACAGTTCTTGGTATAGCTAGGTAATCCATCCATAGATGGTGCCACAGCTCCTTTTCAAATATTTATTATTTGAAATGAAACTGACATTTTGAAAATTGAACAGGACATTGGAAGATCTCCATGAAATGAAATTCAACGTGCAAAACAGTGTGGACATGTACTACAATTTGTTATTCCATCTCCTCGATTGGCGTAGAAGCATTTCCAGTAACTAACTTTATAAACCCATAGCAAATGCAGTCTTGCAAGCTTACTGACCTAATAAACCTGCACAAGTTGTCAAGTTGTTTAATACGAAAAAATCGAAACCATCTGTATGGCATCCAGCCAGCCAGCCAGCCCGAAACGAGGTCATATGGAAAACATCCTGCAAATTTAGAATTCCCTTTAGAGTATAGGCAAACGAGAGAAAAAAACCTCATCCACCACACAGCGCAAAGTTAAACACCGTGTGAACATAATGACACACCCGGCTCTTTAAAAGGTCACTTTTCAGTTCCGCGCACGGTTCGGAACGATCGCTGTTCCGTTTTTTTTTGCTCTGTTGGCACTGTCCACTGCACTTTATTGGGTTACCCGGGCGATTTTTTTTGGCATTGGCAACTCTTCAGCGAATATCCGAGTCTTACCCTGGGATGGGAGACCCCTCGTTTGACATTATTTGGCGCTAATAAAGCAAGGTGACGACGAATTTCGAGTGCGAACGGGCGCCCGAGAGCATATGGTACATGATCAGTGGTTGGTACACACTCTTGTACACGATCGTCTCGCGGGTTGTGGGTTTGCAAATTTCTAGTCCGTTTCCGTGTGTGTTGATTTCGTCATATTGGTCACCCATGTGATGCGGTGCCAAAATAGGCCCCGGGAAGAACACCGTGTGTTGTGATGCCGGTTTTTTTTGTCTTCCTGTGCGAGATGCCGCTCCTCGGCGGCCCTCTTATTGGCTTTGTCACGTTTTAACAACGGCCGGCCCCGAATGTGCAACCTTTTCCTGCACATAAACCGCGCTCAAACCGTTGTTACACAACCCAATATCCTTGCGCGCCGCATTCTTGTGCGGCATGCGGAACACAGCGTAAAACAACGCCAAGAACCAGGCGAGAACCGACTTGTTTGCCGAACCCGCGGGTGCGGGTTGTGCAATTCCAATGTTAAATATGAACAAGCAAAAATACGAAACAACGTACACACATACACGCAAACACCAACCAACCTAATGTCGATTTTCTGTCCGCTCGGGGCTAATGCCTTGTGGAAGGAGGGGCGTGCCAGCTCGGGATATCCGCAAGGAAGCGAAACCGGAAGCGCCCGGTTTCCTTTCGTCATTCGTTTTTTGGGACAGTGCTCGGTTCCTAGCGCCATTTTCCTGTCGCGAAGCCGGCGTGCGATAGTAGTAAAAGCCGACGAAAACCTCTGGAAACCTCTGCTCTAGTGTAGTTGCTCGGCCGGCTCGGTGTGACAGGTTTGTTTTATTTTCCGAGCCCACCGTTATGGGTTGGTCCCCGTGCTAAGGTAAGCCAGACGACTGCTGCAAGGGAAACGATTTGCCGCCGCACCTTTATGCTGGAGACGGGTTGGTCCGGTGTGTGGGGACGCGCTGTATTAAGGTGTTTCAGGATCCCTTTTCGGCTATAGGAAACCGTAGTGAAATGCAAAAAAAAAACCCAAACAAAAATGTGACAAAATAGTCGAAACGCCTTCATTTATTGACAGAATGATGGCAGAAAGTCGCTCGAGAGAGGGAGTGCAAGAGGTGCGATCGATTTTCGTGGCTCAGCTTAGCAGGGAAAGCTTTAGTCTCATCAAATGGGGTTTTCTTTCTGTTTGGCCTTTTGGATTGGGTTGTTTGGAATGGATGTTTGGAATGGAAAGAGTTCTGTTCCTAGTTTCGGAACCTACGAGCCTTAAGAGGGCCTAACGAGAAAAATATTTCGCTAGTCGCACAAGTCGCCCAGATTTAAATAGAACTCCAACAGCACGGGTCAATAATTGGTCACCTTGGCCTTCAGTGTCAATCACTCAGTGTGTGTGACTGTGCTGTCGGGTGCCTGACTGATTGAAGGGAACGACAAGACAGCCGCGGCGAATAGTTTGGAGCGGATGCTGCTGCCGCGGTCGTGTCTCTCCCTCGCCATCACACCATCTCCCCCATATGCAACTGTTAGACGATCGCGTAGTCTGTGGAAGTCTTGGGGGTTCACTCAAAGCTCATTTGCTGTTCCTTTTAATGCTCTTCCCAACAGCCGTGCGCGAAAATGGAACAATGCACCCGTTCAATGCTAACTCTCGCAACGTTTGTCGTAACCTTGTCAACCAACCCCTCCGTGCGTGGCCAAATTCACAGCCACCCCACCGGTCGTGGAACCGGTTCGGCGGCATCTTCTCTTCGCTTCCGCCTATGTTTTGGTGGCGGCGATCGTTATGGATCGTGCTGTGCTGCATGCACTCATTAGGCACGCCGCTCTTGGGAGCTATTTACGTCCGGTCAAGGTTTGCTCCTTTTGCGAAGGTTTACTGTTTGAAATGTTAAATACGTTATACGTTGAATCCAAAACGCTGGCCTGAGGGGGGTTTTTCCCACCCTAGGGTTCGGTGATTGGTGGGGCACACATTTCCTTTTCCCAGTGACCTTGACAGCCGGCGGTGAGGGTGACGTTGGGTACGGAAAGCAGAAATAAATGTGATGGATCTTTGCAATCTTATCAGTTTGGTGCCAGCACATCGGGCGCGATTTAGATAACCGCGCATTGTTTTGCTGACGAACGGGGGGCGTTCGAGTTGTTCGAGGGATTTTAACCTACTTCTTCGGTGGGGGAAGTTTTCGCTCCAATGCAAGATAATTGCAGTGGGTCAATATTTGTAATGCGCTTCGTCGGTTCGGTGTTGAAGTGTTTATAGAAGGCGTACAGCGGATGAGGATAATATCGCAATAAATATCGACGGTTTTGTACTTTTGTTGTTTTTTTCGTTTTATTAGGCTGAACAGGATATAATTAAAAGGATTGTCTCATTTTTTTCTTTTCTTCGCTACTTGCACAACAATTTCGATGACTTCTATTATGGAGCTACATTTGGAATTCATATTGGAATACATTTTCTGATTAGTTTGAAAATCAGATAACAATTGAACAATGATCAGATGTAAACAATTACAGACATTAGATTTTAGTTGCAAATCTCTAATTTTTGACATTTTGAATCAGTGCCATCAGCTGGTGGTGATGTAACATACAGCCTAAATCAACTATGTGAAGATAAATGGACTAAATTTAGAAATCTACCTGTACTGAGCACTAAACACTAGATTTAGTTCTAAAGTTATAAAAAGTTCTATAGTTCTAAAGTTAAAGATCTAGAGAGCAAGTTTTGGGTCCTATTGGAAAGATTCCTCCCTGTAGCTTTCAAACTTTTGGACAAATGGACACGGAAGAGGAGAGAGTGTGCTTAAACACTCCTATAGGATGGAAGACCTCGAATGGCAATCGTTAATGGCAATCGAACAAATCTATCACCTCATCTATCGTCCGGATTCAGTACACGAGTAGCGATTGTTAGCTACTGTCAGCAACCAAATAAGGGGTGCTAGCATCCACTGGTAGCCATATTCGTACCGGGTCAGTGCAGGGTAGTGTTTTAAGGCAAAAATTTCAACTACCACGAACGCGTCACCCCACTGGTAACTGGGTTAGGAACGAAGAAGATGAATACTTTAACATCCCCACCCGCCTCTGCTTATGCCCCCCGGAAAGAGGATACGGAACGCAGAGAAAAGGAAACCCCGATGTAAATGTGAGGTGCAATCGCAATCGTTGGCTTACTTTTCTCATTAAGGGAGAACACAATAAGAGAACCTTTTCCGGCTCCGCACTCGTGGCATGTCTTGCTAGAACTCTTTGTCGTCAGATCGATGTTGGTCGGAAATGGTCGCACGGCAACGATACCGAGTTTCTTTGTCCGTCCTCCGTCGGCGTCCGCTCAGTTACGCTTTGACGGATCACCCGCTGTAACCCTGGGTTACAGCCTGCCGTCTCCGATACGGTTCGGTGCACCAACCGTATTAACTACGACGCAGCAGCGCAGCAACCGAGTGCAACTGCTGCTGTGAGCCGCTTAAAGTTCTAACTTACAGCCACCCGTGCCACCCACCACCACCACAACCACCGCACCACATACGTGCCGTGCATTGCAGCACCGGTGGTTCTGGTAAGACGATCTTCGCTTTGAAGGTAACGAATTGTTGTTTGTTTTAGTTTAGTTTACCCGGGCCTGGGGTAACCTCAAATTTCATAACAGAACCGGTTGCCCAGACCCCCCCCCGAACTCCACGATCGATTGTTTTGAAGTACCGGGGTTGGAATTTATAGCCGCACGGTCCTGCTCCCCTGGGTGACGATGGCGACGCGAGCGGGTGTGTGTTTGCGTATGTAAACCTTGGCAAAAGATGGCGCCTGGGTGTGGAGGTGTTTTTTTTTCCAGTTGAGCACCGATCGGGTGCGTCGTGCCGCAGCTAAGGAACTGTAAATATGTGAACAGATATGCCTGTTACGTGCGTTCCGTTCACATCTCCGGGACATACTTAGACCGGGCAGAGGAGTTGAGATGTTTCTGAGTCATTAGAACTTCTCGTCCGCGCGAAAGGGGTTGGAGCGAACCGCTGCAAGGTGGCGCTGTGGCTCGTTCGTGCGATTCCTGACAAAGGATTGCTGGAGTTCGTTGGTAGTGGCTCCAGCCGGTCTATTTCCGGGGTGTGCGAGTTTGCCCACGTCAGTTGCTGCGGCGTCAGTTGCTGCACTTGCGATGATGTGCGTGCCACACCGTGGCCGGTTCTTTTTCGCCCACCGCCAGGAGCCGTGTTCTAATTTTACTTTGGAGCAGCAATTTGCCCTCGCGAACGGCGCGTGTGCGCGAGCGCCACCGCTCATTGACGAGTTGCGTCGAGTGTTGAGGAAGTGCATGCAACGGGCTCGTTTGAATTATTTACACACAACCGCGGGCCATGTAGGCGGTGCCGCACACACACACACACACACACACACACACACACAGTTACGGAACAACCTTTTGTGCAGGTTCTGTTCTTCGGATGTTGGCGGTTGCGAAAACCCCACGCAGGACCTGCTTCGGAACACAGCTACAGGTTTGGACGAATCGAAACGGAACCATTTTCGTGCTGGCCCAGGCCGTCTTCCTTCCTGCCGTCCTCGGAACATAATTCCATAGGGTAGCGCTTTGCGAGACGTGCGGCAACCACCGCGTGTCTGATGCAATTTGCCACCGAACGAGTTCTAATTGTTTGCTGCAGGGTTGAAATTGCTAGCCCGCTAATAACCGCAAAGGGCTAAAGGTTGCACCGAGGGGAGCTTGAGGAGAATATTGGATGGAAAAGTTAATGTGTAATCCTTTGTAGTGGCATCGAATATGGTTTTGCAGAGGTATTACTTCAGAGAACGAAGAAATCATTTGAAAAACACTTATCGTCAATTTTTTGGAAAGATTTTCATTTAACTTCTTCTTATTTCCTAACTATAGGATTTACTGGAAGGAATCAGTTAATTGTATTATAACAGCTACTAGAGAGCATATCTCGTGATATGCTTACTTTTCCTAAGAAAATTGTTACATCGTCTCGACAATAGTGTGATATTAAAACCGGCACTTGGTTTTGTTGGAATGCCTTTGAAAAGTTTCCATAATGGTATATTCTAGTAGTTGTAATAGGATCTTCTCAAACCTGTCCTTGGACTTGAACTTGGACTCATCTATGAATCTGATATTTCGAAATATCATTGGCCAAAGAATCTATAACATCTCATTCTACAGAATAACCCTTTTTGCCGAGGCACCAGCAGCCTGCGCAAATAATCAGAGATGATTTGTTCTTTGTGAGAAGCCCTTTAATGTAATGTAGCTACAAACTTTTATCGAAAAACGATTCCAACTCCCTTTTCTCTCCTTCTTCCCTCGCAACTCACTCGCTCGTTTGGAGTAATTCAGTTTCAGTTGTTTATGCTATCTCATCTAGGCACGACGGTCAAACATTCTCATTACCGAAATGTGTTGTCGCAGTTCCGAACCGGGCACCGCAACTCGCCAGTCTCCTAGCGGACGGGTTGAGTCCATGGCAAAGGGCGCAGAGTGTGTGCGTCACGGCAGACACGGAAATGGCAACCGCCGGAAGAATGCTACCGTAGTCGGGAGAAAGTTATTAAACCCCGAGCAGAAGGATCCTCTCGGGGTCGTCCCCGAGCGTCCCCGAGCCGCATCGCAATGGGAATTGCGTTGTGCACACGGGGCTGTCCCGCCTTCGTTGCCAGGCAGAAAAGAATTTGCAATGAAAGTTGAGGCAAAAATATATTACTTCTATTCCCCGCTGGCCCGATGAAGCGATGCCGGTGTCGGTGCCGGCTTGGTTGGTGCCTGCTTTCATGTTCCGAGGTCGGCCCTCGCGCGTTCTCGCCTCTGTGCCATGCTTTTTGGAGCCATCGTTTGGTTCGGTTTCCGTTGGTCGCACAAGTTGTCGTCCAACGTGCTGCTGTTGCTGGTGCTGCTGGCAGAACAAATTTGCCACAAAACAAAGCTATAAATATGTGTAGTTTGTCGTACGCGCGCGTCGCACTCCGGTGCCTGTAACGGAGATGTAACGTGAACAGAGGGAGCAAGAGGTGTGTGTACAGTCGTGTTTGTAAGCCGGGCCCGTACCCGATGGTCCTACTTTATGGATATGGATCCGTACAGGAGATGTATAAATATTTCAATCGTGCCTGGAATGTGGTTCTGTCATTACGCGCCTGCACTTGCACTCGCCAGGGGCTCACAAGGGCGGATTGGAGGCCAGAAACGCTGTGGGTTTGTTATTGATTTGCGGCGTAGAAACGATTGGAAGAGGGGACTGGAAAAGCTGGTTCGGTGGTCGGATCCATCTTCAGGTTTCAGGATCCAGAAAAACATGTTCCAGCCGACCCTCCCGGACTTGTTCATTGAAGCACCAAATGGTATATAGTCCAAGTACTTTCGTTGTGCGTTTTTACAACTTGTATGTGTGTGTGTGTTTTTCGGTTCACGTGCGAGTGTAGCCCCTAGATGCACCCTGAGAGTACGATGCTTTGGGTCAATACAAAATCTGAGCGCATTTTTCCATGCCAAACTGAACGAGCGGCTTCCCGTGCCGCCATTTATGGACACACGTATATGCTACCGACGCTTGTACGACCCTGTGCCGGTGTTGCTTTCACTGCTGGCGTCTGCGATCACGTCTGGCTGTGCTCCCCGGTGGCGGACAGAGGACAGAGAACGCTGTAAAACATGACCAAAAAACCAACTGCAGTCGAGCTGCTGCGGTGCTACATTGTTGGCAGGGTTTCTTTCATGTATATGGCGCTTGTGTTCTTCACCACCTTTGTAAATTCTACTTTGCAGTGTTTTAAATCCTGCTTGAGTTAAATTTACACGCAGTTTGGCTTGTGGTTTATCGTTTACAGCATATATTATTGCAAAATATGTTCAAGAAAATTGGCTATATATTTTGAACGCTATATTAACAGCATTATGAACAACAATATTCTTCGCCTGGAACTAGTAATGTTGCCAAATCTTATTACGAATCTGGATCAAATATAACGCACAGTCTGAGTACTGCCGACCATTCGTCCGGTTTGCCATTTATGACAAACTGGCTAGATTTGAATAGAGTTCAGCATTTGTTGGAAAGTATATCCAAACTGATGGATGAAGCATGAAATTTTGAGGGGCTGACTATAAAAAAGAAACAATTAAATCAAATAGAGCATTATTCTTAACCAAATTCTATCCTTTTTCAATTTTTATCGAGCCCTAAGATGTTTGGTCGGAATATAAAATCCGAAATTATTGGAGTAGGAATATGTAGCAATGCATTGCTACATGCTACGTAGACGATTACGGCTGGAAATCTCTAATCACCTCCAAAACGTCAAAAAATTTGTCCCACATCATTCAATATGGATCTGCTCCAATTGATTCAATTTCCAAACGCACAAATTACGTTAACAAGCGTCAACCCCACCGCCTGGTGATTTTGCATCACTGGAAATACCGGAGGGGGGGGCTTATGTTTCTTCTTTCTTCTCCCAAAAACTCCTTGCGACCGGCCCGCGTGCACTATATTTGGAATATATGCCGTACTGCATAAATAATGAGTCACTAACCTCGAGCTCCGATTGTGCCTGTTAGTGCATCTGGGGGTTTAGGGGCCGGTCGGGGGTTCGGTTAGTGATCGATAAGTGGAATCGGCCGGCCGCACCCTTAATGGGTGCTTCCGAGTTCCGACTCGTAGCGCTGCGACCCACCACAACAGGGCAGCAGCGACCCAAATCACTCTCCATCATGGTGTGTTTTGTTTCTGTGTTTGGAGATATCCTTGTAATTCCTTTCGGTTTTGTTCGACAGAGCAATTTATCGCACCGGGTTTTGGACTGGGTGTCCCGTGCGGCTCGTGTCACTGTCAGGCTTGTTATTTCGATTGGTTCCGGAAGGGCGAAAGCGGAAAAGGTTCGGGTATATTGTTTACATATCATCTCGGCTTACTTCCGGAGTGTCGGGGCCGTGTTCGTGTGGTCGTTTAATTGTTGTATGTGAAGTGAAGTCCGTCGTTGTTCTCTTGGCACCGCCCGTTTGTTGCCACTTCAACCGGCAGCAGTTTTGTTGAGGTAGAACGTCCACCCATCCTCCCAGCAAGCGGCACAGCCAGACAAATCACTCTCCGTTGGAGCCTTCCGAGAGCCGCGCATGCTGCCAATAATGCTGCCTCTGACGTATTGTGTTGCTTGTTGCTCTCAGATTGACGTCGTGAGGCGTGCTACATGCTTTTTTTGTTGTTGCTGTTGTTCGCTTTCCTCTCAATTCATTTCACCACTTCAGTGCACACTTCCGGTCCTGCCTGCGCACTGCAGCCGCGTTGCTCCTGCCTCGGCCACCAGCGGCCGCGTTGCATCACCGTTGCGCTCCGTTACGTGGCTATCAATGCCCCGGGTTCGGGTCGGCGGGGCATTGTTTACCTTTTACCGTCGTATTGTTCCACATAGTTTTCGCGCCTTCAAGTACATCTCTCATCTGCCGGCCAGCCACGGGCGCGCGCGTGTGCCGGGTGCAACAACGGGCCGGGCCGGGGTCTGTCAGTCAGTCAGCCAACCGGCCAGCCGCTTTTACAGTTTACTCTTTCACCCGTGACGTGCAGCCGCGGGCATTAGATGATGGCGAGAGAGGGCCGTTATGTGTGCTCTGGGTAGGGCTCCCTCTGGCAGGAGGGCTTCTTGCCGTGTTCACCTTTTTTGCTGCAGGGTCGTCTTGCGACTCGCGACTCCGTAAAAGTGTGCTAACGTTTTGATAGTGCACGACGGTGCATGCCACGATCATACCCTGGAGACGAACAGATAATACTGTTGTCTATTGGAATGAGATTTGAAAAGTCATGCTTACACACGAGGTGTGCAAGCCCCGGCAGCGGAGCGAACATGTTCCTTATCACATAAAGAAGCATAAACACACATACCCCAACAAACGCATGCCTATCAGCAGATATTTTCCAGCACACTAGTTCCGTCCGGTAACGGATCGAGACAGCAGCAGCAGCAGCGGCAGCAGAAGCAGCAATGAAACTGGTGTACAAACAAGTGTATGAACGAGCAAAAAACAAAAAAAACCCCAGCAGGAGAGGAAGAACACCACACGGTCGTGGATGTTTTCGCACGTCTTCGCCGTTGTTGGCGGCTTTGTACAGCGCCGTTGTTTTATCGTGGTTGCCCCATATCTCGGCCCTGCTGGCAGGCCCGCTGAGCGCACAGCCGCTGTAAGACATGATTGTAATCGGTTGTTAAACAGGCGTGTTTTATACCTTGTGATGGCTAAGCTAATAAGCGCTCGGCGCACTTACGCCCTGACCATTATGATTTGTCTTCGTCGGTGCTCCGCTTGAGAGATGCCTGTAAGTAGCAGGTTAGCCCCGATTAATGGGCCGAATAAACGAAATCGATCATTATTTAGTCTCCCACCCAGAGGCAGGCCTAGCCAGCGACTTTTCATCGGAGCGGTTGCTCCCTTTTCCTAGTGGAAGTGGATTTCTGGTGGAAATTTGGTTGGTTCGTCCACCGAGGGACCAAAAATAGCGTAGCGAGAAACTCATCGCCACCGCCCGGTCTGGGGTCCGTCCGTTTCGTCGGAATTCCCATCATCTCGAGGTGCTAAAAGCAAATATTGCTTTTACATTCCATTCGGCCAGGGGGTTCTGGTTGGGGGCTGACTTTCCCACGTCCCCCTTGCAATCGGGCAAGTTGTGTGGAGCCGAAAATTGCGTATCATCTTTAAATTGCTGCGACAAACAGCAGGTAATGGGGCGCGTGGGTGTGGTTTTTGTAGCAACTTCAGGTTTTGTGCCATTTTACATGCATTAGTCATCGGTTGCAATTTCTCGTGCGCGCTTGTATCTAGCGTGTGGGTGAGATGATCATTATTCTGATCGTCACCCACAACGTGTAGCCGGTGCAGTAGTACCCCTGACGTAGCAGTGGGATTATAGGATTTGAAAACAATACCCCAACAAATCTTCCCACGTCTAGGCACCCGGGACGGGTGAATCACCGTTCGGCGCTATCAGACCGTGGTGACATTTATCATGCCCCTGACAATGACACTGGGTAGGAGGCCAGGTCTTAGTCAGTGGACGCACACCCGATTAATTTGGTGAGTGCCATGTCATCCACGGTCCTAATCCAACAACGAAAAATGCAGCCCTTGCAGCAAAATTGATCGGATGAGTGAAAGTTTATTTCATCCGGATGCAACGCTACCGCTGTCTGTGCACTCTGGCGAGATAGAGAGAGAGAGATAGAGAGAGAGAGAGAGAGAAAGATAGAGTAGACCGGCAACGTGGATCGTGATATCCGGGGGCACACCGCGAGAGGGAGATCTGCTCGATTTACACGCGACTCGAATTTGTGCGCAGGGGTTTAACATGTTTGCCCTTCCGCTTTGGGGCTGGGACGATCGTCGTCGTTCGTTTGGTTTTGGTGCAGGTTGTTGTTGTTGATGCGTTTGCGTTGGGAATAAATTCCGCTCCGTCCGTCCTACGACGGGGAAATTGCGAACTGCAGCAGCAGCAGCACTCGGATGGGGTGGAGATGCCGGCAATTTACGTAGGTTTGCGTACACTAAGCGTGGAGTGTGGTCTTACAGGCAATGTGTGTCTGTGTGTGCTGCCGGTGTGGGAAGTGGAAGTTCCAGTTTGGTTTGGTGAAATTGTGGCTGATTGTAATTCATCTACGCGCAGCAGCAAACGTTTCTGCACCAACAAGGGCAGGGTTGGGAATGATCAAGTGAACCAGTTAATTAATGGTTATTTTCTAAAAACAATTAATTTATAGTTGGAAGTAAACTAGACTATAAACCGAGTGTCACTAAGACCAGTTTTTCGATCAGGTACTAGTGTATAGTTTATTGTTTATGATTTTTCATTGTTTTCAGAGTTGAACTAATTATAAATCTAGATCAGTTAATGTGTACAAATTGCATTTTTTTAAAAGTCTGATTGGACAAAAAGAGCGTTAAGGAACGTACGGATTAAAATCCGCGCGTCACTAGAACTCTCCGTTTTGGAGAACGTTACCGCTTTGGTAACTTGAAAGTTACAGTTATAACGATCGTTTTTGTAAAGGACTGGCGTTCTTGCCATTTCAAAATGGAACATTAGTCTTTCATTTCATGCAAATCCCAGAAAACTCGAATTTATTTAACCTCTCTTACTTGAAAAACCATGATTTATTCGATTTAGCTTCGTTAACTGCCTTTCCATCTTGAATGATCTCATTGCTGCAGATCGTAAGTCAGACTTCATCATTTCCATAAACCAGAGCGTGCAGCATCCGGACGAACTGGGCTACTGTTCGGAACGATATTATTTCAGACGTCCTGTTTTATTCATCAGCCGATAAAGTATGACCAATGGATGCGATGTTTCGCAGAAGTATTACTCACTCTTTTAGCATATGGATTCTAAATACGGGCCGACCGGCTGGCCTGCTAAAAATCGTGCGTGGAACCACAAAACCGAGCACGGCAAAACGACACCGACCAGTGACTAACCACTGGGTTTATTTTCGCACGCTTGAACCTGAAGAAGGCGGTCAGTCGTGTGTTTGGCGATAAAATTTACGATCGCCCTCCCCGAGTCCGACGCCCCGGGCGCGGCCGTGTTCCGATGGGCAAACTTTAAAGGATCCACTAATTGATGAACGCCAAACACACGAAACACGCCTTGGCGGTTGGAGAAGAAGGTTGAAAGTGAAAACCATCCAGATGGCCTAGGCGCTGTGTGTGCGGTTGGGAGAAGTTGTTGTTTTTGTCACGCGAATACGGTCCGCCCATCGGTGTTCCGTTCTGCGGCGTAGAAAGATGTTCTATATGTTGGTTAGCACACGCCGGTTGCATACGCATGCCAACCGCACGCGCACGACCGGTTGCGTCAACAAACAAACGCGCCCCGCGCACGCCAATTCCCATCATCATCATCATCATCAAGCACCGGCACAGTCACTTGATGGCCTGACCTGACCGCCGCACCCTGCTGTAAGGCCGATATGGTTATCTCTCGGACAGGCGGGCAACCTCCTTAGGGTTTAACGCCATCGTGTGGCGATTGCTTCGTGCACAGCAGCGGCAGCACCACCAAAGTGGAGCAGAAAAGTGTGTGGCAGTGCAAGAAAGATAAAAAAAATGCGACGGAACTGGGATGATGTGTAGTCAGCCATTGCGCAGAACCGTGTGCTATCCATCTGTATCCCCGTATCCTTAATCCCGTGCGACAGTCGGTTCGATGAAGCGGTTAATGATTTGGCCTACGTGACAACATCGAGCGGGGTAAACGTATTCTGTGCGATCGATCGATACATGCGGTGGGAAACACAGTGAACACAGTGGTCGAAAGTTGTGCAAAAAGCGACATTAAAAGTCCCACTTGGAATTTCGAATATTGTTAGAAAACATGGATAAAATCTTCACCACATCTGGAGTTGATCGTTGCTAACAGAGGTATCGTCTACTACAAAGCAGAATATCAGATTAAACTATGGAAGTACCTGCTAAGAATCGGGCTTTCAAGAACGACTCTTGAACACTATATCCAATCCAGTATCAATTCCAGCCAATAGTATACAATTTAAAGTCTAGGATGGTTTTATAACGAGTCACAAGGACTATAATGGATCCCATATGTTTGATCAAAGAAGCTGTGACGTCAAGGCTTTACTTGAACGGAATATAAAGGCAAATATTTACAGATATGAGGACCATGTAGACCATGGTTAATCAAACATCTTAGGAAATTGATGGAATTATGCCCTTTTTTCAATATATGCTATTTTGCAGCTTAATGTTTGAGTAATTAGATAGCGTTTGCAGTGATTTTAGCAAACTAATTAGAAACATCTTCTAAAGATGATCACTACTTGGATGTTCAAGATCCTACATCATTCCGATGATGCATTCCGTGATGTCAGAATGTGATCTTATTTCAACAAGAAGTTAATTTAATAAAACATTAAGTTTGAAAAGTTGATACTTAGTTGATGTTAGTCTACTCTCATTGGGAGGCAAGTTTTCGACAGTGTTGGTTCCAATATCGTTGCGCTTTGATCACAAAAACCATCCACGTCCACTGTGCACCGCGCTACCCGTTAGTGTCCGACGAAATTATGATCCGGCCCGTTGTTGTTGATTGTTTATCTGTGAATGTTTGGAATGTGAATTTTCCCCCGTGCCCTCCCCCGTTAGCACGTTGAAGAGCGCTTTTCACGGAGGGTGGCCATGCTTTCCATGTGCCAGTATTTGTGTACGTATGCTGAACGCCTTGTAGCTCCCTGTCAATCACTCTTGTTCACTGCCAGCTGGTGGCCGCCGCTGCTACCGGTGTTGTTTACGCCGGCCGCCCAAAGTTCAACGCTCCTCTCAGCGCTGGTGACATTTGAATTAATAAATTATCCCACTCGAAGGAACGTGGCGGATGGGTGGTGATGGTGGGCCTGGGTGTTGCAAACAGCCCCGTTGAGTGCATTTGTACGGCTGGAAGCGTGTATCCATGTACGACCGAACCGATTAATCATCGGAGTGTGTGTGTTGGTGTGGTGGATGGAGTCTGGTAATCTGCCTACGGGAGCGGATCAACATCCCAGGAAGGATAGAATTGGGTGACTAATTTTAGAGGGTAAAGGGGCGGCACAGCCGAGAATGCTTCGGACAGGAATTGATGAGCTTGCACCATAAATGGGGGCCACTACCCTAGAGATCAATCTTTGTAAGCAGTCCAAAGCAGAGCACAAAGGTAGTATATCGTCAACTTGCCTGCAGGGGAACACTGAACTCGTTCTGCCGATGCGCCACAATGGCAATCACACGTGCGCGCATGTTGTGTGTGCGTGTGTGGATACAGAAGATAACTCTCGTTGGAAGTTACACAAACAGATGCGGTCTGTTTTTCCTACCACACCACCACGCCATAACACGCTTGAAGGAAGTGTGATAAGACACCAAAACAAAGGAGTCGGTAGCAAACAAAAAAAAGCACGCACACCCTCTTGGGTCACACGGGGCAGCAAAGCAACACGCGGAAAATCGGTAACCGAGGCTTTGTTTCACTTTCCACCCGGCCCGTGGCACGCTGGCGTAATCGATTTTCGTGAGTGGTAACGATGCTTCTTAAGCGTATCATCGTATCATTCAGCCTGAGCTATTATTATTTTACACGATGCTTTCACTCTTGCATCTGCTTTCGGCTGAGCTGCGGATGGAGATTGAGTAGGTCGAATTTATCAGCAGCAAACAACCCCAGAGGGCTGGCGTTGGGAGGCTGTGGGGCTTGTTTTTTATTGCTCTTTCTCTCTTGCTCCTGTCGACCCGTGAAAGAAGAAGTGCACGAGAAAGGCACGAAAATATGCGCCGATCGATTGTAGATGCGTAACACACTCACTCACACACACACACACACACACACACACACACACACACACACACACACACGCACACACACACACATGCGGGCTGGCTGGCTCGCGCGGTATAATATTGAATGTATTATTTATTATGCAATGTTGCTGCTGCTGGTGCCGCTCCTACTCGCAAGAAATGGGAAGGCAAAAATGGTATCTAAATTGCAAACATAATAGTCCAGCGCGGGCGGCTGCCGCCATTGGGAGATTATGTGGTCGGAATTTCGGTTTCGCAGGATGCCCAACTTCGCTCCGTGTGCAGCCACAATCACGTCTCCGAAGGGGGTCTCGGTGGGAGCACCTCGATGATTGAGATTGAATGATTAGCTCTGGTGAGCGTTGATGGTGGAGGTGATGATGACGGTGGTGCTCGATGGCCGGTGGCATAGTAATGAAACTACAATCTATTCTGGCCTACTTTTCCGTATCGTAGCGTCGTATTCTTCGTCGGCATCCCCGGCGACCTTCAGCCGGGTTCAGGAGATGATGGTCCGTACAGCGCACCGAGCGCCGCTTTCCTTCCAATTGTGGCCCGACGGAGGATACCGCGGAAATTGGGCAAGTGTGTGATCCCGTGTGCTGCGATAGAATGATGAATGAGTTCATAAATACTTCCTCTCGCCAGCGAACACCGGCGGTTGTTCTCCCTGCCTGATGGACACCAAGGTCGGATGTGTGTATACGGGTGGAGGCAATCTGTTCTATGTTTCTGTTTCCAGTAGCTGCTCGGCTACTCGACTGCGTTTTTCGAGTCGTTCGTTAACGCCGGCGAATGGCGAGAAATGGCCTCGCGTTAATCCCATCACCGGGCGCGCGCGTGAGTTTCGGTAACGCGGGAGCCGGTTTGATCGTGATCACTCTTCACCCCGCCGGAAATCATCTCGCTCTGATTTACGTTCGAATAAAAATGATAGATTGATGAGTCTCGGGATGTTGCAGCGTTCCGTGAACACGTCACGCCGACGTCGGGGAGATATTGAGGGATCTAAACGGGCAAAGTTTTCTTGAGCACTTGGGTTCAGGAACGAGCGACTCAGAGCGAGCAGATCCCTCCCTGCTGCCTGTAGCATTCTCGTCAGCTTGCCGTGTGTGCGTGCGCTTCAGATTGAACAGTTTTGACAGATTCGCTAAAGTGGTTACACGCTGGTTTCCTGGTCCGCAACGTCCCGTGTGTTTGCGCAGGATGGGGCCTGCTTGTGGGAGGGAGTTCCGCACGGAAATGAACTTTAGTTAGCAGGATGAATAAATTATTAGAGCCGCCTCTAAGGGAGGGCGTGTTGCGTTGAGGGTTTGGCCGGATGGCGCTGTCGTCCGCAATCGCTGCTCTGTCCCGTGTCGTGCCGTGTCTCTCTCTCACTCCCTGCACTGCTAAGGGTAAATTGTAGACTTAACTTTTCGATTGTTCTGGTCTGACCTTGCCGATGCATACGGAACAGAGCAGCAGGGCTTTTTATTTCTTGGAACCGATTTGTGGAGGGTTTTTTCGTCATCTGCGTGCGTGATCGTCGTCCCTGAAGCGTTTAGTTTCGTATGCTCTTTATTGTACTGATGTAAAAGCGCTCCTCCGTGGTCGTTGTTTTTTCTTCACTACTCAATTATGGAACAGGGTGATAATGATAACGGAATAACTGACGTGTTTTAATTTATATGGGACGGAGCGTGTTGGTGATGTGTGATGACGCGGGCGTAGGAAGGAATATTTCATGAGCACTGGTGTCAGAGCCATCAATTTCGAAGGGATGTCACAGGTTCGTTAGAACGTTAGAAGGAGACATAATAGTTGTGATGATAAATGGGAATCATTATAGTTTATTATTTAAGAAGCATTCTTTGCTCTCACTGTTGCATTCATTCTTTATGTTTTGTATGTTTCATCAAAATGTTCCATCTGTTTGGAAGTTGAATATCTATTTAGAAAACACTTGGAATTTGCATTCTACTAGTCTTCTCTCTTTATTTTGATGTTAATGATTTCAATTTCGTTTGGAGAAGAATTTCTGGGAATTTAATTATGATTTCAAACCATTCCAATCCTTGCAGGACCCGCATATCAATGCGAATTATGCGAAACTTCCTCCGACTACGTGCTATTCTATGAATTTATTAATTAATGTATCATGACAAGCAGTTTTTTTTAATTTGACGCTAATTAAATCTGGATTTTGAATGCGCTAGAATACGTGATTGATATATTCTCAAGTGCCAAATTAAATCATCTGTCTTTATATGTGCATACGCATATCACGAGCTGGAGAGTGAGATTTACATACCGTATGCCTCCATCTCTACCCGCTAAATGCGTAATAATTAGTATCGCCGTTCAATCGTATATAGACACACATTAGCATCACAATATGGACCACCCGGCCCGGAGCGTGCGAGCGCGAGACTTTTTCGAGAAAGCTGTCAAGGCACGCGCTCCTTCCGACGGTTGCGCTGCGCGTGCTGCAATAAACCAATTGATAAACGATAAGCCGCCGCGTATGTGTCCCATGTTCCGTGTGCATATTAAAATTCGCTACGCGTACGCTTCGCCGTCCAAAAACGATCACGTATGGTATTATTCGATAACTTCGTAAAGCCTCCCAAAAATGGTTCTTTTGATTGATGGATGGGTTGCGAATGGACACGGCCGATTAGATAGACCATGCGCAGGGTTGATTGGGCAATGTTTGTATTTGTTCGGTGCTCTTCCCGCGGAGGTTGGTATCGCGCGGAAGACGGTAATTATTTTACAACGACGCAAATAACTCATCATCCGTACGCAGCCGCGTAGGAGACGCCGCGACTGTTTGTTTACCCCGCTTAAGACTCGCTTGTCTTGATACACGCGCGAACTCGCGCGCGCTCGCCCTGATACACCGTCCCCCGGAATGAGGGGGTGTGTTTGGCGAGCATTGGCTGGCGCAGGCTGGGAGGGACTGGTGTCAACATTCTTTCTGCGATTCGCGCCAAGGCTCGTAAATGTTACGGCTGCTAGCATTCTCACACTTTGCGGTAGCAGCTGCCGACACGGGGGGGCCGAGATTTCATCTGAACCGGAGCGAAACACACCGAAAATCACACCCAGATCGTGGCAGTTTTTTTTCGCTCTTTCTCTCTCTCGGTTGGTTTGAATTTTCAGTCCGGCGACATTAAAAGATAAAAATATCCTGCGACAGCTAACGCGCGCCCAACCACGGAAGAACTACTGTTGTTGCAGCAGCTGGGGTTTGCTGTTGGTTGCTGTCCGTGCAACGGCGCTGACGTGCAATGCCCCACACGTCTCGCTCCCGGTTGGGCGTGTAAAGGTTACGGACGTTAGAAGGTGTTGCGGACCGTTCAAGCAGGGAAGGATACTGGGGCAAGGTCGGCAAGATGCTAAAGAAGATCGGGTGTTATGCATCCGTCTTGTGTCCCTGTGAGCTATCAGTCTCAACTGTCCGAGAAGATTTTGTGTTTATTTCCGAGAATGTTTTGTGTTTATTTGTTCGATTTGTTTCGAGTTCCGTGATCGTTGGGTCGAACATGATCGTGGGTTTTGGTCACGATAATAAGACTCGATAGGAGATTTCTTCAACCTAATGATAGTCAACAGTCTGTCAGCAAGCTTCAAACCAACAAACTAGCCGATAAAGCTTCTCGAAAACGAATCATCTTCTGCCAACAGGTGTACATCATTGTAATAATGCACTCAAGTTAAATTTAACTGCGCCACACCCAATTTCCGGCGAAGCATTTCGGAGGTGTGTGCCCTTCGCAAAGTTGCCAGCTATTCTTACAGCGCGCGAGCGTCGTTAATCGGTGGTGGCTGTGTGCGAATAAGGAAATAATTGCCGCGACATTAACAACCAAATGCTAACTGGGATGTGGGAGGTTTTAGGGCGAAAAAGCAGAGAGAAGTAGGATGTGTTGCGGGCAGTTTGTCTCGTGACGTTCGCTATCATCGAAATGCGGCCTTATTTCTATCCCACGCTGATGATGATGACACTTGTGTGTTATGTCAAAACAAATCGGTTTGCAGCGGACGGTTGTGAACGTAAATAAACGTTTTAAATAGTCGATAGATGCAGTAGACGATCGAAAAACGATGCTAAAAATAAGAGGGACGCGAAAGGGTAACACAAATATATGTGTTTGTGTTGTTTTTCGCTACTGTGTCAGTCCACCAATCGCCGTAGTTACTGTGGAGTGTGTATTTGGCAAAGACAAAATTCATCCTCCTCCTGGGTTGTATCTGTGCCCGTGAAAAGAAAGTGTGTGTGTGTGTGTGTGTGTGTAGTTGAGGTTTCGTGTTTGCGCAATGATTTGGTGTAATTAAGTTTACTGCGGACAATTAATTTGCTTGCCTTCTACCTCGTTCATGGTTGTCAAAAAAAAAAACACAACACTTTCGTGGCAACAAGAGTGCGGTGGACGGATAATTTGGGGACGACAATCACGTCACACGCGGACGCGGTGGAGGGCACCGCGACCCGAGCACATGCAAGTAATTTTAATGGCTCATTGGTTAATTTGGCAGAAGAAACAGCGGTGCTGTCGGCGCTGTGTCGTGCAATTTTGGCGATCTCAGACCCGTTGGATATAAAGCAGGGGGTGGGAGGAGATCCGCATAGCTACTAATAAGGGCAGGTGGGCGAAAGTAAGGTTGGGAGCTGGCCAGTCGCAATGAATGTCCACTGGAGGGTGAGGTTGAGGGTTGAGCATGCTTTCCACTCCTAATAGGAGCTCTGGTTTGTGGCTGGCTTTGTGACGTGGATTAGTATTGCATGTGCGCTGGAGGACGCAGCTATCACATGCTGAAACGGTTGCTAATCACGAACCAAAGTTCTTTTGTTTGATCAATCGTCCTGACGGCACGGATTGCATCTACTGTTTGGACAAAGATCTTGCTCACAGAGTTGTAGATAAATTATAAGGCCAGACTACACGCGATTCTTGAATATAGGAGTAAGATCAAATCGAGCAGATAAGCGGTAAATCGTCAGATAAGCTATGTGTAGCGCCTAGTCATCCGTATATTATCACAAAAAAAATGTTTCCAGTAAATACACATGTTCTCAGTGAGCATCTCACTGAATTGTCTTTCTTTGTATTGTGCCCTGCTCGAAGGCACCCATAAAAAGTAAGGTTAGAACTGTGATTAATATTCACATTAAAGCTCAACAAAGCAAACTACCAACGGGGCAGGGCTGCATTTAATGCGCTGTTACAGGTACCCATTGCCATGCACACGACGATGATGCAGTTTACATTATGCCGCATCCGCCGGCGGTGCGTCTTCCGGTTACGCCTAGACTCTACGGGCGGGCGACCTCGTGAACGTGCCGGCGGTAGGAAATGTGTCATCTCTCTAGCGTCTATCAACGTCCGTCTACCTAAATCACGTGCAACTCCCCGGGGGACTCTTGGAGCAACCTGTTCAACAGAGCGAGGCAGAGATACGGAGAGAGCCTACGGACGTGATTTGTTGTGAGTTTCGCAGTTTTCCCGGCCGTTCGCCTACGGCCGGGCCACACCGTAAACCGCTAGGAAGCCTCCGGAACATGTCCGACAACTGAAGGCGCGCTAGCTCCGGCTCCCTGATAAATCCGGCCCGACGAACTTTCGGCTGGCGAGATACGCGCTGGTGGCGAAACTGGCGAGCGAGAGATAGATGTTATCGGAACCGGCCGTGTCTGTATCCATAGGTGACCTTTCCGTGGTGGCGCGTGAGTCTGTGGAACAGGAGGAATAAAAAAACCTACCACAAATTGTACACACCGCCTCCGGGGGTGGGTGGATGTCGTAATACGAAGGTGTCAACCGCGCAGGCTGCAGAGGAATTACGATAATTTGTCACGTTTCTCTCTCGCGGAGAAAGCCAAATGAGCTGGCATTACTTTGAATCGCCTTGGAAATGGAACCACAAAACAACGCCCGCGATTCGAACTTCTGGAAAGAAGCCTTCCGCCATGGAGAAATCTCGTAAAGTTTTAATGAAGTGGTGGACGTCACTGCCGTGCGCGGTGGACAATTAGTTATCACGCTATTTTTATCTACCGCGCTGTCACAATTCCCGGGAAAAAGTGGATTACAACTTGTGGCAGGAGGCCGGGACTTATCGCGCCGCCCGGATCGTATCACGACATACGCGCCGCTAAGCATATGCGACCGATAAGGATCGGTAAATCGGCATCACGATATGAGTGAGAGGACACACAGCGCTGGGAGGGTATTATGCATCTGGTGACAGTTTTGCGGGGCTGGTTTGGTGTTGCTTGTCAGGCTGGCTGCTCATAAATTATGCACCAAATCGACGTCCATTCTGTTGATTGGTCATTAAGGTGGACACGACGATGGCGCCGTGAAACGCTTTCCGTGTTGGGAGGCATGAACACCGAATGAAGCACGTTCCGCCTGCGTCACGCACGGTGGGACTGGTTTTTGAAAAACGCTTCTGCTTGTAACAACGCGATTCGTTAGACGATACTGTGGCCTTTATTGTCCTCGAAGGATAACGGCGTAATCAATCGAATCATGAGATGGGTAACGAAAAGCAATACCTTCGGAAAGGATGTCTCTTTTGAAGTTGTATAAAGCCGATTCCAAATGAACCCAATATGAAATGATTTATGCATATCCCAATCTAATAATTGTTCTCCTCTTTGTACTCTCTTTGCAGACTATGCTCGTTGAAAATTACCCGCCTCTCGCTGCTCACCCCACTGCCGGCAGATCTGACGTCACTCTCGTTAGCCGTACGGATGCAAAGCTCAAAGCGGACACTCCGCTCACACGAGATTCCGGTGCCACAGTCGCTGAGCGCCGCCTACAACAGTAGCACGGGTGCGATCGGCGGTACGGGACTTGGCGGCAGCATAACCGGCGTCACTGGCGTTGGGCAGCTCAATTCGCCACCGCTGCTGGAGACGGAGCTGGATCTCCACTTCAGCCTGCAGTATCCGCACTTCATCAAGCGCGACGGTAACCGGCTGCTGATTTTGCTGCAGCGCCGCAAAAAGTACAAAACGCGCACGATCCTCGGCTACAAAACGCTCGCCGAGGGCGTGATCCGGATGGACGCCGTGCTGCAGAAGTCGATGGACATGACGGTCGAGCTGAACGGGTCGGGAAAGGCGGGCCGGGCCGGGCTGACGATAGCGACGCTACGCGCCACCCAGGTCACCTCGATCCCGGTCGATCAGGACAACAAGAACAACAACAGCCTGCTGGTGACGGATCGCGTCAACGAGTACTCGGACGAGGACGAGGAGCAGGAGTTCAGCTCGGGCGACGAAAACGACGAGGGCCTGTCGGGGTACGCGGCCAAGCGCAACTACGCCGGCAAGCGCGACTCGTACAAAAAGTTCGGCGAGTCGGGCGAACAGGACGGCGAGCAGGACGACGGCAACATGCTGCCGTCAAACCAGGCCGACAGTGACAGCGACTTCGACAACATGGGCAAGGAGAAGTCGCGAGGGAAAATGAGTCGGGTAAGAGGCAGACTCTGCAAGGATGCACTCTCCGCAACACGATGCACTGATCCGTTCGTCTTTACACTTTTAGCAACGAAATTTCAAACAACGCATCATTTCACTGCTCAAGCGCTTCAAGGTGCCGGAGGAGCTGGAGGGCGACGTGCGGGAGCGGGGTCCGACCCTGCGCGGCAAGCAGGACCTGGACGCGCTGTTCCAGGAGCTGGAATCGCTGTCGTGCGGCGAGGGCGACGACTCCGGCCAGGATATGGACAGTCTCTCCATCGGCTCCACGCCGAAGCCATCGCTAAGGCCATTCTTTGAGAACACCGGCAAGCCGGTCCTCACGCAGCAGCATTCCTCGATACAGCTTAGCTCGATGCAGAAGGGTGGTAACAAAGGTAAAACAATGGGCCCCAATCCAACCGGACGTCGCGAGGACCCCGTGTCGGGGACCGTACCTACCGGGGCTACGGAGGCTGCCGGTTTTGTATTTGTTTGCAGTGCCTAGAAGCGTCCTGTTTCTATGTTTTATTTTTGCCGCTGCCATTCTGCTATCTCATGCCAAATCATTTTGTTACGTTTTTGGTTTTCTTTCCGTTTCTGTTGCATTTACGGGGTTTGCTTCGAAGCGCGCATTGATTCCAGTAATGCTTGTTGCAATAGAAGTAGGTCGTATATGGCTCAATTTGCTTTTTTTCATTTTGCTTTCTTTGTCCCATTAGTTTTGAATGTTTATTTTCGTTTTGACGTTGTTGACTAGTTATATATGTTTTTAATTACGTGAATTCATTATTTTTTATTTATTCTATTTTGATTTGAGATTTGTTATCAAAGCGCATTTTCGAAAAACTCTAGGGAAAGAAAATTTTGCTTATATCAATCAAAATATGTCTTCTATTACTTGAAAAAAAAAAGATATCGAAAGCCACATTTTATTACTTAGTAATAAAAAAATTCTGTCTCGAAAATGAAACATTCAAAGTACGAATCGTCCATTTAACATGTCTCTATCGCGTAACTTAAACCGCTTCCTATCGCGAACGTGTTGCTTGTTGCATGTTGCTTCGTCTGTTTTTATTGTGTCTTAAATTTGTTGTGTTTTAAGTAGATTTTCGTTCATCATATCAACGCGCCGTCCCACCACGTCTCATCATTAACACTGTGTTCTCCCATCTAACCCGTCATGAGGAGGCTTCGGTACTGCGCGCGCGCTTGTGTGTGTGTATGTTGCGTATGCCTACCTAGCAGTTTAAGTTACGTTCGTTACCCGATTTGTTTTTATTTGTTTTCTTTCATTATCTTTTATGTTCCTTTCAGATTTTATGCCAGAAAAGAAACCCAATTTAGAGAAGCGCGACTCGCTGGTCGAAAAGAAAAGCAATTCAATAACAATTGCCAATAATCTTATTAATAGTATGAACGGCAACAGTATTAATAACAATCAGACTAGCAATTACAGTAACAGCCAAGGTTTGTAGCTTTCAAAACAAAACAAAACAAAACAAAAGTACAGTCGTTGTGGTTCACGTATTTTATATATCTTCCGTCCTGTATCCACACTCTTCTTCTACTCTACCTTTATCTTCAACACACACACACTCTCTCTCTCTCTCTTTGTCTCTTTGCTCTCTTCCTCCACGTCTTGGTACAGTTTTCTCCGCACTGCACACTGGTTTGTTTGTACGTAGACTACCTGTTCTAAGTTTCACCGATTGTTGAGCGCAAAGCGCACTTGATCGCGAATCTTATGTCTGTCTGCCTGTGCCCGCGTTCCACGCTGAATAGTTCTTTCACGACACCACATTCACTGCGGCATTGCTCAACAGCATCAATTGCATCGTTGCGATTTTTCACTTACCACCGCGTGGCATTTATTTTAGTGTGTTTATGATTTGTGACCATTCCTCGAGATAATTTATTAACTAATGCTAATATAACTGTGTCTTGATTTGCTCGTTCATTAATTTTTCGTTTGCTCGAAGATGTTATGCTGCAAGTGTTTTCCCTTATGTTTTTTTGTTTGACCGAACATGAGTAATGCTCTTCCCCTCTTTTCTCCATCACGATTTTTCCTTCTTTCAATTTTCCGTAACCGTTTTGACACCTCACTCTCACACTAATTTCGCATCTTTCTTCCGTATTCGAGATGTAGCATACGATCCAAAACGATTTCTGATATTTCCATTTTTGTTTGTCGAAACCGCACAATTAGCTAATAATCACCCCCTTTGTCGTCGTCGTCTCCTCTAGACCGCTCGGGTGACTGGAAAAACGATAGCTCCGGCAATGAGGGTGGCGCAGGCAATACGGATCCCGAGGCGCTCAGCTCCGACCCGCAGAACACGGGCAGCCCGCCGAAGGAGAAGGAAACGGCTGTGGAGAAGAAAAATCGCCTGTTCCGAACCAGCAGCAGCACTCCGAACAGTGCCAAAAAGCAGAAACAGACGCTCAGCTTCCAGATGGATCAACATCAGCAGCAGCTGCAGCATCAGCAGCAACACCACCAGCAGCAGCAGAAACCGTCGCCACTCGAGACGTGTCTCTCGCCGACGAATGTGGAACCCAGAAAGTCGCTGCTGGAGCAGCTGCAGCGAACGTTCACGACGGAGGAGTCGCTGCTGCCGGAGGTGGTCACCATCGTCGGCCCTCCGGAAGCGAGTACCGCATCGCTGACACCGCGTCTCGCCTCACTCATATCGTCCACTTTTCGGCCTACCTTTTTGCCCAACAACACCGCCGAGGTGAAAGCAATAACGCAAGCGCTTATGAACAAAATTCAGAAATAGTAAGTAATAGATTTCGCTTTTGTTTAGTTTGGTTGGAAGTCTTGCTATGCTTACATCTTTTCCACTTGCAGCTGTAATTCAACAGCAAAACCACCGAACACGGTGAAGGTGGTTCTAGTCGGTGGGGACTGGTTGCAGGGTGCTGTCCTACGGCATTATGTGGAGCTGCTGGGCATTCGACCACCGGATTGGGTAAATCATATCAGATTCTACATCGTTCCTTTAGGTGAGTGAGAGTTTTATCTACACACCGTATGTTGTGCATTTTGACACGAAGTGAACGAAAACCTATCACCTATTATCCAACACAGGATCATGCGCCGTCGCACGATACATTGGCATGATCGATTCGAGCTACATGAGTATGTTCGGCACGGATAGCTGGCAGCAGATTTGCGATCGTGCGGCCAACCTGGAGAGCGCACAGTCGAAGAACGAATCGGCCGAGTTCATCAGTCGGATACAGCGCTACCTGATCTCGGGTGGGCCGTGCACGCAAGTGCCGATTGCCGAAGCTATGGTGAACTACCGCGACGAGGACTCGTGCCAGATTTTTGTACCATTTGTCAGTGTAAGTAGCGTCAGCAAAAAGCAATGCACTGCTTTGCTTCACTACTACAGTCTTGTTTCATATGTTTCGCAGGACGTCAGAATCGGTTGTCTCGAAGGGCCGCAGGTGTCTCTTGATCTCGACGAATCGTTAACGTACGTATCGCAGGGTAGCGCCGATCGGATGCTATCCAGTTCGCCGCCGCAGAGTGGCCGCACCTCGCCACCAACGTCGCAAACACCGATAGCCATATCGCAGCTGCAGCAGAAAGATGCGCAGCAGCAAATGCAGCAGCAGGCACCGTCGTCATCCTCGCCGATGCAGGAGTCGCTCGAGCTGCAGGTGGACTACTGGCCTATGGCACGGCCAATTGTCGATCCGAAGGAGAAACCGCCCGGCAAGGGACAGGACACGTCCGGAAAGAACAGTATTAAGAGTACTTTTCGACATCTACAGGTAGGCATCGCGGTGATTTTCTTTAGTTGCCGCTAGAACAACAATAATGATATCGTTGTGTGAAACTTAATGCATTATCATTATCTCTTTGATAATTTTCCTAAACTACAAAAATCCCAACCGGCCATACCTCTAATTGGCAATCTATTGTTTGTACTAAATGTCTTATGATTGTTCCCTACATACCGTGTGATCTTAATTTCGTGTTTTATTCATGTTGCAGGTTTGGCGTCTACCACAAGCTCCTTGCTATGGAGAGTTTACGAACGGCTTAACGCTAAGTTTTGCCACCAAGGAGAAAAAGCAAAAAAGTACGTTACATACATTGTCGTAGAGATGCGAATGTTGCTTACTTATTCCCTTTTATGTGTTTTTAGTTATGCGTTTGGGCAAGAAGAAGGAAAAGGATCGCGATGCTGAGAAGGAACAATGCGTCGAAGGGGTAGCCCGGTTGATCTGCTCACCGAAACAATCGCATCCGGTTCCTTTGAGAGGTAACTTTCGGTTCTACCGTATAAAACTATCCAGCAAGCAAACGAAGTTCACAACTCTTGCTATTTTGCTCTTTTTCCACGCTGCAGTGTACATCGACGGCACCGAGTGGACGGGGGTGAAATTTTTCCAGCTTACCTCCCAGTGGCAGACGCACATTAAGAACTTCCCGATAGCGCTGGTCGGTGCCCCGTTGGCACCGGCTGAAATGCTAACCTAGTCAGTTTCATCCTCCGTTCTGACGGAGCTACTACCCACTCCCACATCACCGGCGTCACCGGCACCAGCGGCAGCATTTGGCACCGGCTTCGTCCTCCCGTTCGGTCTGCCCCCGTCCGCCGTCTGCTCAATCGTCACTAAACTGCCACCGTTGCCGCGTTCGGCTGGCTGCGAACCGCCGGTGTACATGCCGTTCCCATCATTATCGTCCTCGGCCGGATCCGGGCAGGGCCAGCAGCAGACCACCACCGCTAGCAGCAGCAGCAGCGGTGGAGGTGGCGGAGCCTCGCGGCTTTTACGGCCGCGCAGCTGGGCGGCGGTCAGTCGAACACGTGGTGATTAAAGTTGTATCCCCCCCATATCCAGCAGGTTGTGCCACATTGAGATTTTGTAGTGTTCTTGTTCTTTTTCATCATCGTATGCGTGTGTTCTATTCCTACACGCTAACGCTCAAAATGGACTGTGCGAAGATTTCGTGAAGTGTATTCGTGTTTTTTTTTCTTTCATTTGTTCTTTTCGTACTGCTTCATATTTAAGCATAAAAGTATCTTCGTTTCGTTTGCCCAGTTTTCAGTATTTGCAAACGAGATTCACGTGTTGTTATATTGTTCTGCTCCTCCCCCTGACACGATGATCAGCTCATTCTAAACTGCAATGAGCATGAACCGTCGGCACGAGAACAATGTGCTTCAATTGTAATTGTACTGGGCCATTTTATTTGTGATAAAAAAAGAAACACGATTTGCGTGCGATAATTCTCGTTTTTACGCAAACGCTCCCAATGGCTCGTACCATAATGTTGAGCCACCCTACTCCGAGCGTGTTTTGTGTCGACGTCAACGTCGGAAACTAGTCTTTAGTGCAAGCAAAAGCAACACAAGAAGTAAACAAAATCATAAGTCGTTAGCAATAATCGCAAAATGGAACGCGTCTAATCGTCGTCGCACAAATGGAACGTTTCTTTTTTAAATAAGCGTTTGCATTTAAAGCTCTATATGTACAGTAGCCGAATGCCGCCGGGCATGGAACGTACTGCGCAAACGGAACCGTCGCGTCGTGCCCATCATACATCACAAGCATTGTAGAAAACGGTGAAATGTTTCGTTTAGCATCATGTTCAAAGCGCTGTGGCTTTTGTTATGGAATAAACAAAGAATCAACAACATCGGCATGTCGTTGGATATGCAATATCCTGTAAGCTTGGAATTATTTATTTTAAAACTACCGTATGTCGGCATGTCGGAAGGGAAAGGAACGAACGGCGGTTGGATAAAAACTGAGCAAGTGATACGTTTGGGAGGGATGATTATGAAAGCCCGTCATTCGGGACAGGACAGGCGGTTATTAGAAATAATTAGAGACTGCTTGACTTTGTCGTAGAGGTTTTTAGTGAGTAACGAGGAGTCAATAAGGGAAGTAGGGTAGGAATATCCGGTACCACCACGGTACGACATGTTTAGCGAATGCAGGCGATCATATGTGTGTGTGTGTTTTTACGAAGCACAATTAAATCAAATAATAAAACGAACAGGCACGAACACAACTGAAACGTAATGCCGCTGTGTAATATCGCAATAATTAATGAGAATCCTGTGCTCTTGTCCGATGCAAGCCAGGATGTAGATAAAATTAACATTTAATCAAGCTCCATTCTAATCAACCACACCGTTCTCGAGTCCAAGACAGCTGCTACCACAACTTTTCAACCAACTCTACCAGCTTCCAACGAGGACTGTTGGCCTCAAGACCTCAGTTGGTCCGCAACAGTTCACCTACGATTGGAAGGTGATTAGAGGAGCTGTGGGTAGAATGTTGTTTTGGTTCGAGAATGGAGTGTTATCCCCCGTTTCTTCTAATGCGAGTTTGATGGAGATAGTGCTGTAAATGGAATGTAGATATTCGTTTTTATTCGAGCTGTAGAACAGTGAGCCGCGAGCATGCGCGCGCGCGCTCGTCCCTTAGACAGGAAGACAGGGCGTTTTATTTAGCCATCATGCCATCATAATCGCGATAAAGGTAACTTAACGTGCTCATACTTCAAAACAACTGTAACAAAATACGCCTCTTTCCCATCATGTTTCATCCCAATAGCAAAAGGTAAAGTGAAACGCGAAACTACCGCGTAGTAGGGTTGGAGAGCAACAATAAATTGATAAAGCAACAATAGCAAGTCGCATTGGCGCGTGTGCAAGGGAATGAATGTCTATATCCTCTGTCTAAATGTAGTGCTTATAGCTCAAAGCTGGCGGAACGGTTCAAGGCGGTGACCTCCATCTTTTTCCTCTGGAAGAAACAAAAAAACAGAAAACGTAGAGCGCAAATTTGTGACTTGTGCATTTTGAGTACAGGAGAACCGTTTTATGTGGTAGCCGATCATCAGGCATTGTAAAGTATTTTATACGATATTACATGAATTTAAGTGAGAACCGGGGAGCGATTGTAATAAAATTGTCCTGAGGAGCACGATACAGAAAAGAATCGAAGCATTTAGCACCTATACACAGCCACAGCATGATTTGAACAATACGAAAATCCGGCGTGATATTGGCGTCCACGTGTCGCTCGCTCTCCGGTACACGTGTGCATGGCGGGGAAGCGAAAGTAAACCGAATCGGAAGAGCGAAGAAGGGTGGCCTATATCCAACGCGCTCCCTCTCCCTCCATCCTCCAAACTGCACGTACACACATATCCCTGTAGTGGAAGGAATCTTGCGCGCATAACGCGCACTACGTGTCCGGGATTGGAGAGACCCGTAGAACAAGGCAAAACCAAGCGTTTGCCGCTACTTATGGCTGTGGAACAAGTAATCGGGGCGATTACTACGAAACCAACTGAACAAACGAAAACAAAAGGAAATCAACAATCTAAAAATTACACTTCATCATCGCCAGCGCTGCATCACGAATTACGCGAAAGCCCATACAAAGAGTCACATCCGAGCAACCGGTAGCGTTTAGATTAGGCAAGCTTCGCCGGTTGTGTGCACGGAGGAATAATGCCACTATTATTAGCTTCAAAAGCTTCCCTGTCGGCGCGGTCGTCGTCGCGGGGCATAGGTTAGGAAGCTGCTGCAGAATGGGGGGCGATCCAAATAGAACAACGCCAACAACGCGCATTGTTCACCAGGAGACTACTGCACAAAGGAATCGTTTGGTCGTATCTGCTCCTTGGCTTTTGAGGACGGTGCTCTTTTTGTGTTTCAACGCTGTCCGTCACCGTTTTACGCGGCAATAGGGTGTGCGTGTGTGTGGTTCGATCAGCTTGTTCGGGAGAGCGTTGCGCAATTCTTTGTCTTCGTCACTGTCAATTTGGTGTAGCTTTCCACGGCCACGTATCGCCCGAAGGTTAATTTACATATGTGTTCGCGTAGTGGATACCTTAGACAGTGGCGTTATATCTGTTAGGAAACTGAACCTGTTAAGCTGTACTGTGAACAATCGCAATCCGACCGGCATCTGCAGGCTGAATAGAACAGAACGAATCCTCTTGTAACGAGTACGAGTTTTTTCTAGTTCCAGTTCCAGTTATACTCAAATGCACAACTGTGTTGTGTTCAGGCTCGCGCTAAATTTGCGTATAATAATTATGAATTAATTATGTTCGATAGAATCTTTATCTATCTTTCCCCTACTAAAACGGTGTGTTGCGCACAAACGAGAAACAGCGTTTGATGGAAAGTTTTAGTTTTATATTTATGTTGTTTCGGCTTTTTGTTCATATAACGAGTAAAACTCTCGAATTACAATCGTTGTATGAAGGAGTCTCATGGGTAGCACAATTAATATTTCATTTCCCTGCTTGACCTGAATCATGTCATGTTGTTTTATATAAGATCGAAACCTCTTTCGATGAGTTCCTCAACCTTTTACACATTTTCCTCGTTAAAGCTATAATGCGTTCGAACCTGGGCATAGGTGAAATACAACATTTTGAACATTTTCTTCTCCCCGTTCGAAATTTTCCTTCAGTACGAGCACTGATTGCTCGTGTGAAAATTTATTTTGTTCCGGATGAGTCGAATAACAAACAGCAAACAGTATATGCTTTCATTGCGTCATTTTATTTCCACTCCAAGCGATGTGTATAAGATAAAACATAAAAAACGGCAGACATCTACGGCCGGAGCTATGTACCCCTGATGGCGCTTGTGCGTTTTCCCGTCTTTTCCCTTATATAAATGTGCCCCCAAAAACGCATATTGTGCTTTGCCTGGTCCTCCTCTTCCTATGGTGGAAATTTTCCCTAGACTGTTGCGAGTGTTATTAGTTTCCCCAACCCGTGAATGCATCAGAATTCTATTGGCGTAGCATATTGAAACCTCTCCCTCCGGTATGCACCCTCCCCCACATCCCACCTCCACCAGCACACACGTTCATAACATGGCAAGCACTGTATCGTAATAAAAACAAAAAATACATAATAATCACATAACCCATTAAGCTGGAAAATTATCGCTGAGCATTACCACATTAAACAAAAAGAAAACATGGAAACGGAAAACAATAAACGCAATAAATGTCAAAACTACTTCTACTACTAATACTACTGCTACTACCACTACTAGAGGAAATTAAACTAGATGTAATCGAAGGAAACCGCGACCGTGACCGTTGCGACTAATGAGTCGATGATACACGATGGGTTGAAAGAATCCGGTGCCACGCACCACTGTGGGAGAGATGGACAGCGGAATGAACGAAAAGGCAGAAGGATTCCTGAGCGATTATCCCGGAACAAACGGAAGGGAGAAAAATCAAGAAGAAACATCAAAACACACACACTCACACGGAGACAACAACAAAACAAGAGCAAGAGAAAGAGGAAGGAAAGAATATCTCAATACTGTTTTATGCATGTTTTAAAGTGAATTATATATATAGCCAAGAAAACGGAAACCCGAAAATAAAGCTATGAATAAAATAAAGATAAATAGTTAATAAAAATAAATAGTTTCTGCATCTCTCTTCGCATCCACAAGCGATCGCGTAAATAAATATCATCTATCGGCGGCGGGTGGGAGCGGGAGGGGGAAGGCACGGGAGGGCAGAGAGCGAACGGCGTCATCCCGCCGTGTGCCGTCACAGCACGATCTCGTGCTTCGCCTTGTAGTGTTCGATCATGATAAATTTACAGCGCAAACCGTTGCACCCGCCCATGCCACCCTCGGGCAGGATGAACGTTTCGTTCGGGTGCAGCTCCGGCTGGCAGAACTCGACTAGATTGCCGTTGCTGCGGGAGAGGTCCCGCAGGGACCACAGCGCGAGGTTTTTCGTTTTCCCGTGTCGCGCAAACACGTAGAACTGGAACGGAAGGGTGGAATGGAATATGTCTCGTTTGAACTGGCACGAAAGCACACACACTCACATCGTCGAACTGGTCAATCAGGTAGCCTACGATGAGCGCCCAGTGCGCACGGTGTCCTTTGTTCAGGCACGGGGTGTGGTTCTTGTCCGGATCGTAACTGGCAGCGTGGCAAGGTGCTCGGTGTTAAGGAAGCACTACAAAATCTGATGGCGTTCAAGGGGATTTCTGTTTTGACTTGTTTGGAAAAGGATACGGCACGAGAAACATCGCTCCGAGGCGCAGCTTGATCTGGATGTTCGGATCGTCCATCCAGCCGCCTACGAGCGTGTGCGTGACGGGTTTGTATTCGACCAGATGCCGGTTCTCGTCCAGCACCTGCTCGAACAGTTCGTTCAGTTGGCGGGCGCTGAACATTTCGCCGTTGTTGGAGTACCCGCGCGCCACGGCCAGCTCCAGCAGTACCTTCGCGGATGGTGCACCGTCGAAGATCATGCTGAGTGCGGTCAGTCCGCAGGTGGGTCCGTTCTGCGGGATCGGTTCCACGTTCTGTACCCGTAGCTCGCGGGGCGGCGCGTACTGGCAGACGCGGTTCCGGAAGCAGGCCTCCTGTATCTCCGGGTACTGTGTCGCCCACACGCATTCGCCGGAACTAAGAATCACATTATGGTACGGTTTACCAATTGGATCGCTGTTGCCACTGCTGCTGCTGCTGGTGCCGCGGTTACTGCTGTTATTGAGCACATCCAGATTCAGTTCGGAGAGAGGTGTTTTGGTGGTGGGTTGTTGTTGTTGGTACACCTGTTGCCTTGCTGGTGGCGTAGGCGGTGGCAATGGAGGAGGTGGTGGAGTAGGCGACGGTGTGCTGTTCGACATTGAGTGGCGCTTCAGCCCTCAGCCCGATAGAGTGAAACAGGAGACAGGGTGGCGTGCAGGTTGTTGGATGGGGCGCTCGGTACGGTGCCCCCCCGTGTTGCGGTGGTGTGGGCCAGCTTTGCGCGAAGAGGAAGATAAAGGATACGAGCGCGCAGAACCGTAGAAGAATGAGAAGGCGGACACTGTCAGCGTTTGGGTGCAGAGGATGCGAGGGAGGCAACGCGAGATAGGATAGGAAGGAACCAGGTGGCACAGGGACAGGGATTAGGTGGATGGGAAGGTGAATTCTTACCTCGCAGCGAGCGCAGAAAGTGCATCCAACAATAGTGCTCGAAGGATGGAGCAGGATGTGATCCTTTAGTCCGATCCTACGGTGGATCGATTGGATCTCATTCGGGAAAATGTACAATTCAGCTCCCACTAAGTTGAGGTGGATCTTGCAAAATCCCGAGCTCCAGCAGCAGCCCTTCTTCTTCTTCTTCGTCTGTGTGGCTATGCTTAGTTCGATCTGGTGAATCCAGCTTCCTGGGCCTTCACCAGGTGATCTATAAGGTAGAGCCACGAAATTAGAGACCGGCAGCTAAGGCCATATGTCCCGTTTGTTTTGGTAGATAGTTCTTTTATCTGGATCGAAGGTACAAACAAGGATTCCGTCTTCACACTGTTACGTTGTTTGTTTTCTTTTTGTTTTTTGTTTGTTTTTGTTTTGGTGTTTTGAAGTATTCCGTATGTTTCAGCGTGTTTATCATACATAGTTGACTACTCCATCCCGGAGAAGGTATGGTTGATTGATGTTTAAACCAACCGTTTCTTGTTGAGTAGGGATCATGAAACGATCAGCCTTATGACGGGCTTACTTGGTATGTGGTAGTTGATCGTGAATCTCAAGTGAATCTTGTTCTTTTTTTTTGTAGCGACACAAATAGATGCATCCCCCCCCCCATTACCAAAAAATATACATCACTGGAAACCAAGTTCGGCAAATGTGAAGAAAATACTTACCATCCATTCAGCAGCAATTAAAAATTGTCTTATGTTACTATCCCAATTCCGATTAGCTATGATCAAACAAAATAAAAACATTAAATCTCAATTTTAACTGCTTGCCTGCAAACGACTGCCCAAATTCGGTTTCCAGTGATGTATCCATTTTGGTATGGGATGAGGATCTATTTGGGACGCTACCTTAACTTCATTTTAAAAAGTAGAATTTTGAATTTCGCGCTTCTGTTCTCGCTCGGTAGCGAGGAACGCGTTTCCACGTACGTAGTGAGAAGCAGGCGAGAAACCCCGTCGTTTGACGTCTCGCTAGGTCTTCTCGCATGGTTCTCAGGTCGTTATATACAGACATGTGAAGCCGGCTTTTGAATTCTTTGTTGAAATGAAGAAGAGCCAGAAGAACAACCACAACAACAATTGTCAAATTTGTCGAATCCTGTAGAAATCCGGTCGTGGACACCGAGTGTTTTAAACAACCTTTATGATAACTTAATAGCTTGACCGATTATTCAAACATTTGGCGTTGAGTTAACCTTATTTAAAAATACATGTATTTGTTGCGCAATAACGCAACAATTTTAAAATTGAACGTTTTGACATATTTCGGAAAATTTTCAAAACGCTTTGAAATATTTCGTAAGCTTCGTCAGTTTGTAATTTTAACGATTTAACATAGCAGTTTAACCGAATAATTAGTTTAATCTCTAATTGTATGCTTCATTCACATAATTTTCCTTCAATACAATTAAAAAATCCCTTTTGTGCCGCTGGGTAGAATAACCTAGTCGAAACACGCTTTAGCATGAAGACCCTCACAGCGTAACGGTCATAGCGTTACACTCACAGCGTGACGCTCAGCTTTGCTCATACTCACTCGTTTGTAAACTCACTATGGATAACCATCGCAATGGATAGCAGAATCGCTTTGCAAGATAATGTACACATCACAAGGATCGCCTTCTCCGTTTGTTCTTCTGGACAAATAGGAGATGGAAAATAATGATAATCTATTCCAAACGGTTTTGTTGCTCTAGACATGTTTAAACATATTTTGCATGCTGATAATGCAGACAAAAAAGTTACCTAGAAGCGATTTATATGAATTATAATGCACAGAAAATAAATGCACAAAACAGCAGACAAAAAAGGCTGACAGTAACAGCTCACTAGGTTCGATTCAGTGTTCAGTTTAATCGCATCTGATGTGTGAATCCATACCTACGCCTTTAACAAATCGTCATCCTAGCAGCGACGCGGAACTATCAGGAAAGTTCCTGCGGCCATAAACCGGTGCGAGAATGCACATAACACAACGCCCTCCGTAGCGTGAAACGCTGCACGTGGTTTTTCGGAACGAAACTCAAAACACTATCGACAATGGATGAGCCGCCGGGACCGGAACGAAGTGCAGAATGAAAAAGTTCCGAAACCCAAGCAACAAAAAAAAAAACTAACAGTTAGCTCCCAGCAAGCAAAGCCGAAATAACATAAAACCCGGCGCCCTTTCCTCGCTGCCTGAAGGAGGCAACATTCATCTCACCTGTGACACCGGTGTGTTTTACGCCCACTCGGGGCAGAACCAACCAGCGGACACGGGTCAGGCGGGCGAAAAATCGAACCGGTCACATTTACCCCACTATCCAGCCCCACTCCTCCCCCTTTCTGTCATTTCCACCGGGAGAAGTTTTGCGTTTGTGGCCGTTTCCCTCCGGTGTCTGGCTAACGAGAGCCCCGGTCGGACGATCACGAAAAGTTGACCCCACGATGCGTACATGGATGAGTCCGAGATTGCGTGCAAGGAGCGTAGGGATGGCTTTCCCGCATCCGAATGTGCAACCCAATCGCCCCCGCACAAAAAAGGGGAAAAAACTGACTAGAGTCGAGAAAAAAAGCTAACCTAAAACCACGTTCCAGCAGCGGCATTAGTCGGGTGCGTCTCCGGCATGTGGCCGGAATTGGATGCTTGGGTTATGCGAAGCCTTGCAGCAAGCGCTCGTACCAGGAACACAACGAACCGCACGTCGACGTCGGGACCGCCAGGACCGTATCGGAGTGGTCGGGTCGGGTTTTTTTCACCCTTCGCTCCCAGCCGCAGAAGAAAGCACAGGCAACTAAACGAAAAAAAAAACACACCCCGTCCGGACAAAAAGTCACTCAATGCTGCAAAACAAGGTGAACGAAGATGCCACCGTTTGCGAAAAGTCCGAAACGGCCCGGCCGTCCGACCGACCGGACCGGAATAGCGCAGTGTTGTCACCGGCGGGCATTATGGCAACGCAGGTGCAGCAAACGGTAAACAATCGGAAGGTGCCTATTTCGCAGTTGACTTCTACGGTTATGGCCTTTTATTGGACTGCCGGACGCAGTTCGTTCCCGCTGACCGGGGAGGGGCCCGAACCGGACGCATACGGATGAAGAAACATACAGCCCAAGTGCAGTCATTTCGTCCGTTCCACCATTGGGCTTTCTTCCGACCCAAGCGCGAACCGAACGCCTCGCGGGCCACAATGAAGCGACAAAAGAAACGCGACCAAAAAAAAATTGAAATCGCTCCGCATCGGTGGATACTGCGGGGGAAAAGCCACTGCGTTGTGCTCACCTGTTTTGCTGGTGCAGTTGTGTGTCCGAATCTTTGCCACGTCCAACGGTTCGCATGAAGTATCGCAAAGTTTGGCTTTTTGCTTTGTTTCTTGCGGGTGTTTCCCGTGAGCGTTTGCCACCACGTCGGACGCTTTGGTGGAGGAGGCGCACTCAAACGAATTCTGTGAATTCTTTAAGCACTTTTGCACGCCTGTTCGCACACGCGGCCGTGCCTGCAGCACCAGGTGCATGTCGCCGTTGCTTATGAACCGGTGTAATTGAGGCTTTAAGCCCGTCCCGGACAGACTTCGACGGGCTTCGATAGGGTTCCCGCCGGGGCTTCGGGTTGCGCGTTGTTCGGAATTCAATCGCAATGGATTAAGAGGATTTCGAGCGTGGCGTTGGAATGTTGCTGTACAGGTGGAAGCTTTTGTGATTGGCGGGCTGTAGCGAGGCATTGATGTTCATGTGCTTAAAGTAGCATTTGTTTTATACGAACTTAATGTCGGTTTTTAGTTCTTTTTATATGAATGTTCTTATCTCACGGGAAAACTTGTAACGAACATGAATCCTTCTTTGGTACATTGTTCTCAAAACATCCTGTTAAATCGTAGAAAAAAAAATCAAATGAGAGCGGAGGAACTTAAAGCTCACTTTCAATGTATGCACTTTAAATAACATAAAAGGATGAGTAAATGAGAACAACTCAAAACACATTTTAAATAGTGTACGAAGAGTTTTATTTTCTAAACAAAATTCAAATGCATCAGAAACCGCCACATTACCACTGTGCATCCTCGCGATGGAGACGCCCAGTGGTTCACATTTTTCACAAACCACATTTTTTGTTTTTTTTCATTTTATATACAAATTACAGGGTTTCCCAAACAAACTCCAGTAGCAAGAAATCTTCCGTAATATAACAAGCAACAAGAGTTGATCTAATATACAGTTTCAATCTCGCTTGCGGCAATAATTGAACCGAAGCACTTGTGTTATTCAAGCATAGCCTACTTTGCAGCAATTGGTTGAAGTAGGTGATGATGTGCATGGCTAACTTGATGGTGGTGTTGTAGATTTCTTATCACTATTATTCGAATGTTTCAATACTGGTAGATGGATTATGGTTTTGCTACTGCCGTGTAGGTGTTGAGTGGTCTGAGTGTGCAAAAAAAAATGCAGTTTTTGCTATTTTCCACAAATATCGTGCTTATATACCACTTTCATGTTATACATACAATTTCTTCTTTTCGTCCCAGTCAAAATCATATTGCACAATACTTATACACTTTCACACAGACGTATCCAAGCATCCATGTACTCGAGACCTTTTGTGCGCGGCTTATTTGTTTTCATATTTGAACCTATCGATGGTTCTGACGATTTGTATTTATCTAGGACTGTTCGTTGGGCCGCTCTTCTTCTTGTCGTAACAGCCGTTCACCTTGAAATGACCTCGGTTCAATTTGGGTTTCTGTTTACGCAGGCTTTCCCTTCGACGGATATCTTCACCGAACCCGCAGTCGAACTTGTCTGACCATACCTGAGATGCAATTCGCTAGTTCTAAGCGTCGCGTTCTCAATATCTCGGTCTAGCCCGGTCAATACATTCTTCTAACATGACTGTCTCGAATTTTTATAGATCCTTGTGCGGACAAAATGTTGTTCGTCCGCCCTGCATCCTGATTGTTCCTACGGGACGCATAATAGGCAATTGATTGTATATTCTCACCCAGGATCGTACCTTTTAGCTTGATATCAAGATTGTTTAGAGCGTGTGAATTAATAAAAAAACATATTATTTGCTGTTCGGTGACCTCAACCGAACGGGGGATTTTGTTAATACCTCTGCGAGAAACTAAGCTATTAGCTGGTAAAATGGTTAGCCTGTTACGTTGGAATGGGTACAGAGATCGCGCCCCATGATTCGGCTCACCTCGTCCATGGGGAAACGCGCGCACTTCCTGTGCTGGAAATTGAGTGTATCCAGGGAGCGGTTTGATGGTGTGAACAAAATTTGTTGATTGCTCCGACGTCACCTCCCAGTGGCGAGTCGCGGCCCCCGAACGAGATGAAAACAAATCAACAAGAGCAAAAAACAGCATCAACGAAGTTGGCGTGGATCTGGCATCTACTGGTGGTGACCTTGGAGGTTAAATTTTTAAATTTTTATCCCCAATGTCTCACTGCCAGCGTTTTTGTGCTGCTGTTCTTCAGTGCCTCGTTTATTTACCGGATGACGGTTCCTGCTGGTGCCCGAGCTGCAATAAATGAAGCCGATAGGGCACCACACCACATGGTGTGGTGTGTGCGCGCGTTTGTGAAGAACAGAAAGAATAATAAAAAAGCACACACACACACATACACGTTTTATGATGTCCCCAAAAATCGGATTCTTCGCCGCCCCCCCCTCGATTCGATCGTTATTGCAGCGACCGAGGCAGCCACTGTTGTTGGTCCCCCTCCGGGTATCGAAGCTAAAGTACGCCCCAACACTAACGATAACTGTCTGCCGCGCGTACAACTCCCCCCACCTCTCTTACTGACTCCTCGGGCCCCTCGGGCGCGCGAAGAATTGAACGTTTTATTGATGGCAATATGTGATATAAAACCCGAAAGTCCCGATGTCGCCCGGCCCGGGGTCGTGGCGTAATCTTGTGAGCAAACAATTCGTTCCGATTCCGGTGCGGAACAGGACGCTCTGTTTGCTGCACGCCGTGCTTACGCTCGACCCGCTTCCCGCCACCCTCGCCTGGGTCTCAGATGGAAAGGGACTGTTTGCCTGCGCACTCTGACTTCCTGGTTTATGGAGGCGCCCGGTGCCCCGTAACCTTTCCGGGGTGACTTGTGACGTTGGTGCGCGGCAAGATAAGGGGAAGGGGCTGGAGGGGGCCGTGAAGTAATGTGTGCCAATGGTAGATAGCGTTTGCCGGAAGCAAGGCAAACAATCGATTGCTGTAAATGTTTGATTTTGGAATTCAAACATCACGCACCATCCACACACAGACACCCTCATAGGGAGGGCCAATCGGACGACCATACCCCCTCTGGATGGACACGTCCCGGTGTGCGAACGTGTGCGAAAGAACATAATCCGATATTGCCGCCGTGTGATGCAGCCCGCACCCAACGGTGCACGATCGTGTCGAGGTCACTTCGAGGCAGATAGAGCCGGGCAGTGGACGCACACCGACACTTTATCGACACGCCGATGTAGTATGTAGTTCAATAAACTGCACTCCAATTGCGGCATACAAGTGTTTATGGGGTTTCACGCGTCTGCAACCTCCGCCTACAGGACGCAATCGATCGGATGATCGATGCTTTAGTAGGTGCGATTGAGGGGGCAAAAGAATCGATTCGCGGCAATCTAGGTGTGGTTGTAATATTTCTACTGACTTTTCCGTCGGAACCGCAAAAAAGAGTAACGGTTCCGGTGTCCCAAGAACGCGAGATGGACAAAATCGATTCTGCGTACTCTGGAATGTAGGCCATTGTTTCGGTGGCTTTGAAGAGTGATTTTCCACTGTTCCGTTCGCCGAATGCACCAATCATCGAAACCATTGTGCCCAAAGTCCAGCTATCGCGATGAAAGGCATTTTATGGAAACGCTTTGTTTTCACGAGAATTAATTCGTTTTATGGTATTATCAATCCGACGCGTATTGCACCGGCATGCAAATAAATAAACGATATGAGGCTGAAATTGGAAAGCCATATAAAGCAATAGTAACCAAATAGTCCGACATACATGAGCTTATTGCTTTCTGAAACATGTATTGGTTCGGTTTGTTGAATTGTTGAAATTTTGTTGACATTATAGATCATTTTAAATTTTTATCCACTTTTTGTTATGCCGGCTTGTTATGATGTCCATGGAAAAGATGTTAAAGATTATAATCTAAGGGTTAAACATACTTCACACACTTCTTTAATGAATATATGTAGATTGTCCTTTCTCTATTTAAAACTGCTCGTGAACTGGATCCTTTTATTATGCTTTAGAGATATTCATGAACTATTTAGATGCAGAATATTAAGGATGATGAGGATTAATCATTCTTTACATGACAAATCCCTTATTCGTAAGCAAAAAAAGTGGAAAAGTACGGCTCATTGTTAAGCACCAGATTTAATGGAGTAGCACATGTGATGTAACATCGTTTCACGGAAAGTTATGCTTCTCTACCCCATGCGTGGTGTTATTGCGTTCATTCAGCGATGCAATTTTTGAATCGTACCACGCACCGCTACGAGCGCGTACAATGCCTCTCCACGGCGAACCTTCCGGTGTGTTCTGTGCCACGTAACGTGCGTACGTTAGAAGATTTCCCACATGGGTTAGACCGGAGCCCGGACCGGTATTTGTTTCCCGTTGCAGGCGAAAACGCAATGCGCGTCTGCTACTCATTGCGTCTAATTCCCCCACGCAGAGGATTATGGTTTTGTTGACTTTTCGCCGAAAGCTCGATGGCGGGCTCGATGCGTTCGGAGTGAATGCATGTTTTGCCGCAAGCCAACCGCAGGTGGGAAATCATGCCGTGCCTCGTTGTGGGGGGGAGGGGGGAGGGGGGGGGAATGGGAAGTTGTCGATGAACAATGGCAGAATGTAGTTTGTTGCCCGATGCGAGAATTAATGGTGATGAGGAGAAGAACTTTGTTTGACTCAACTAATTTTAACTAATGAACAATGATAGGTCTCTAGATTTTCCAATGAAATATATAAATTATTTAATTATTACAACTTCATTGTATTAATTACATACAATTTTAGTAAGGTCGGTTTGCACTGTAAACTCTTTTCGAAATGTTACTAATCTAGAAACTTTCAGTACAAAGCGTTTTTTAATATCGTTTACTCCATTCAAATATGCCTCGTATGCAAGCTGAACCTTCTATAATTGCACTCTTTATATTAAATCCTTTCTGTAATCATTTTTGTACGGTTTACAATGTTAGTTGTTCATTAAACTGTTTTGTAATAGTTTCCATTGAACATTTACATCTATATTACTATCGATGCTGTTCCAATTGATTTCCAAAGATAGTGGATTTGCTTAGAAGTTTGAATGAAGTTCTTATGTACGTCGCGAGGATAGTAACAAAAGTTGTACAATAAACTCTATGACATAACATCCTCAAAGATGTTAAATAAATAATAAAAGCATAACATTATTTAGTTTAGTTGTTAAAATAACTTAAACTTTGTACATGAAATAAAAATCTTTGCAAAAACAAGCGCATAAAACCGTGCATGCTATAACTTTAAGGCTGGTCTAACTACCTTTTCACGCTTATTCGCAGCGTTTGCAATAGTTTCGACGACGACACTCATTTGCCACCGGCGTAGGGTAAGATTTCTAGCATAACATTATGGGTTTTTTTCTCCGGCCCTCCTCCACCACATCAGTACGGACACGGAGTGTGACGCGGTTGCGGTTGCGGTGTCCACGGGTTTTATAAAACTTTTCGCCCGAAAATATACATACATGTTGAAGTATTTTCAGCTCGGGTCGCTCCGAGCGCGGTGTGCGCTCAGGCGAACGTATCCAGCATGTGTCTGCTCGGGTGGTGTGTTTGAATAAATTCGAAGCGAGGGCACTGCAAACACACACACACACGCACACATGTACACCATCGCCAAATGTACGTCATCTTAGATGACCATCGAAAGATAGGTAGCAAGCTGCGGCGGCATGTAACGTGCGAAACATGACAACGGTGCGGTGGACTGCGGCGCCGTTACACGGAGATCCGGCCGGGCGGAAGCTGGTGCACTGAATGGGCGAAAAATCGGAGCAATTTCGTGCAGCCCGGGGGTGGGTGTGTGCGCGTGGCCAGGTGACCGCCGTACAGCGCATCGAAATTGTTGCGAAACATTGCTCCGCTGCCGAATTAACTTTCTGACTTTCTGACGTTGGTCCACGCCGGTTGGTTTGAGTGTGCTCCGGGTCCGCGTTTGTGCCGGTTGAGGCCAACCTAATGCATGTGACACACGGGCAAATTAGTGCTGCAGGTAAAAGCGCGAAAAAGCAGGAGGAGGTCACGGTGGGGTTGACGGGGGTGTTGAATTTATAACGACGATCGGTTTCGGCGTTTGTTTTGCAGAAATCAATTCAGAGAGAATTTTCATGTACTTGTACGAAAGCGAATTGAAAAAAGCGCAGCATATTTGACAATTAATAAGCATTATAATAGACAATGATGCTTTACACAATGTTAAGTTTTCTTAGAGATTTATATTCATTTGAATTGGTTTTTTAGATAGTTCTCATAGATAGATCATAGATAGTTTTTTTAGATAGTTTTCATAATATTAATGTCATTTCAAACATATTCCTGGAACCTTGCTTCTTGTCATTTTACGACAATCTATAATTCCTAGAAAAATAGAATATAAAGAACGATCTCAACAGCTTCCTGTTTGAAGAAAAACGTGATAGTTGTAGAACGTATTGTTTAATATAAATATGAAGAGGAAGACTTAGAATAAGAGAAGAGCCATTGCTCAAAATTGATAGTATGCAAATGAAGAAATTCTTAATCATTTACCACGGCAAAAATAATTAAATTTAGATAAATCTGATTGAACAGTCATAACTAATCCTTTCTAAAGTAAACAAATGTGTCTCTAATATCCAGCAGGATAGTTTCCTACCTAGCCACTTCTCGCCAGTGAAGCCTGTCCTTCGTCAGCCTTCCGGTGTGATTGACACGCTGTGGGCAAGCCGGAACTCACGCTAGTGAACGCCGTGCTGAACGTGCCCAAGAACTCCTTTCTAGGCCGCTGCACTAGCTGCGGCTTACTGGTAGCAAGGGGAAAAAGTCATTAAAAAATTGAAGCAAGACCACACACCGCACCCGTTCCGGCGCGAGAGCTGACCAACCGTGCGACAGGTCCGGCTCCGGCACCGAAATGCATCTTTCCGTCAACGCCGGTGTCTTGTTGTTGACAATGAACAACGCACCGACCGGAGCCCGGATCCCGAATCCCGGTGTCCATTTCACCGGGCGCCGAGCCTGGCAGGGTTTGGGGGTCACAAAAACGCGCCAGTTGCGGCACCGGCGCCGGCATCGACAAATGCTTCAGCAGACCGGGCCGGCTCACCGAGCGCACCGGATATCCGGTGACCTGGTCCGGTTTGATATCCTCCCTGGCCGTTTTTTCTTTCACGTTCTCTCGTTGCGTCACACGTTTTCCGTCCGAACGCCAGACGCACACCGCACTAAGCCTTTGACAGTTGACAAGCGATGCGCTGAGGCTTCGGGCCGTGTGTGTGTGTGTGTGCGTTCGGCCGGTAACAAT
>KB672813.1:2600601-2627878 GCA_000349145.1 Anopheles dirus | reverse complement strand
GAGAAATTGAAACCGGAGCGTGGCAGAAAAGAAATGTCGGTGAGCTGTGAGCCGTGTTCCGGGACCGTGGAGCTTTCAGTCGGGCCGTGGATTTGTCAGGTTGAGGTTTCGTTGAGTGATAGCTGTGTTGAATTCAATTCGCCAAGCTTAGACAGGCAGGCGGGAGTGTGGCAGAGTGGGAGAACGGAGGGGGAGAGTGCATCCCGGCCACGATGGTTTGAAACCTGCGGGATGAGCAAGTGTAAGTCGGTTAGGTTAGGTGGACTTCAAATCACTGAGAGTTCTGGCTGCGTTCTTTTTGAAGCGATTTTTGAGTAGCTTTCACAACTTCCTGTGCATTTAAAGTTAAGCTTTTCTTAAATTAAATATGGTTCGAGTTGATTATAATTTGTAGAGTCCATATTGAATTAATGCTTAAAAACTTCTATCTCTGAGCAAGAGACCATTGTAACCAGTGGAGCGCTTGGAACAAAATCTTCAAGCATCTAATCAAACGTAGGGTTTTTTGTTGGGGCATTCGGATGTTCTAGGTTCATCCTTTTTACATGTGTGTGCCATTTCTTCATAGATGAGGCCCATTCTTTCATGTTGTTCCGGAATATCAACTCGAGCTGTGCTATCAAAAGTTGGAATATTTGTAAATGACACTACTGAATGATACAAAACTTATGATAATTCAGTGTGTGTATGTGTGGAAGGTTCATAGGTGTTTTTGAGCCATATCCAGACCGACCGATGGCACTGGACAGACTGACGATTCAACTATTCAACAAATAACAACTATTGTTCACAGTGGTATCGTCAATGGACATGGGTTTGCGGTGGACACTACATTTGTGTGCTTATGTTTGTTTGACAAGAGGTTTCGAAGAATTTGAAAAGTTTCCAATAAAGTTTACAACAGGATGCAAATAATAAAGACCACTAAATAAATAGGAGATAAAAAATACATAAAAACGAGGAAACTGTAGAGCTTTTAAGAAGACAAAGACAAGTGCCCTTCTGAATACAAATAACGATCCGTTTCGATTGTACCTTTCAAAAGTCTATCCCTCGATAGTCCATGACAAAAAAGGGAAACTAAATTCGGCTCATTCGAGATAGGCGTAGACCCATACGAACCCCCGACTTATCACACAAAACCCCCTTCCAGTTAGTGGCGGCGTTCGGTGGCGTTTCCGGTGTGCGTGAGCTAAACCGCTCCGACTGATTCCGCTCGAACCCAACGAAGCCCCTCGGCGCAACAGCCTGCACGATTCGGGCGGGCCTGCACAAACAAGCCCGAAAACAAGCTCATTTTACGGTCCATTAAAGTGCGCTGTAATAACAAATCTTCAATAAACATGAACATTGTTTACGACCCCCCGGGTGTCCCGGCTTTCGGGAAGGGTCCTTCCATCATCGCACGAGTCAACCGTCACGAGGCCGTTTGAGTGCTCGCACTGCTTCGAACGGATCAAACAGGTCCCTGTGCCTATCGGTGCGATGTACGGGTTCGTGTGACAACGATGATATCTTAATCTCGATCCGCCACCGCCTCCGCGTACGCTCCGTTCAACGCGTTAAATTAATTTCCGAAAGAGCGCACCGGGTTTCGATTCGCTTCACCGCACCGCGGCTCCTGGAATCCCGCGGTCGAAGGGCCAAGTGTGGCCAAACTGCACTGCGCCCAGCAAGGGGGGCGAGCTGTTTTAGGCGAGTAAAATTGACAGCAAACCGAGACCGAGCCAAGCAGTGGAAGCCCGAAAAGTTTACAGCCATCCTGCGGCTTCCATCCTTTATGCTTCTGGTCTGGTCTAGTGCTCCTCGGTTGCTGCTGCTGCCGTTTTGCACTGCCACGTATGTGTGTGTGTGTATGTGTGCAGAATCTTGACTTTTCCCTGGGCCTCGGTATTTCGGCGTTCAAGCGGGAGAGGTGTCCATGTCTTGGAAGCCCCCGGTTGTGTCGTACGGCGTGCTTTTACGATTAAACCACGAAACAAGCGCGAAGCGAGGTGGGGCGAGCGTCTGCGAAAGCTGCAGGAAGACGCTGCCCGCAGGATCGGTCGGGATGCTGCTGCGGTTAAGGTTAACGCATATAAACCTTGGCTAAAGTTTTCCTGATTAAATGGTTTATTAGTTTCGAAGTTCACTGGCTCCGCGCCGAATCTGTGGTGCCGTGCGGTGTGCGGTTAGATTCGGGACGGCGGGATGGCCTGTCCTGTGCCCTCAGGGTTGCCTTCAGTTGGCTGCAGCGGTGGTTTGAAGGTGCAACGTGTGTATGTTAACAGTAGTGAGACCTTCTTGGTTGAATGCCTTTTTTGTTACATTTTTAGTTTATTTTTGTTCGCTTAGCGAGTGAAAAGTTTCACAATTTCAACAGAAACATTTCAAGTAGTTCGAATGTGTGGGATAAAAAGTATGGTTAAAGTATGCTGCTCAATGATATGCGCTTTGATATAATTATTAGTAAAACAAAACGTAATTGATAAAAATATTAAGTCCAGAACGTTGAAAATGACGTAGAAATAGCTTAATTTATCAAGCTTTACTTCGGAACTATTGTTAGAATTGTTTAAATTTAATGTTCATTGGAGGTTGGACTTCATATGTTCATGGGAATCAACGGTAGGAGATAAAAAAGTGGAAAACAATGGAAAATTAGTTGTGAACATAGTAAATAAAAGAATCAACACAATATATGAAAGCTACTGCTTTAAGCGTATAGAACATCACCGTTTGCTCTATTTTTAAGCTTCAAGCTCAAATCTGGCTTGTGTCAAATGATCTGTTGTGGTTCTTTGAGTGTTTGGCAAGTAACTAAAGCAAAACGTTGGATTTACTCGATCGATTGCACTATAGTAACGGTTTTGTTTCGAAAGCTTTCGCTTACGCCGAAAGGAGGGACCCACAAAACATGCAGAAAGTGAGCTTGCACCGGTGTCTTACCTGTGCCGAATCTATTTTAGGTGGCTATACTTCTTTATCTCGAAACCAATGGCGTGGTTCTCGCCTTGTATGTGTGTGTGTGTGTGTGCGTGCTCATAGTGCTTGCCATATTTTGCTCAATTCATCTTGTTGCTAATTTTTTGCTCCCCAAACCACTCGAGGTAGTCGCGGCTGCTGCGTACCAAGAACTACCGAAAACACGGCAAAACACCCCGACTGTACGGCGAGCGTGAGGATGAGAATCCACGGAACGAGCGCCCGGCTTTGCGATAAGGATAAAGTATCCCGACCGACGGTGTTTTGGGGAGGGCCAGCGCGAACCGCCGCGCGCTCCGTGGTCGGTGCGCTCGTGTGTTTATTTTAAAGTTTATTAAATTTATGAGCGATCAAAGATAGGGCGCATAAAGTTTATATTTGCAATGCATTAAGGGTCGAAATTTATTGGCATCCGGGTGGTTCGCCTAGCGCAACCCGGGGGATAACGTTAAAGCAAAACCACCGGATACGCTTTCCCACTAGCACACACACACACATAGACACCGATCTGGAGCACCGGACCGTTGGGTATGTCAAGATTGTCCATAAAAGCCACCATTACTCCGCTTTTTTTACTTCCGCCTAGGGTAAGAGAGATTTGTTGGCGGTGGCTGGTTAAGCTAATGTGACGTCTTCTAGGGGCCGTTTAGTTGAGTTTAAACCCCTATTTGCACGGCGAAATGATTGGAAGCGTAAAAGCGGCCGAATGTGCTCGAGCGCGTGGAAAGGTCACATTGTGTTCGGAATCGGGTGGGCAAGTGGTCACTTTAACAAAGTGTGGGAACGCTACGGTTACGTGTAATAGAGCCATATATCGCGTTAAAAGGGATGTACACACTTGAGATTTAATAGTCGCAGGTAGTTTTAAGATGTTCATTATTCATACGCAGGTAACGCGTTCGGCGCGTGCACTCGCGGAGCTCATTAGGAAAGAGGTGGTTTTACGTGGACTGCTTCGAAGCAATCAGTTTCCACGAGGCCTGCATGAGAAGCAACTGCTGCTGCACATCAAAAGCACACGCCGGTCGCTTTGTGGCGTAAAGATGTCCGAACAATGATCAACCGGGCGGAATGAAAAACCGACCAGCTTTGAACCTTTTCGCCGTTGAAAACAAACCAAAAAATCAAATGGAATCTCTTGTGTGAGTTTTACAAATAAGTAAAATAATGAATAGTACCACTCGCACTGTGGGAAAGGCAAGAAGTTGATTACGATTGAAAAATATTTTTTTCTTCAATTATTTTCTCCGATCAAGAATATATTTTTTACAATAGGAAAATAATATCATAATATTTATCCTTAATAAATAATTGTTATACTAAAAATTACCATTAATATGTTTTATGTTTGTAGTTAAGAATGTTATGTATTATTTGCCTTAGTTTTTCGAAAACTAGCAAAATAAAAAAAAAATGTAAATAAATTTTAAAAATATGCAATTTGTCCCTTTTCCCAGTATAAGCAAGAAGCAAATAATGAACTTTATCTATATTCGAACACTAGTTAAGTCTATTATATGACAAAAGTTACTATACATCCTAAGCTGGGCTTAAAAATGAATATGAAATCATTAGTTCTATTAAACCACAGATAACATCATTAAAATTACAATAAAAACAGAGATAAGCCCAAAGGTCGTTTTTAAGAGCAGGTCATAAGGAATATTATGCTAGCAATGTTGATGCTGAGAAACTCTTTAGTGCTCGTAATATCTTTAAGGTTTCGTGGTTTCATACCATACCTTCAGAAACTAAAAAAAATCATTCTGGATTTCTTTAAATTTTCGTTTAAAACAACCACTGAAATCCCAACGTGAAAAGATCGCCGTGAAAGCCGCAAAAAAAAACCCTTAAATAAAACACCGCAACAATTACCATTCCACGACGATGGTGGTGCTCCATCCGATGGCCCACTCGGAAAGGCCTTTTATCTTCCAGTTCACGGGCGGCTGCCACGTGTAACATAGAAAAGCACACACACACACACACACACGCGCGCGCGTGTTCATCCCTTTGTGCCGGGCGTCTGCCTTCTCGGAACGGGAGAGTGACACAAAACCGGCCCGTCGACCACCGTCGGCCGTCTAATTCGTGCCTCATTGTGGCCCTCATTTCGTTATCAGCCCACAATCACCCGGCAGAGCCGCACCGCTACAGGAAGGAATGTTTGGAAGTTTCGGCTCATATGGGCTGGTGGTTGGCGGTCACATTCACAAGCCCGTGCTTTCTTCTTTTCGTTGGCGCCCCGGAGGGAACGCGAGATTACAAAACCGCGCGGGCCGAAACCGGGCCGGGGACGCCATTTTGTCGTCGTCGAAATGAAATGACGATTCTATCCGGACAGGTGTTTTGGCTTTTGTGAAGTGGTATTATTGCAACCGGTGCAACGGTTCCTTTGAGGTGCGCTTTGTTCGACCGATACGGTTTTGTTTTCGCGCAAGCTCCATCCATCAAAGCCGGGCCATTGTTGGGTGTATTTTAAATGGAACACACGAAGCAGCAACCTATTGAGGCGGATTAATGCTTTTTAAAATGGCTTCCTTGCGAGTATCGCCGAGAAATGGATTTATTGTAGCAGCAAGTGTGGGGCGCAAAAGAAAACACAATGAAATCACACCCTTCCCGGGGATCTGTTCTCTCTTTACCGCCTCCGTAAGCCACGAGTGGCTTAGCGTTACAATGTGGTTTTTCCAGTGTGCTGCGTTTGATTACAACCAGCATCAGCGGATTAGCGATTGTGCAGGCTTCGTTACCTGTGGCTGTGGCGGGCAATCATTTTTCTTCACCTTCAAGCGAATGCGAACCCTTCGGTGGTCGTCGTCGTCGTCGGGCGTAATCGCAACCGGAGGTTTGCGTGCCGTGCAGGCGTTTTCCATTATCCACCGACGACATGTCTGTCGACCACGGGGCCACTTGTTTGTGGCGCTATCCACCCGGCGCATCGGTGTAAGATGCCGTGCGGGAGGCCCAGCCCACCCCGCCCAGCCCGGGCTCAATTACCGCACCCGTGTGCCCGTGTGCGTGTGCGTGCTGGTGTCCCTGGCGCAATTTGCATGCACCGGCACCGTTTTGGGGCGAGTTGACGCACGGGCGAGCTCTGCCGATGGACGCTCGCACCGACTGCAACGGATACGGATATCGGTTTCGGTGTTAGCACCGAGCTCCAGCGGGTGCGCACCGAGTCGGCCGTCCGAAAACCGTACGACCGGGAAACATCACGTATGAGATGAGCAATTAAATTCCACAGCTTTGACGATGCAAATCGAAACGAGCTTTGCTATTTGATACCATTTACCCGGGCAGCAGACGGGTCGGATTGCCGTTTGCTTGCAAGACGTAAGTGTGCGTGTGTGCTTTCACCATTAGGGCGACCCAGTTCGCTGCAGGTGGCTCGTGGTGTGAAGATGCTGTAAATTTCACCCAAACCTCGAAGGCACGGACGAGCCCGAAGCGGGCCGGGATCTAAATGGGGCTTGCGGCTAACGTTATGCGAGCCAAGAGAGTAGATAATTAAGACAGATTATAGAAGCAAAACGGTGTGGATTTTGGTTCCCGGGGAAACCGAAAGTGTCCGCGAGTGGGAGTGCGGACAAAGTAATCAAAGCAAGCGCTCGCTCTCGGTAACGGGGCTTGCTTTGTTTATATTTAATTTCGATTAATTGAATATGTATCGGAGGGCAGTTTAATGCGATAGGTAGATTTGCGTGCGAAGCTACGCCTTAACGGGGGTCTAATCCGCTTAAATGTTATTATTACCGCCGATGCGGTTCACAAACACAAACCCACACACACACATGAGCGGATCGCAGCGCGGGGCAGCTTTTCGATAGATGCACTTTACATTAAAATGCGCTCGATTTGCATTTGTCTTCGTTAAAAAAGCACTTTTCATTTTTTTAGGACCAGACGAAAAAAAAAACTGGCCTGAATTTTATTTTCGCCTTTGCCGTTCGCGATTTTGGCCATCAAAATTTAATCCATTTTTTCCGCTTGATAGGTTTCCACGCACTCCGAAACCCTAACACACGTTCAGCGTAATTTTAATTGCTTGTTCGTCATTTTTATGCTGCTGGAGATTGCTGCACGTTCCCCGTCCCAGGCGGGGTGTTTAATCGAATCGATTGAACCGACAAACAAAAGGGGGAGGGTTTGGGAAATGCAAAGGTTAGCGCGGGAGCAGACAAAAAAAAAACAACAACAAATGCGCATGAACAATCCGTGGAATTCGGTAATGGCTGGCTGGGCAAATATTGAAATTGATGGATCGTTGGGCAGATTACTGTTGACCGTGGGGAGGACGGACTCCCAATTCACCCCTGGGAAGTTTAGCTGGCAAAACAATAGTGGAGCCAAACAAATCGTTGACTAGCGGGAATGGTGAAATCTGTGGCGGTAAGGATACATGGAAAGGGGCTTATGTAAGTGCTGGTCACCACTACGTATTGCGTGCATCTGGACGGAAACGGATGACGGATGGGTCCCTGTCACGGGCCATCACGACCGATATCATTAACGACCAATTACCGCATGTGCTGGTGGGTAAGTGTTTGATGTCTTTATGGAGTTTGTTCTGTAAGCACTTAATCCCTTCAGTAGTGCGAATATCCTTTGCAAAACTTTTATTCAGTAAGGTAATGTTTTGTTATGTTAGTTTCGCTACCGGACAGGAGATGGCGCTATTAAGTAAAGGTTGCATTTTCGTGGCGATGAATGTTGCATATGATTCCTAGTAGGCCACTTTTCGGAGGTTTTGCATATAAAAGCCTATAAAGAAATCGAGCTACGGATAGTCATCTTCTCGACTCTTCAATCTCTAGGGCTTATAAATACCTTGATTTTATTCGTGCTTACGGTGCACTCTCTGATGCACATTGGTTGAAAGCTCCCAATGCTGTTCCCCCTTGGGTCGGTCAAACTTAAAGTACGCTTAGAGTGGTTTATTCTCTGGGCCACGTCTATAGCAATCCACAGGTTGGAACTTGTTCAGAAATACTTCACCAGAATGGTCTTTCGAAGATTGGAGCTAGGTTTGAAGTCCCTGGAAGAACGCCATATTCAGGCTCGGGTCTTCTTTGTGGGGACCACTTCTGTCCCTACGCTGCTGATGCCGCTTGAAGCTTGTTTACATGTAAACTTGAGATGTGGTCCGTGCCAAGTTGGGATACAAAATTCGATAGCTACTCGATAGCGAGGTTGAGAAATGTGGAGGCATTTCGTGATCATTTGTTTCCATACTAGTTTTTCTGTTTTCTATGACTATAAAATCCTATAAAGAGAACAGCAAACGAAAAGTAATGATTTTTTGAAGTGGAGTATATGAAAGCTTGAGATCATATCTCACCAAACCATCACAGTTTTAGCTGAATATCACCTTCCACTACGAACTGATCAATGAAAGCGTTCCCACAATACCGCCCAGGAGTGTCTCAATCACAGCCCGCTCACCCGACAACGAATAATAGCGCTTAAAAGCACGCATTTTAATATGCAGTGAATGAACTCACTCATCGAGGCCAAGCAAGGGGGAAAAAACGCATTAATTTCTGATTAATCATCACACAGCGCCCCAATCCAGGGTTGTCCCAAGAGTCAAAACATCATCTGATTGTTACCGGCCGAACGCACACACACACACACACTCCGGCCCGCTCCCCACCGCGCCACACACACACCTGCAAACATCACTCTGTGGTCGTACTGATCCATTAGGAATTAACTCATTCATGAAGGCAGACGGGTGGGAGTGGCAGATTTTTATGTGATTGAAAAATGTGCTGGGGAAATAAATTCCCATCATCATTATTGCACCGATCGGCCACAAATGCACATTATTGCTTGCGTTTATTTGCGTTTTCCTTGTTCCAGCGCCAGGGCCGCGGTGAGAACGGGACAGTTGCCGTGTGCAACAGTTGCCACCGGACGGAACACCATTACGCGCACCATTCGCCATCCTTTTGCGTGACTGTGTGTGAGTGAGTGGGGAGGCTGCAGACTGGGAGTTTCATTAATTCATTTAAATTATTGAAAATCAGAACATCGAAACGGAATTGAGTGAGGGATGCAGGCTGGTGGATTCTTTTTAAACACACACACACACACACACGCCAACAAAAAAGGCAAGGTGAGTTAAATTTAACCACGCTGCTCACGCGGGGTCACATGCAGCGCTGGTCGTGAATGAAGTGGATCCCGAGCGTACGTGGGTGTGATTAAAAGGAAGAAAAAAAAGCGAATGGAAAATTAAAATATCCTCTCAAAATGGAGACAAGAGGAAAGGCGCGGCGCGGCTCATAAATTTTCGGATCGATAAATTTAAATTCTTTTCCAACGTTTCGCCTTCGCTGGGAAAGGCTCCGAACGCGGGAGAATGGCCGGAATGGTGACATAGATAAATAAATGAATTAATTGCGCCGGTACACATTCGTTACAGCGTGGGTGAGCCGCAGTTGGCACGCTTGCAGCTGGACGAATGTGCAACGCCGGACGAAACCCATTAGCCCGTAACCGTAAGTCACGTGGAAGAGCAACAAACGGCCGCCCTTCCATCCCAATCAGCCCCATTCATTACGTTGAATCGGGTGCAATCGGGTTGGGTTTTGGTGAAATTGAGGCTCAAGTAGGCTTCGCCGGCTGAACCCATCGCACGTCTGCACCGATCTGCCTAGACAAATACACAAATCTGGGGTTGTGTTTTTCTCCCATCCCAAACTTACATGTTGACCTACAAGTCCGTCAGAACGAGATCTCTCTCTCTCGAGCGAGAGAGACAGAAAAAAACCCGGCGTAATATGCAGCTCACCTCCAGCACGGGAGGCATTATAGGGGTTCGAAATCACGCTCCGCGAAATTTATTTAACGACTGCTTTTACCCACTCTCGCTTCGGTGTCCGGTGTCCGGTTTTGTGATTGGATTGGGGTGCAATTTGGGCGCATTTTCGGTGGGCCGCTGCAGCGCGCAAAATCATGCTATAAGGCAACAAAGAACGCGCGCATAAAAAGCGATCACACATTTCACGTATTGAACTCAATAATTGAGTCTCATCTCGCGCCCCGGTCCGGGATCCGGGGTCGAACACGAGCGTCCGAGCCGGCGAAGTGCGTTCTTTTGTCAATTTTTTATGCCCCCCACCCGCATTTTTCACTCACTCGTGCGATCGATTCCAGCGGGTTTGGTATGATTTTTTTCTCTCTCTCAGAATCTCCCACCCCGTTCTGGTTGGGTCGTCTCGCTTTCGGTCGCCCAATGAAATGTCAATTATTTTAAAGAGGGTGAAAACTTTTACTGTCTGGTGTGTGCGTGTGTGCGTTTTTTGTTTGTTTGTTTGTAAGCGACGGGGTTACGGGCTTTAGTGTGTGTTCCGGCGCGTGAGCCGCCCGGGGGGTGCCACTTGACCGAGCCGTTCGGTTATTGAAACGAAATGACATTTATTTTAGCATTTTGCGCTTATGCAGGGTGCGATCGCTTTGCTTGATGGTAGTGTTGAGTGGAAATAGCGGCAAATAATTAAGTACTGTTCAAGAATGATGTGATCAAATGCTTTCTGTCTGAAGAGAGAACATGTTTATTTGAAATAATATTCACATTTGTTTAATTAATCAGGAATGAAAAAGTTTACTGGAATCGAAAATGAAATATCTTCATAATTAATGAGTCTTCATATATAAACATTTGTTCGTGACATTTGTTAACATTTGTTCGTGTGCTTGGTATCTTTTCATTGGCTTGTGGAATAATAGAGCTCATTCACTGAAAAAAAATCAATTTAATCTGTTCAATTTTTGTTATCATTGTTTCATATCCCAACCCTCTAGTTTAGCAACTATCAACCGAACATTGTTCTATCTGAACTCTTATAGTTTTATATCATTATCTTCATCATTATTAAATTTGCTGTACGATGTGAACTTTAGAAAATAAGAAAACTACAGTTAAAACTACAGTTTAATCGCTCAAACTCTTATGAGAAATCAGTGATGTGAGTTATATTCTAAAAAGCCTAAATGTTATATTCTGTTATGATTTTCATATGATGTTTTTCAATTATCTATCAATTATTTATCCAAATTTCTGTATAATACTATAGTAGAAACTACAGATTTTTAATTACTTGAAACAGTTGTTATTGATCTTAAAAAGTGCCAAATTTAAGAGAGTGGACTACATAGTTCGCGTTGTTTATTTCGAGTTTCGTAGACAATATTTTGCACAGGAGGCGGTTCGTGCTCTTGAACAAGGAATAATTATTGTTTCCGCTTCTACTGAACGCAAGAAGTGGCTCCTGCCGGCCGGATTGGTTTACCGTCGTCGTAAAGCTTCAAAAGATAAAAGTCCTATCCCCGCGAGAGCGAGGGTGTGTGTGTTTGCACGTCGACCGTGCCCTAGATCCATCCGGTTAATTCCAGCGCAGCCCGGAACATACCGCACAGAAGCATGGCCAGCCAGCCAGCCAGCCAGCCAGCCACGCCAGGGATTTAAACTGTAATTCATTCATATTTCATTTCGTCTTTTTATTCTGCCCGCTTCCGCTTTTCCGCCGTCGAAAATGGCGTTCCCGGTGATATCCCGTGGAACCGGAACGGGAGGAGCGAGAAAAAAAGCTGGCAAAGAAATAAAAATCGTACTCTCTCACACATACACACACTCGCAAATGCAGAAGGAAAGGAAACAAGCTGCCTTCCCGGGGGGCACTGCGAGAAAGATGATAAAGCTCCACCCCGAACTGAGCGAGGCCAGAAGCATGAGATGATAATAATTATTTCATATCCGAGACGTTCGCTGTCCTCCGCCCGAAAAAAGGGCGTCCGTTCGCTGCTCGGCTCGCGACGGGCGTGCTGCATCTACCCGGTAGGTGGCTGCCGGGAAAAGTTGATCGCTGAAATTTCATTGTAGTCAGGCGAATTTATGCTCGGCAATCGGGGACGACCCGCACCGGGCGGGCGAACGAGCGAACGAGCGAACAAGCGTCTCGCATTGTGCGGACGTATGTGTGGCGCCGGCTTTGAAGCCGGTTGCCGGTGCATCGGGCAATATGCAACACCGGGCAGCCGAAGGGACACGCGAAGGGGCGGCTGCAGAAATGAAAAGATTAGAGGGATGTTTCTATCAGGAACGAAGAATTATGCACTTGCAATCCGGCTGCGACCGGAAGCGCCAGAAGCGTTTTGCTGCTCGGTGTCGGTCGTTTTTTTTCTCTTTCTCGCAACCGTAGACACAATGTTGCACGTGAGAATGGGATGAACCATATTTAAAGTTGTTTCTTATTGCTTCACGTATGTTGTGCGAATTATGCAATCGAGCTTTTAAATTATTTTTATTTTATTTTTTCCTATGACAGATTTATTTGTTATGCTTGCGGGCCATATGACTAATTAAGTTTAATATTATGATTCTGTTCTGTTTGCATTTGTCAAGAAAGGTTTCATGGTCATGAAAGGTTTCAATATTTTTTATGATTTTGAACATTGTTTCAGCTGGGTCGAATATTTCTCGGCACTGGTTTTATCTGTTTGATATTTTCTTCTCAGTTTTTGTATCTTTTTTCAACTTAATATGAAAAACCTTCCTTTAACAGCTGTAAAAGTTTGTTTTCATCAATGCTTTATCTCTTAGAATGGTTTCTTTCACCTTGAAGACTTATGCTACTTGATATTAGTTCAATATTATATATACTACATTATATTATTATTAAAGATCCTTGTTTGAGCACGACGATAGGGATGGTGAAAAGAACTTTATAGAACTGACGAAGGAAGTTGCTTACGTAGCTTATGGTTCCAAAGACATAAACAAATAGTAGAATAGAACCTCCACAAATGCCCCATCAATAATATTCAATAAATAGGGGATTTAGTTTTAACTGTGTCACAGCGTTCATTAAGGGTATAAATAAATTTTCTAAATTTTGAACCTCTTTTGCGTTGACCCTTGAAGGCAAACAAAACAAACCATTGCTGCCCTCCATTAATGGCTTTAAAATCCTTTACCGCCGCTGGAAAACTGGTTCGTCCCAACCGAGCTGGTGCTGCTTTTGCCCACTCCTACGACACGAAAGCACAGAAAACCAAATGCACATGTTTGCGTATTAGGTGCAAATGTATATAGATTACCCGGTTCGGTGTCTTTAGCGAAGCCGGCCAACCTAGGAAGCATTAGCTTGGGGTTTCTTCAGCACGACACGAAGCTCCTACTGCAGCGAGCATACAGTTGGCTCGTAGGGACGTATGTCCCGTTCGCCCTCCGGCCAGACCATTGTGCGTACATGTGTGTGTGGTTTGTTGGGAGGGGACATTTTTCTCGCATCCCAGCCCCTCCCGGGGGCGCTGCATAGTTGATACAGACGATCGCGCTTCCGCGTGAGTTTATTTCAACATTTTTCTCCATTTCCGGGCGCGGCTTCCCGCGTAGCACCCCGTCGTTCGCCGTCCGGGCACTTGGTAAAAGGTGAAATAAAAATACCGACCCATAAATAACCATTAAACTTTAGCCAAAAGCCACTCGAGCACTCGACTTCGCCGGGGACTTCTTGCGAGCGAGCCCGGGCAGTGGGGCATCTTCGGCCCGGTTTTTGCGAAAGAAGCCGGAGCCGGAGCCGGAGCCGGAGCGAGCGGACGATTTTGCTTAAATGCGGATGAAAAACTCCCGCAGCCGGGCTGAGTGGTCTTTAAAAGTGGCCACAAATTCCGTCGCCTGCGCCTCGTCCTTGCGGCATCCGGTGGGGGCTCCCGCCCGGCTGCCTGCATTAAACACTATATCGGGGTTTTCCGGCCTGTCAGCAACGTCGTCAGCGCCCCGTGAAAGCGCCCCGGAAATGGAATGTGACTCGTACGGTCGCCCGTTACACAGAGCACCCGACCGGGCGAGCGAGGGTTTTCTTCGCGCGCTGCGCACGGCAAGGTAAGGCGCACCCGGTGCCAGTGCGCGCGGGAAGAGAGAAAATTAAAAAATGATGTACAACTGTATGGAAAAATTGTTTTCATTTCTTCGTTCCGTTTCGTATATCCTGTTTCCTCCCGCGCGCCCGGTGGAGAGGGCAGGCGTCGCCCCGGTAAGCACTCGTACATCAAATTCACCCTCGGCACGGGCACTGCTGGCCAGGACAAGGACCAAAGAGAGGAGCCACAGCAGCAGAAAAAAGGCCACCGAGAGTAGCTTGTTGATAGTCTTTTAGATTCGTTCAGGGGGGTTTTTTTTCCTCGCAGGTCCGTCGCTTCGTTCGTTTTTGCCTCCACGAGGAAAACTCCCACGCTCCAAGGAGCACACAGACCGGTCCGAAGCCACCGGTTTCACCTGACCGAATGGCGACCGGATGCCACCTTTCCGTTTCGCTGCCGTCCTTGGCGGATGGAAATCAAGTGTGGGTTCATGTGGTCCGTGGTTCGTGGTTTTCGTCTGCGCTGTTGAAACCGAACGGAAGCTTCCGACGCCGGCAGGCAGCCAGAACGAAAGAAGCCAAAGCGACTGCACTGCCCGTCCTGACCGCTCAATTGTCGAGGAACTTAAGCGAACGCGCGGGCTTTTTTTTGTTTGCTGTTGCCTCCTTTCAATCTAAGGTTTCCCGCGGGCGCGCGCGCGCGCTCGTTCAAAATGGAAATAAGTACGATTGTAATCTGCAGTATTTATATGGATTACCGATGTTCAATTAGATTGGCGTCATCGTTCGAGTGCCAATTCGGCGCAGACCGACGAATCGGGTCGGCATCTTGCGTTTTCAACCGCATCCGGGCATCCGGAACGGCCCGGCGATGGTTTCCTTCGCTGTCGCGGGGCTATTATTGCAAATGAATAATAATGGATTTTCGACGGAAACCACCCGCTCCGGGCATCAAATCGAGGCGGCCAGCCAACGCCCAGTTTTGGGAAACGGTGGCGGCGGTGGCACAGCTTTGAAACGGTCGATTTGTCGTCGAAAGTCTTCGAGAGTGACGATGGCAGCGGCTCACTTTGCATATTGCGAAGACTTGCGAGCTTCAAGCCGAGATGGGTAAAGGCCGTAGCATGTGCTTCAAACGGGCTCCACTGTGTCACTGTGTGTCCTTCAGTGCCGTTTCGTCAATTAAAGGTCTAAAAATAGTTGCTCTGCTGAATGCGTTTGGCTTGTTAGGCAATTACTCATTGCTTGATTGAATTAAATGTTGTCCATTTTCTGGGAGCGAGCTTAACGGAAACTCTGAGATAAAGCTGCCTGTTCTTGTAGGTTTCGGTTCATTGAGAAACAACAGAGGATTCATGAGACCAAATGGAATATGATACGATTGGGATCGGGAAAGTCCGGCTAGAGTTTCTAATGATTTTCTTTCGGTAATGCTCTTTGAAATTTCCCAACGTTTTACCATTGCAAAATATCTTGGCTTCTTTGTATACTTGTATCCCTAAACCTATGTTTGAAAGAGCATTCTACAGACCAGGAGTTTTATATTTTAAAAGGAATTGTTTGAAATTTGGATTTTAAAACAATATTTATTGAACAACAAGAACTGCTAGTATGAATAAGATTAAATTAGGATTCTAGAACAAGGACTGTTAGAATGAATAATAATAGATTGAGATGAATTTAAGGAATGAACTAATGAATTATGAATGAACATGCATTATTATTTTTAAAATATCACAATCGGATCGTCCTAGTGTCACAGATCGATGAAAATTCTACAGGAATTCATACCCTCAAATACTTTGAGGAATTTTGGAAGAATCAGGTTCATCAAACTATATAATTGTAGATGATAATGATCGCGATTAAGTTTGCAAAAATATGTCCATTTGTTTTCAAATTGCATGTTATGCTAATTTGGTACAACCTCAAAAAGAGGTCAATGAATAGAAGAGAGTCGTCTCAAACTATGCTTTAAGTCTCAAATCTATTAACATTGTTACTGTTGATGAGTTTCCAGGATGATCCAAAGATGCATCTGGTCACCATGCTTAAAAACATATCTTCACCATAGAAGATATAAATAACGTTATAAGAGCGTTAAGATGATTGCATTAACCTCAAACCATTTCATGGAGTTATTAAAAAAAAACTCATTCCAAGCAAACTAACGTTAAGGAAACGGTCCCGAATTTAAAATGTTCCCCTTAATTCAGATTAGCATTGCTCACGGTCTTTCCCACGGTTCCGTTCGGCTCGGCCAAAGATAGACAGCCGCATCATCAGAAAGCGCCCGGTTCGGTTTGCAGCTCGCTGAGTGCATTGGGTGTGCCGTTTTGCTTACACAGCTCCCAATCGTGGCTGAGTCCGTCTTCAGTCTTAATCCGTACCGGAGGCGTCGTTCGGCGGCGCCTCCCCAAAGGCCTGTATCATTTCTTTATGAGGGTGATGATTAAAAAGAAAATCTCTCAGCAGGGAGTTCCGCGCGGCGCGTTGCAGCGCGCTGCAGTTGCTCCCCGGCACGCTGGCAACTCCGGCACAGTGCCGCAGTGTGAGCGCTTATCTTGAGCATCGTCGTTTGCTCCGAGTACGATTGCATTGCCCCCCGGGTTGGCGGCGACGTCTGCCGACGTCTGTGCTGGCCGTCTCACCCGCCGCTCCATCGCAGCTATCAGCAGCAAAGCGATAACGACACTCGTGGAAGTGGAAAATTTATATTTATTGTTCCCCGGGGAGCTGACCCTCTTCGGTTTCGGTCCGTGCTGGTCGGTTGGCTGCGCTGGACCGACCGAGCGGGTCCGGCCACTCCGCCCAGCTTTCCCTAATAGCTAGAGTGGGAGTGATAATTGATTAAGACTTCTGCTGCTAAGGACTTTGAATGCTGTCGCTTTACGGCGTCGAAGCGATAACTGTTTCGCCGTTCGGGCTGGGGCTGGCGTCCTTGCTGGATGCGTTACACCAAGTTACGGGGAAATCGCCACAATGGCACTTACGACTGGGGCGAAGTAAAGTCGGTGCCAGATCTTCCCGTCGAGCGGAAGTAGTTCCATCATCCGAGAAGCAGCCGCATTCTTCCGAGATAATCGTAAAGAGTTGAGAAGCTTAAACCGAAGCAGAACAACGGAACGGACCGGTCTCGGAACGGAACCGTACGAAAATGATGATTTGTTGCAACGCCGTCCGACAAGGTCGCAAGGCCGACCCTTCCCAGTGTGGCCGGTGGAGCTGAAAAGTAACAGGAAACCGGGCTGTATCTGTCTATCGATCGAAGTGCCCCTTTTTTTCTTCGCTCGCTCCCAACTTTGCGCTAATGTGTCCTTGTCTTTTGATCGTAAAAAGGAGCGCTTCCGCTGTAGTAAAAGTATGGCTGAATCAAAAACAACATAAAAAGCTGGAAGCTGAATGGAGCGTTTCAGACTGATTAAAAAATTCAAGCACGCACACGGCCTGCCCCGGGCTCCGAGGCAACCGAGGTTGGGCGGACGGGCACGCGAGCGTGAAGAAGTTGCATGAATGTCGTTATCTTTGAGCTTGACGAAAAATTGATGATTGGTTCTGGTGCCTTCATCCACCGGCCGGCCGGGGCCGGGTCTATATTGCGATCTCCCAGGCAGGAGAGTTTTCTAGTTTGCCGTACATCTGGTTTTTCCCCGAGAACGGGCGTTAAACTAGCGTAACAGGGGCTCTCGACGGCGGCGGCGGCGGAAAAGTTTAATAGACTTTTCCGATTTTAAGTAAATTAGATTTTTCTCCCGTAGCGTTCCCGGTGCTTTGTGCACTTTCATTCCGCCGCTCGGCGTCGGCTTAAGCCGAAGTTTAATGCCATTAACTTTCACCGGCGTGAAGGCCAAAAGCTGAAGGACGTGATGGAGGAGAAAAAACGAAAACAAAAATGAAACAAAAAAAAAACACGAAAAAAAACCCTACCGCGACACCGGCAAGGAACAAACGTCGCTGGCAGGCGCTAAACCTTCTTTTTTGTAGCCCACATTTCGTCTTCGTTGCGGTGGTGATGGTGGTGTTGGTGGAGATAAATAATTTTGAGCTGTGGCTCTGTGTCTTGTTGCTTTTATAATTTTACTTGAAGCTTAACGTGAAGGGAAGTGGAATCATATTTTGAGACCTTTTTTTCTGCACGCAAACTTCCGTTTTAGTTTCAGTGGCAAAAAGTGTGTTTTTTTTCCTTCCGGGAACGGAAGGACGAAAACGAATGAAAGGAAGTTAACTATCATAATGCGAGGATGAAACCATCTGATGACCGGTACCGGAGATCAGGTGAGGTGATGCCTTTGACAGTACCGGACTGCTGAAAGAGGGGGAAAATGACTAATCTTTTTATTCTGCAAGAATTCGGATTGCTAATCTGTAAAGTTGAACGGAACGCTTCCTGGATCGTCCACTTGTGAGATAATTCTTGACTGCTTGTGATTGTCACACTGGGCGAAAATTTTGTTTCATTTGTAAGTTGTTTATGTGCGCTTTCTATGCGGTCTACATCATGTATCGCTTCGGTTCTTGTAAATTTAGGTTATCAATCGGGAATAGTTTTGCTAGTTCTGGGAAAGCAATCAATTGGTTTGAGTGATGCGGATGTTCACTTAGATATGCTTCGAACAGGGGCGGGCTGTTCCAGGTACGGATATAGCGTCCATCAGGGTCTTGAACTAAGTGGGAGTTCGGAGATTATACCTTGGAAAACTGTCACCAGTAATGAAATGAATGCTCGTTTAGGGGCGTTTCGAGAGAAATTTGAACAACACCGATCAGTATGCCAGGTAAGGCCGTAAACGATATAAAACGATTGCAGTGTACCTTTTCGCAGAATATTGTTGTCGCATCCACTTCTGATGAATGAAGAAACAATGTTGCTCACAATTGCAAAACATTAGCCAAATGAACATGCAAAAACATGTTGGAAATTGATGACAAGAACTGCAATACATAAGTGTGTTATTATTCAAACAAGAAAATATATTTTAATATACAAGAGAGGACACACAAGCGAGGTAGATAGAACAAACTAAACAAAACATCAAATAAATAATAACATTGAAGGTTTGAATCGATTTTTATTTTTAAAAAACATGTTCAGATGGCCAAAATATTCTTATTGGATTTTCAAAAGATCTTCATAGGAGTTACTGATGAATAAACAAATCACAAATCTAAAATCCAACAAAATTACATACAATGTATTGATACAATTTCTTTCACAGATTTCTAGTTAAATAGAAAAAAAATGAAGCTATAGTTGTGAAGCAATGCCATAACATATCTCTTTTTTTGACACGCTCACATGCGTTAATTTTATAAGACGTTTATACAACCTCTGAAATGCAATCATTATTTTGATTTTTTTTCCAAACCAATGACTTTATCACAGTTTTTAAGTGATTATTAATCGTAATGAGTGCATAAATCTATGTAATTGACAACATACTACTCGAATTTCGATTCTTTTTCCAATGCCAATGAAATCTTTGAAGTCCGAACAATCCATGCCTTTACCAGCACGTGTGTTTGCAAGTGCCTGTAAAATCACAAAATCACAAATTAAGTTTCGTTTCGGCTGCATCTTCGCCGAGTCAATTTCCTGCACCAAATTAATCTCCCTATCGAGCGAACCCAATCCGTGCGCAAACTCACCCGCTGTGGCCACAAATCTTTGTGTTCGTGTCTGCGTTACACTGCTAGCATTACATTTCATTATCAATCAATTTAATTAACTACCCCTGGCTGGCTGGCAGGCGGGAGTGGGAACACAAATTGTCAATTATCAGTTCACCCATTATTGAGTTAGCGAGTGCGAGTGAACGATTTGTAGCTTTGATGTCGGACATGAGCGCACGCCGGCACATGTAGGGCGATGTAAATTAGTTAGACGTTACACGTTCGCCGTGCTGTGGGCTCGTGTTCCGTGACAAGCGACGCGGGGCTTTGCTGCAGTATCCCGCTGCCCGCCGTGCACGCAGTCGAACACAGTCGAAGAGGCGAAGTCAATGATCTTAAGCATCTCAATTACTGCTCGAGCAGTTGCCCCATCCTGCCGGTTGAGTGCGCCGTCCTTTGTGAGCCGTTTTTACCCCGTGTGTGTGTGTAAGTGTGTTTGATGCCGCATTGACTGCCGAGTAGTCTCTGCACCGGATGCTGCTACGGGATGCCACGGCTACATTGTTGCCGAGGAACAGGGGGGGGAGAGAAATGTTCGCCCGTTCGATCGCCGAATTCGCCGAAGAAGCAGCCCGGGAGGTAGAACCGCATTCGAAAACAACATTATCACGTACCGTGGAGGTGTATCATCCGCGCTGGGGGGAAGCTGTTTTTACGCCCGTCCCCGCTTTCGAATCGAACAGAGCGGCGATAGAGAAAAGGAATGCACTATTCCCTGGTGCCCGTGAAAAGGGGTAGGAAGACTCAATCATTTGCCCGATTCAGCGAACGCTTATTTGGGAACCGGGAGCTTCACGCTACAGCTTCCGGTGCAGTCGGTCCGGGCGGTCGCTTGCTAGTCGAAACGCATCCCGAATTGCGAATGCGATGTAAGCAGATTTGATTTGATTTTATACTTATTCCCACCTCGCTCTCTTCAGCAACAAAAAAGGTGGAATCCCAACAGCGAGTAGCCAACAACCAGCCCATCAACCAAATAGAAATGGGGAATCAAATATTCCACCGACGATCGTGCACCGTTCGTTCGTTCGGTTTTTACGGTTGATGCTCACTTGTGAGCGGTTGGGGTTGTGTGGGAATGCGTTCCGGAGGCTACTGGGTTTATTCTACACTGATTGGGATGGCTTTCGAAAATGGGTTTGAATCTGACAGTTGTTCGAAGTCGCTCCTTCAACATATTTGACAGTTCTTTAGTGAGAATGTCTTTAATAAACGCGCATTGATCCTGGAGCAAAGTTAGAATGAAGTTACTCAATACATTGTTATTGCCATAAATTCAAAAATAGTTCAAAATTGGAAATTTTCACGACTTCTCGAACGGAGACCCATTCTCGATCAGTTCGCAATAAGCCTCGATTCCGTGCGCCGACTATCACCAGGTCAGCGGTGAGCGCCAAAAAGAACGATCTGATCCACCATTAGGTATTCTGGACGTAGTGTGCACAATCGAACCCTCATCTCATCTCATTTCGAGACGAGCGTGTCCCACCCGATCGTAAGTATATTTCCATACCGCGCGAAACGCGAGGGGGGGGGGGGGTGTAGGGGGCGGTTCCGTTGAGTTCCTTCTTTTCCGCCGGTTGGCGATTTGTATTTCGCTGCCCCGTTGTTGCTCGTCGCTGTTGTTGATGATGTTTTTGCAGCTACTTTCATCTGGCAGGATCCACCCGTCCCGCTTCCCAGTGGAACCGATTGTTGGCCCCAAAATTTCACGTCCACACACACACACACACTAGCGCACATAAAGGCTAGATTGTTCGGTGTTGCTCGGACAGCCGGTGCATAAAGTGGATTGTTTACGCTCGGTAGAAAATTGCGAGTGGTTCAGCGCGAGATGTTTATGGCTCGTTACAACAAACCGGACGGGGTAACTGCGAACGAGCTGGGCTCCGCAGGCGGGGCAGGGTGCTCGATAGGAAAATTGGAAAACTCGACCAGCCCCGGGAAAGGCATGTGGTTTCGAAATGAAGCCGGTCGATAGTGGTAATGTTATGGTTTTCAGTGGGAAGAAAGTGAGCAAAAAAAACACGACACACTTTCGGAATCGGTTTCGGCATCGGAGTGCAATTATCGTTGATTCTATCTACCTGATAAGGTGGCCGCTCCTGCCGTCCTACAGCGGTGCCAGGAAGTGCTACAGCGGTTGAAAATTGCACCCAAGGCTGCGGTTTGAAGTGGTGTAAAGTTTTATGTACCTTCGCTACCTTCGCGAACGCTCGGGGAAGTTTAAAAGTTGGTTTCACACAGCTCGCGCGTTGAATGGGAAGGAGTCTCCGGTGAGCTGTGAAATGTGTTGAGATGTTGCGTGGTGTGAAGACATCCTACTGTCGTACTGTTTGCGATCATTATCAGCAAGAAAGTTGCGGTTCATAAATAGGCCGCATAATTTCATTATTTTTTGCAACGTAATACTCAAGCATAAAGATGAGATAATGCTTCAAATCAAGACAGAAGTTTTATTGCTTCCAATAGAGAAGGAAAAACTATCTCTTCCAAAGAATATTGCATCGAAACTTTCCAAAAAATACGTCAGGCGCCTGATGAATAATGAGTGATGAGCTGAGCTGATTAATTTGCCATAATGCATAAATAATGCAATTCCACAATCCATTCATGGTTTTTCATATCACGAACCTATTTTATCAAATTAAACCCTTGTTCGCAACCTTGTTACCAATAGGTTATGTGAAGCTTTTATATTAACTCTGGCTTAAAACGTAGGAGAATCACTTAAATCACTTAAAAACGCTAGCAAACCCATACCTTATTGGATGTGAAATCAAGCTAATTTCCCAAGATTGGTAGAAATTTGTGTGTGAGTTTCTGACATAAGACTCCTCGACACATTTTATATATTGTGATGAAAAAAGAACTTAAAAAATAGCTAATTTTCCGTAAAACTTGTTTGCCCAACCTGTCAACATGTCTTCTCTAACCTACCGTATTTAAACTCTATCTCCACCGTTTAAGACACGTGTACGTTCAAAATCAGCCCCCGTCTTTCCCGCGTGTCTTCAAACTTAAACGCCCGTTCCGTAACTTCAACCTTGAGCCCCGTTTTGTGTGACTAAACACACTGCAATGCAACTTAGAACCGACGGCATCGCTGAGCATCTGCGGAACCCATGTGTGGACCCGGACCCGGTGGATGGTGAAATTTTGATGGAATATTTATCACACCGTCATTGCGCTCGTCGGTGCAGACGCACCCAAACCGCCGGTTCAACTTTCTTGCCCAAGGATTTCTGCGCCCGTCTGAGGGCGCGGGCATGATGGCAACTTTTCGCGAGTAATTCCACCTCGGGGCGCAGTTCTTTTTCCACCTGTTTCTGTGAGGTCTCTCTGTGTGTGTGTGTGTGTGTGAGTGCACGCGCACACACACAATGGATGGATAGTGAAAAAGTGAAGTTCTTCATTTAATTCCTCAAATCTCCCGCCACGTGCGCTCCCAACCTTCTCTCTCTCTCTCTCTCTCTCTCTCTCTCTCGCACACACACACACCCACCGTGGATCACGTTCACGAAGACGTCTCGCGCCAGAAGACATCTTCATTTCCTAAGTGATTCAATATTCACCGTAGAACGTGGCGCACGTGGTAGCAAAACGGTGGCTGCCACGGTGTACCCGTCCGAACCATTTCCGGGAGGGAAATGGGAAATTGGAACCGTGCGCCCCCGCTCAAGCGCCCGCAAGCCGTCCCCCGAGCGGCGGCAACTTTGACGTGAACCACACGGAAGTGAGCAGTCGCTTAAGAGCAGGGCGGGCTCACGGTTACTTGCCGGCGTGCGGAACACATCATCAGGCGCTGTGGTGTGGCGTTTCTGCGGCTGAGAAATGGGGTTGTTTTGTGCCCGAAACCCGTCCTCGGGACTGGCAAAAGGATAACGTGAGCGTGCTCACCTGCGGAAAGCGGGAACGACACCCGAAGCTGGGGGAAATTATTTCCCCTCGCACGAGCGAAGAAAGCAGCAACAGCACAGGAGAAGTGTTTTGCACATCAATCAAAAATTATTCATTTATTTCGGGTGCAACGAGTGTCACAGCGTGGCGCGCTTGTTGGGGCCGACGTCGGTGAAAGCTGGATGTGTCGTTTGAATCGTGTCTCAGACGAACGACGTACTGGCCGGCGTTCTCTACAGGGCTAGAGGGCAATCTGCACGGCCCGGTCGTCGGTGGCTCGAGTCGAAGAAAGGTTAGCCGCGCAAGGTGGTTGATTATACCGGAGGAATACCGCTTCAGCTGTATCATAATTTATGATGCAACATGAACGATCTGTTGCAGCACGCAGCCCGGAGCTCGGTTCGGACCGCACGCGGTGTGGGAGATTATTTTAATTTATCGCAGCCGCGGCGGGGTGCCTGCCAAGGAAGGAAATAATATGTTTTATTTCGCACCACTTTGCCGCACGCTGGAGCCGGGCACCGTCTTGATCGGTGGGTTAAAATAGGTTTTGTTTGTGTCAGTACCATTTTGCTGTTGAGTTTAATGATCTTAAATCGGAGATTAAGATGGCACAGGTTGCTGTAACTGAAAATGTTGAAAGGATTTCTAAGCAGATCAATTAATACTGAATTTAGGCTAGATTTATACTGATTTTGGAAGCCAATAAACGAATTTAAAAAACCTTTACGAAACAAATTTAACAATTTAAAAGCCTACAAAAGATTTCATATTTCATAATAATGGGGACGAAATGCTGACTTTAAATGAAAAAAAGGATTCAAATCGAAATTCAAAGAGCTTATTTATATCAAAAAGTAAACAGCACTCTCTTGAAGGCGATACTTCTTTTGTTGTAGGTAAAACTATATTTCAATTATTTTTTTTTAATGATATATTTAATATTTTTATATTTGTTTCTTTTGATGCTAGAAAACTAAAAAAAAACATAATTAATATAATACATTTTATGAAAAAAAAACCTTTGGTAAAATAGACAAGATAATTTGATTTGAACAGTACCTGAAACATATCTAAATCATTATTCAGTAAAACTCATAGAAAAACCGTAAAAGTCGGTAATAAACACTCATATGAAGTGTAAAAAGTATAAATTTAAAATTTTACATCAAAGCATCAAATATATGCTTCCGAAACCCAAAATACACATTGCACTGTCCAGCTAATTGCGCGTGAAGAATAGATCATCGAAAAGCAATTCCATTAGTGTGGGTAATCGGTTGTACCACCATTTTCCACCAGTAAACTTTCGTTGCCGTGGAAGATCATTTATCAAAGCTCCCGTGGCCATTCCGCAATCGCCATGCAATTGCCGGGGGCTCTAAAATCATCCTTCAAAACACCAGCACACACACACACACACACACACACACACACACACACACACAGACAAAATATGGTAGGCAGTATATCAAACCGAGCCCATTGATAAAAAAATATATATCAATGTAATGTTTCTCTAACCGCTTTCGTGCTGGCATCGTAAACATCGTTTAGTGGCGCGTTTGTTCATCTGCTTTTCGCCCACTCTTCCTCGGTGGGGAGGATTGTTTTGAAACATTTCAATTCCAATTGCCTCACTGATTCACCGACCAACCGCGGCAGTGGAGCGAGTGAAACATCGCAACAAAATCAAGATGCTGCGGAAGAAGCCGCGAACCGATCCCATCCCGATCGTGTCCTGGTTGGCACGCGGGATAGTCGCCCGCCCTCCGAAACCGGACCGAACCGGGGGGCGGCATATGGACCGGGCAGCGTAAAAAAGCCATAAAGGTTGATAAATGGGAAAGTGTTTAGTGTTGGTTTATTTTTCATCCGTTTTTTGGTGTTGTTTTTCAGCGTCATTTCTTCATTTTTATATTCCCCGGGAAGCCACCGTTGCGGGACGCATCGGTGGGACGGATTGAACTGCCACCACATTACGGAGGGGGGTTGGCAGGCCGTACGCCGAAGCCAACCCGTAATTTGGTAGATATTTTTTCACCCTGGGGTGGGGTGAATTAAAAACAGAAAGAAGAAAAAAACAGAGAAAAAACAGAGAAAATAGGAACAGTGTCATGCCACTGCCAACGCGAGCTGATTTATGTACCGTAATGACTAGCGTCCGGGTGGGCCGCACAAAAGGGGTTGCCTTTTTTTTTTGGTGTGGCTGTTGTTGCGTCCGTTGCCCTGCCTGGAAGCCCGGAAATCACACTCTCAACAACGCGGCGAACGCGGCCAGATTGAGCCCGTGCACGGTCTATCGGAAGGGGGGTCCATCCGAAAATAATTGCCAGCAATGGCGCGTAAAAGCTGCAAATCGATTGCTTTCCAGCAGCCGGCGAAACGTCCCGGGCGAAGCGAGAATCAAAATTACCACCAGTTTCATTTGATTACTATCCTTAATGAAATTGCATCCTTTGCCGTTACGCTGTCTGACGGCGAGGCTCGTTCGGGCTGAGTGACAGGGAAAACCGAAACCGACCAGAGAGAAAGGATGTTATTTGAAGCGGTTCTGTAGCCTCTGGTACGTCTTTATTTGAGGGATTATTACGTTTCATTCAACGTGCTCATTGACGTTAAAGCTTACATGGGAAGGACGATGTTTCGATTGTACTTGACGGGGGCTTTCTTTCGGTAAGCTTTGGTACGATCGAATCAATATTAGTTTTGATACTTTAAGCTAATGGGGGCTTTAATTTTTCCCTCAATTCTCATTCTCGATGGACTACTTATCTTAGACTTATATATTATTATAAATATATCAACCTTTACACAGTTAAATCAAGGCTGTGTTGCTTAAAATGTTTGTTTGAAGTTGTATAGATAAACTATTCTTGCTCTTTGGTCCATTCAGCTCCCGTTTTCAGTTTGTGCTCTAGAGTTTCGTCTTAAGGACAGTGAGGAAGCTGTACGACCTATACTGAATAAAATTGCTCAATTTTCATTCGATCTGCTCTCCAGTGTGCGCAACTCAGATCGTTGTAACGATAACATTTTCAAACTCTACAACATCGTTCTTGAAATCGCCACGTCTAGGCATCTAGTCGTAACACATTTTCTTCTAATAACACATTTTCGAATGTTTTCGCCAGAGTGAATTGTCTAGAATGCAGCAAATCGCTCGCCTAACCAATGTTCGACCAACATCTTCCCGCTGAAGCACAATTTAGGTAATGGGAAACAGACACGCTCAGCAGCCCAATCTACTAACAAGCACTTGATGTCTTTATCAAGGAGCTTGTTATAAAATTCGCATCAACTAATACGCTACACTTTCAAAGTCATTCCGGCGAAATCCTTACGATTAGCTTCCGCTGGATTCCGTTAGCTGCCGGAAGCGTACGCTTTGGATTTCGATGCAAAAGAAGCAAACAAAACCGAAAAAAAGAACAGACATTGCAGCCCTACTAAGTGTCTTCCAAATCGGCTTCGGGGTGAGAGAGCGTGCAAAAGAGATAGAAGGAAACTGCGAAAAAACCCGGAAAATGTTGTGGAAGCGATAATAGGAGGCAGCGGCAGCCCGGCAACCTAGATAGCAGCGAAACACGAGCAAACCAGCCTGCATCGGATGTAACAAATCGGATAAATCTAATTAAACTTGATAACAGTTGTGTTCACACGCTGCAAGTATTTTCACCCCCTGCGGTGTGCAAGGGAGCGCGGGGTTCGCTCCGTTCCCGTTCGGGGCCAACTGGCAACGTTACATCCGGAGCGTGTATGGCAAACAATCCCGCAAATCCATTGGTGCAGTTTAACTTAAATCTAAATCTCCAATTTTCCACCCCCATTCCGGCTGCTCCTGCTGCTGGTGGAAATACCACATTTCACTC